>CM041630.1:60662236-60715952 GCA_023333625.1 Bothriochloa decipiens | reverse complement strand
TTTTAACCCTCATACATCAGCATGATCATATCATAATCTATTGTCTTTGGAGAAAAAAAATTACGCACAGACCATCCTCATGTTGGAAGGTGTGGATGAAGAGCGATTCATGGATCTGCTAAACACCGTGTGGCACCACCGCACCACTATGTTGGCTCCTAATTCTCTCCTACGTGGTGCAATTGGTTGGAAGTCCGCATGCTGCACGGTGTGGACAGGTCCGTACATATTTTTTTTCCCCCTGTATTCGATTTTAACTTAACATCTACTAGTCCTATTAAAAAACTTAAAAATATACTTCATCTGTCCCAAAATAAATATAACTATAGGATTCATGCCGATCAACTTGACTAAACTTTGATTAAATTTATAGTAATCAGTATTATTATTTATTTCCCAAACAAGATTTATTATGAAAATATATTCCATAATAATTAATCTATTAATACTTATTTTATATTCTAAATATGAGTACTATATTATGTAATTTTGGTCCAGGCTAAAATTGTTTGACTCCTCAACGGAGAATTGCATTTTTTTTTTGACTGAGGGAGTAGAAGGGAAAATTTTCATCAACGCACTTAGGCGTGAGCTTGGCATAATGACAGACTGCACATCCACTGGTCAAAAAACAAAAAAAAAAGGAGTGTTTTTCGATTCAGAGACCGCAGCTGCCCAAATTAGAAAGGCCGACCCAGCTAGGCCACTCTCCGAGCCTGACAAGAAATGGTATTGGGCTGTCAATGTGACAACCTTCGACCCGTCGTCGTACCACCATAATCCAGATACATTGGCCTTGATTGAAGTCTGGACAATCTGAGGTCGCAGAGGCCGGTCTAGAATTTCGGGCTTTCGGCAGTTTCTATTGGAATTTTTTTATTTTTAATTTTTTTTTAATTTTTTTTTACAATTTTAATTTTTTGTTTCGAAATTTGACAGAACTAATCGCCCACAGTGGGCGTTTTTTAAAAAACGCCCACTGTGTGGGCGTTATATGTGACGTGGCACAAGGCCGGCCGCCGCCGGTGCCGGGCGGCCCCTGGCGCCGTGGGCGTTTTTTGGTGGCGAGGGGGCCGCCTGCAAAAGTGCGCGCTGTGTGGGCGTTTTTGCGCGCCAAGGGGCCGCCTGCAAAAGGGCGAGGCCGGCCCGCCCGCAAAACAGCGCGCACTTTTACAGGCGGCCCCCTCGCCACCAAAAAACGCCCACAGGCGCCAGGGGCCGCTCGCAAAAGCCGGCACCGGCGGCGGCCGGCCCTGTGCCACGTCACATATAACGCACACTGGACGTTTTTAAAAAACGCCCACTGTGGACGACTAGTTCTGTCAAATTTCAAAAAAAAAAATAAAATTGTAAGATTTTTTAAAAAAAATTAAAAATAAAAAAAATTCGTTTCTATTGATCCTTTGCCGCTCGCGCATGCCACCGGACGACCTGCCACCTGCCTGCTGTTCCTCTCACTCTCAGTAGTGGCCTGTGCCGTTGAGAAATGGTGCAGCGAGCAGGGAGGGTCTCGAGTTGGTCCGTGCCGTGACGACGGGCGCAGGAGGATATGGGCGCGGGATTGCACGTCGCGCTCGAAAGCGAGAGGTATCATCCCCCGTCGCACGCCCGACACGGTTACACCGCCAGTGGTTCTGATGCTGCTGCGACTGCGAGATGCGTCAAGTTTCGTTTCATCAGGTACTACAAGGCCCCATCCATCCCTCAACTGAAACCAAACCAAAGCCGGTCAAAGTTCACCATGAAATCATTAGGCTACTGCTACTCTAACAACCCTGGTTATAAATCTGGAATCTCCCTGTTGGCCGTTGCCTTCATGGACTGTTCCTGTTCGTCGTTGGAATTATCCGGAGGAACAGAGGCTAGCGTTGGGTGTTGCTGTCTGATCCGATCATACGATCTGACACCGTCGTAATGGCTGGATGTAACGCAACAGTAGAATTTACTCCACAGTACCGCACTTTTTGCTTGCAATCCACGATGGGGAATTTGAGAAGCATCGGCAGCCGACAGTAGGATCTGTGATCTGTCTGCACTTCCATTCCATACTCCAGCTCTTCCTGAGTAGTAGTTCTCCTACGAGTCTACGACTACTAGTGCTACGCCTCCTACCTGAAGGTGAGCAAGTCGGCAGAAGTGACACAGAACCAGAAATTCTTTGAAAGGAGAGGAGTAGGCGACGACGACGACAAGACAGATGACAGGTGAACAGTACTATACAACTTTTGCAAAAAAAATTGTCAAAAATGGAGTGACTGAAAGTGAAGCAAACTAGTGGCACTCTGTGGCTGGCCTGCAGCCAAACCACACGGTTCACGCAGCAACAGGCTGCGCACAGAGGCGGGCTAGGCGAGCGGGACCTCCCGGGCTTTAGCTAGCTGCCGACGACGAGCTTGCCGCCCACAAAACCGATCGATCACCTCACTCCTGTCAGGATTATTCGTTTCCATCCAAGCGTCGTCGTCATGACGCACACATCACCTACAGCCCAACAACTGCGAGACGGAGATAGATAGGGAGAGAGAGAAGAACGAAGCAGGGACGTGGCTTCCCTAACAATAACAACTGAACTGCGTCACGGAAGTTGTTGCACCAGCTACAGCTCCTCCAAAAGCTGCAGGGACATGCCCTATTATTTTTCTTGCAAGAACCTGCAGGAGACCTGCGCTGCATCATGTCATCAAGCAGTGGCTGCTACTACACAGACATGGCATCATCACTTGTTTAACCGTACAGTGTCGCGGGCAAGGCCCAGATGATTAGATTAATGACGTGCACCCCCGTATGCATGATTCTGTCCAGATCTCGTTTTCCTGCGCTAGTTTCATATGCTGACAGGACAGCTACACCTGTAGGTCTGCGGAGAGACATGCACATCAGTGACAGCTCAGAAATGTTTTTAGAGACGGGAGAGCAAGAAAACGTCGAGGTCGAGGGTGTGGCAATATGAAACGGACAGCAGGAATCTTCTTGGATTTTGATTCGTTTTTATTCCAGTTCCCCAGAAGTAGTGCATACAAATCACAGCAACAGTATATGGAGCACTACATGAGTATAGTAGGGTTTTTTACCTGGAGTACAGTTGAAGTGAAGAAAGTGTTTTAAATTCTGAAGAAAACAATTTTGAGATGGGGTAGTCCGTACTAGTAGTAGTAAGCTGGAGAGATTCAGGTTGCCGTGCGACATGTCAGAGACTCAAAATGCGCTGTGTCTCTTTGTGGTTGGCAAAGGTTCGAAACATTACACGATCTGCCTCTGAAATCTGAACTGTACAGGAACAGTTGTCATTTCTGGACAATCAGCAGATCCATGTGTTTAAAATTTACTGTTTCAGTAGTTATACTATGCTCCAGATCTCATCGATCCAGCATTTCTTAATTGAAGTAAATTATTGCACATGAGAATACACCATTAGGAAATCTGTACATCACGGAATCGTATCTCTTTTATTTATTTTTTTTAAAAGAGAGAAAGTGCTCCATGTGATTTAGCAATACCTTAAATTTACAATACTTATTGGTATATCTTAATAGGACGTGTGTGTGCATCATTGAGCAGCACCTAAAACTCTAAAAGAGAAGAACAGACCACCACCAAGGGACGGTGCATGATTTGAACGGCCGGCATCAATAAGCTAGCAACTTGCAAACAATATAGTGCCCTCGCTGCCTGTTATTGTGATGATGCTCATGTGGACATTGTCATTGCTCGTATAGGAATTCAAAGTTCAATGCAACGCACGAAAGAGAAGTGGTCATCTCTGGAAAGAGTGCTGAAGTCTAGCTAGCACCACGAATCAAAACGCCTGCATCAGGCTGCGGTCAATCGATGCCTATCTACGCGTATATACTTTTATAACGCGACAACAGAAGAAATGTTCAAATGTACTACGTAATAAACCGTCGTCTGTCGTCTCGCCCTAGAAGGATAATTCAGAATTCCAAAGTCGCCCGGTTGAAGTTTCCGCCGAGCGTGCACCGTTGACAATCCTGCAGAAACAGGTGGGCGTTTTTCCTTGTTTCCGGCGAGATACAAAGAGGATAAGAATTGTTCAACAGAGATGATTTAGGCCCTGTTTGGTTTACCTAGTAGCTCCTAAAGTTTAGTCTCATTTAGTAGCTTTTAACCAAACACTTCTACTAAATTGGACTAAAAATGTTTTAGTCCTCTTTAATAGCTTTTAGCAACTCTGGAGTTGCTAAAAGGGACTAAACCTTTTAGTAGCTCCTAAAGTTTAGTAGGCCAAACAAACAGGCTCTTATCCTTTTCCTCAAGCAAATAAACGTAAACCAAGAAAGTACTCCTAGAAACAGTAGCTTCCAGCTCATTCAGAAAGGAGTATATTTTAACTCAGGCCGAGATAAGTACCAATAGTATAGTACGGCGTTTTATTTTTTTTCAATATAAAGATTGATATTGCTAATGACGTTCCACGGACATTGCCCCAGCTAGGAGGTAGCAGTAGCAGCCCTGCTCTCTGCTGTCATCAGCTGCTGAAGTGATCAGCCGCAAGCAGCAGCGCGCGGCGTCCGGTTCTTGGCCTGGCCCTGCCGCCTGGGCAGCGGGCAATGCTCGACCGACGAGACGACCGAGCTCGGAAGCACGCCATTCGCCAGGACCTTTTCCACGGGCAAATGATGACCTGACGTGACCGCAGTTTTCATCTGCGGTGGCCGTACGCCTAACCTAATCTAAATTCAGAAAACGCGAGCGCGATCAATCAGGCGGACGTAATTCAAAAAGGGGCGCTTAACTCGTTCCCCAGATCATCATCATCGGCCGGTACAGGAAGGAAAGCGATTAAGCGAGCGTATAGTTAGATTAGATATCGAGATTGGCCCGAATCATCTGGCGACGGCGACGGCAATTATTTGCGCTAGCTGCTGTGGGTCCCGGTCAATCATCTCAAAGCCCATGCGGTGCGCGCGCGTGTAGGCGCGCCTAACCAAACCGGCCGGCCGGCCGAGCAACGAAACGAAAGCCAGAGCTATCATCTCCTCTGGCTCCTGCACGCTCCACCACCTGGGGGGGAAAATTACGGGAGTGTTTGGTTCACGGCCACATTTTGCCTGCCTAAGTTTCGGTGAGCCACGGAGCGGAGGCAGCTGTTTGGTTCTATTTTTAGCTGTGGCAGCTACAGGCCTTTCTTTCTTGCCCTTTGCTGCCTGTGGTTGTCGTGTAGCGCATGCTGATTGTGGCGAGGCCGTGGCGAGTGTGGCGGGCGTTTTCTCCGCCACCGCCACGCCATGCTGCGGCTGCCATCATTGTGGCGTGGCGCATAAAGACCGGCAACCAAACAACCCCTACGTCCGAAGGGCGTGTTTGAGTGCGCACACATTGCCTCGCCCGCTCGGGCGTCGCGGCAGCGGCATGCTGGCACGCGCACGAGCCCACGAGCGAGCGCGCTGGCGGCCGGCCACCGATCGGCGCGTTACTACGATTGGTTTGGTCGGTCGAGCAGGGCGGGGCCCGTGTTTCTGTGTTGCCAATGCCAGCGACGCCCGTCATTGCTCGTTGTGGCCCATGCCAGCGACTGCGAGTAGCGGAGCTCGCCTTGATTCGGCGGTGATCCCAAACCCAGCTGGGTGCGTGCATGTGGCGCGTCCACATCCAGCGTGGGCCGTCTTGCCGTCCGGGGCTGCCCGCCGACACGTGGCGGGATGCCACCCCAGAGGTGACTTACCAACCAGTGGCGCGCGGTCCCAAGAGCTATTCCACCTTGCACGCCCACCGAGCACACAGCTCGCCGCGGTTCCTATCGCACGCTCGCCACCTACGCGAACGCGCCCATGCATGGCTGCCTGCTCCCCCTCTCTCTCACATGTGTGCGTCGTAGTAGGAACGGTTGGACTGTTGGACTAGTATAGTATGTTCCGTCACATGCGTATGTTTGCAGCAATCCGCACCAAGACGTGCAATGCATTGAAGGACGTTGCGAGGTGGCAGGCAGTAGACGGCATATCACCATATGGGTAAGCAGAATTGCCTAAGGTTGTCAGAGTCAAGGTCAACCATGTTGTCTCCAATCTCCATCGTTCGTAAGCCACACATGGCAACGTCTGCGTTGACCGGAAACACGAGGCTCATGCTGCGCCTGAAAAAGGAAAGATGAGCAGCGTTACCCGGGTCGCCGGGTAGCGCAAACGGGGGCAGCGCATATACTGCGACAGAGCGCACCCGACGCACGCACGTAACGTAAGCAGGCAACGAGAATACAGTATCTCTCTGAGCCCCAGCAGCATCCAACAAACAAACCTTTGAGGCTTTGATGGTGATGAAAAAGTAGAAGAGCAGCATGTGGCGCCACATGATTGGCGATCCGGTTCTGCATGTGTCGCAGCAGCGGCTCCTCCAGTCCTCCTCGTCGCTGGAGCCCGGAGAGGAGGGCGGCGTGGGCGCCACCGCCATCTATCATGGTAGTGTTGGGTGCCGGCACCACGCCGCGGCCCCCAGTCGACTCATCATTGCCACTCGCGTCGTGGCCGGTGTTCACAACAGCAACAACAATACTCAGGCCGGCGTCGTCCGTAGCGATGCGGCGGCCGAACGAAACGAACCTGCGAGTACAGCGTCGTCGTCGCCAGGCCTTTTCGCGCGCTTTTTTGGTTGCAGCCCCGAGCCGGGCGGGCCTAACACGTGGCGCGCCGCGCCCGACGGACGGCGATCTCGCTGTGATCCGGTGGGGGCGAGGCGAGAGCGGGGCGCGCCCGCGGCTCGCGTCACATATGTCCGTTCGTGCGGCAGCCGGCAGAGCATGTGTGTGCGTGGGTGGCCTGGGTGCTGTACGGCTGTGGAGGCGGCAGCCACAGAGCCACTGGCGGAGATCGATCCGCTCCGCTGGGTTGGTGGTGGCTCCCGTTGCGTTGTTAATTCCCTGTTAATTCCTTTGGAGGGAAGAAGTGGTTCCCGTTGTTTTTGAGTACAAAAATAGGGCCTGTCTAGTTTGTGCGCGTGTGATTTTTACCGATCTAGCATGCGCGTGTTTTGTTCCATCAAAACACACGGATTTGAGGTAAGATAGAATTCGTGTGTTTTCTTTCGAGGTAGCACACGAATTTTTAAATTGTACCATACAACCACATATCACCTTACAAAAAAGAAATTTGTGTGCTTTGGGGCAGAATAACACACGAAATCCAATATGAAACACAATCCGTGTGTTTTGAAACAAAACAACGCACGAATTTGTATTCTGATCTATATTTGCATGTATTTGTACTTGTATTTATATTTATACTTGTACTCGGCCCGTTTGTCCTAATTTATTATTTCTGAAACAAGGCCCAAGGCCCGTCTGTCCTATTTTGTACTTGTACTCTTCCAGCTCATGGACCTGACTAGAATAAACAGAGAACCATGTCAGCCCAACGACTAAAGTATTAGTCCTATATAACACCATCTTGGCAAACAATAAAAGCCAAACAGATCAGATCCATCCCGATCTGTTCTGGGGAAGAGCTCTGCTCTCCTTACGAACATTAGAGCAAAAGGGGTGAAAACCCCAGATCAGAGCAAAGGAACAAGGGCAAAAGCAGAAGGAATTCACAAGATCCAGCGAGCAACAACTGACCTGAGCAGAATCAAAGGTGAGCAAACACCATTTGCATCCAATTCTTCTCCTAGATCCATAAACTAGTTGATCTGACTCAATCCTTGATGCCTAGATCCCTCAAATCTTCATTTCTTCATCTCAAACAATGTGTAGAGAGAATAAACTTCATTAGATTAGTTTTGAACAAAATCTGCTATAGCTATATGTGGTTTCTAACTGCTGGAGAATGAATATTTATGCACAATTACCAAAAAGTAGCTGCTTAACCTCTAGGAAAATAGTGGTGTCTAACCAAAACCACAAGTTCATATTGACCACAAATAAAATTCCATATCCTGAGAACTAGATTTGCAGTTTCAAGTAAATAAAATTCATAGTATAATCATTTGCAATTGTGTATCTGATAGTTGAATCATGTATAGCATGTTGCTGGGTTAATACATTGCATGGTAGTTCTTGTTTCTTGCACTAAGTGTCTAGCTGCTTAACCTCTAGGGAAATAGTGCTGTGTAACCTCTAGGGGAATGACAGATTGCTTAAACAATTAAGACAAAACCATTCATATCTAATGCATTTCTTATATTTTCAGGAAGTAATTCTCAATATGGATGGGCACTCAGGACCATATTATGATTTCAACACAGTAGAAGGGATGCAAAAGTGGCAATAAGACATGCTAAACATGTTTGCTAACCCTATGATGCCATTGAATCAGGCATAGATGGGTGTAAGTCAAGCAAATGCAGGAAGTAACAACAGAAGTTATCCTACATCATTTGCTAACCCTATGATTGCATTCGATCAGGCACAAATGGATCAAAGTCTAGCAAATGCAGGTAGTAGCAACAACAGTTATCCAATGATGGCATTCAATCAAGGATATGCAGGAAGTAACAGCAGCAGTTATCATACATCAATTGACAACCATTTCATGCCATTCAATCAGCCACAGATGGCTTCAAGTCAAGCAAATGCAGGCAGTAGCAACAGTAGTTATCCTGCATCAATTGGTAACCACATGATGCCATTCATGTAGCCACAAATGCCATTCAAGATGGTAAGCAAATCGAAACATGAATTCTCATTTCAGTCTTTATCTTTGTGAAGCATATAAGCATTGAATAAAATGATAGAGGTCTAACCTATTTTAAATTTCATTGCAGGGAGGATACATTAACCTGATTTGTGAACAAATCATCAGCTCATAAGAAGATAATGATGCGACACAGAGAATGCCAGCACAGGTATGCATTTGGATCCTCAACTCTTGCAAACCACAAAAGCAAAATAATGGTGATTAGAGCTTAGTACAAGTTTAATTCTAAAATATGATTACAGACAGTGCAGGTAGAGCAAGACATAACAGGACCCCTGATACAGATGTTACTATCAAATAACACAAACGCTCTTGATGAAGCATTTGAATAACAGAATGATTTCACAGACTCAGCACCAGCATACCAGGTACACAAACAGCCTCAACCTTTCAGCTTAATTTGTGACATATTTCAAAGAAAAAAGTACTGTGTTACTGTCTTGAAACAAAATAATGAGCAGACTTACCTTTCCACATGACAGGATCATGGTGGAGACAACAATAGACAACTTCCAAGCATGAATGAGGATGAGATATCCGACGAAGAATACGCGCACTGGCAACAAAATTTGTTCAACAACATCAGTGATGATCAGGTAATATAGCAATGTAAAATAACTATTCACAGATATGTAATCATGTCATACTTTAATAGCAAAAACCATTGCTCACACAACCTAGTAATGTATTTACAGGAACAGACGACTACATCAGAACATGGCACAAGCACATTCAATGGGAAAGCATCAACAAGCAGAGAGGTTGCTTCGTGTGTTACGGATCAAACTGCAAATGGAGAAGGTGATGTCAATGAGACTGGAAATGCTGATGGGAATGAAATGCTAATAGAGGAAAAGAAATAGATGAATTCATCATGATAGAGCAGGTGGCTACATCAGAAGGAAATAATGCCCCCGTTGACAGCATCTACACGCCACAGATGAATCAGAAGTTTGAAAGTAAGGATGATGCTCAATATTTCTTCTGCTTGTATGCATACCTTGCTGGCTTCAAGGTTGCAATCAAACACAGCCTAAGGACAACCAGCAAGAAGGGAAACAATGAGTATATCAAGTGCGAAATGAAGTGCACAAGAGCAAGAAAACCAAAGGGTCCTAAATCCATTGAGCAAGAAGAGGCTGATGTAGAGAAGGAAATTGGAAAGAAGCCTGTAAAAAAAGAAATACAAGTGTGCAGAAGAAAACAGACTGTCCTTGTATCATGTTGGTAAAAAAAGAATATCAAGGAGGAAAGTGGGTGGTTATAAATCTTGATCTTGACCACAACCACGAATTGAGGCTAGGTGACAGGGATATGCAATTCTCAGGTCGTAAGTACATGACAGATATGGAGAAGAAACTGATAAGGACACTCAATGTAAACAACATCCCCACCAGACAGATGATCAGCATCATAGGGTACCTAAGAGGAGGTGTTGCAGCACTGCCAATGAAGAACAAGGACATTGCCAATTACAGGACTAAGATCAATATGGAGTTGAAGATATCAGATATGGCCTAGGTTATGGACTATTTCAAAAGGAGGCAGAAAGAGGATGCAACTTTCTTCTACAAGTTCCAGTTCGATGATGACAAAAGGATTACCAACCTGTTTTGGGCAGATGCTTTCTCCATCAAGTACTATCAGGAGTTCGGTGATTGTGTGAGCTTCGACACCACCTTCATGATAAACTGGTACAACTTGCCATTTGCTCCTTTTGTTGAAATCATAGGACACACACAGAGCTGTATGTTTGGCTGCGCATTCCTGCATGATCAAACAACAGAGACATTTCAATGGGTATTTGAGACTTTCCTCGAGGCAATGGGTGGAAAGCACCCGTAGACAATAATAACAGATCAAGACAGAGCTATAAGAGGTGCTATTGAGCTTGTCTTTTCGGGCACAAGGCATAGAAACTGCCTCTTTCATATCAAAAATAAGTGCTACACCAAGAACATCAAAGTGTTTGCAGCCAAGGCAAATAAGGGGCTATTTGAGGATTTTGAGGACATCATCAACAAGAGCCTGGCAATTTAAGACTTTAAAAGAGACTGGGTTCATCTAATCAGAGAAAAGAGGCTTGAGAGAAACAATTGCATCTCCAAGATGTGGGAGATGAGGCATAGGTTCATACCTGTGTACTACAAGAATGATTTCTTCCCATTCATCCAAACTACAAGTAGAAGTGAGTCTCTCAACTCTAGGATCAAAGACAACATTGGTCCTACATGCACAATTAACAAGTTCATAACCGAGTATGACCGATTGATTGAGACAATCAATAGAAATGAGCAGCAAGAAGACTTCTACAGCCATGACAAAACACCAAAGGAATTCATTTTTGGGTACACAATAGAGATGTGTCGGTGTTCTGACCCTCGAGGGGTTAACACCAACGAGTAATATTTGTACTTGCGTGCTCCCTTAATCCGGTGGGTGATGCAAGAAGGACACGGCGATTAAGGGAGCACGCAATTACAAATATTACTCGTTGGTGTTAACCCCTTGAGGGTCAGAACACCGATAGTTGGCGCGCTAGGTAGGGGACCGCGTGTCACTAACGATTTCCCGCCATTTTTCCGGATGGGCGACTTTGTTTCAGCACTTCCGCGCGCTACGGTGATCTGGTTTGGGAGCCTGGAGTTCATGTCCCTCGGCCAGGGCTATGACATGACCCTGCTCTCGATCAGTGACCCGAACGGAGGTCGCGGTACGCCCCCACGCTCATGGGGGGCCGCTCGCCAGTCTCACCACCATGCTTCCACATCCAGAAGGAGGCACGGTCGACACCGTCATCGCCATCAACCTAGGTCGAGGATGGTTCCTGCCGCTTTCTCCTAGCCCCTGACCGGAGATGAGGAACCCCTTGTTGAGGGGTTGTCCGACCCGAGTTCAGAGGTAGAGGGCAAACTGGCAGGACCCCACCACAACCCTGACTCCACCTTCGCAGTACGCTCATCGAGGAAGCGCGACAAAGTCCCCGCTCGATCGAGCCCACTCCCGCATGAGCTGTTCGAGCGTCGTTGGCAGCCTTCGTTCGACTTCAACAATCTCACGACGACGATCTCGACAGCGACCCACTCCAACATGAGCACGTTGGAGGACCGCCCAGGTGCCCTTCTCCGTGCAATGACGGACGTGGAGACTGTCACACCGGCCTCCGAGGGTTTGGCCTTCGTAAGAGCGCCTAGCCCCCGGAGGTACACCGTCGGCACACTCCGACGGTAGCTGCAGGAGGAGGCGCGGGGGCAATTCCCCGTCTTCTACTGGGGCGACCCCGACTCTGACTCTGATCATTGGGATCCTACCCGCGAGTGCCTCCACATCGATGGTGATGTCGACTCCGATCAGGAAACCGTCAATCCAGCGGCCGCGGCAGCTACCGCTGCGGCGGGGGGCGCTCCTCCCAGAGCAGAGGACCAACAACCAGACGCACCCCGAGAGACATGCCCCCGTCCTGTCGAGCAAGACGCACAGCTGGCACAAATTAGGGAGTTGCAGGCGAAGCTCGCCGACGAGCAGGAACGATTGCGCCTGCTCGAGCTAACCCTCGAGCAACAGCGGCGACCGCCCAGCGGTAGAGCCCGAGCCAGGGCCCGAGAGGTCAACCGGCAGATCAACGAGGCAGGGGGACCCGAACAACCCACAAATCGTTACCCCCGAGCGAGCCAAAACATTGTCGCGGTGGCTATGCTCCTTCGCAATATGCCCACGCCATCCAACCCGCAAGCTCGGCGGATACAACGCGAGGTCGAGGACCTCCTCCAAGTAGCTGCTGTTCAGCAAGCCGAGAGCTCAGCCTCGAGGCGTCGAGGGGCAGCCTCCGAACCTCAGGTCGAGCCCTCCCAGCCCGAAAGGGAGGGCTCGGTCGATCAGGGGACGACCCCCCGACAGAAGAAGCCGGCCCGAGAACGTGTCAACGACGACCGCACTCCCCGCGACGCGCGCCTCGACATTGTCGAGAACAACAGACGCAAGCACAGGGATGCCGAGGATCGAGGGTACAGCGCCCATCGTGGAGGGCGTTACGACAGCGACGAAGACCGACGGGCCCTGGAGCCACCGGGTCCCCGAGTCTTCAGCAGGGCGATCCGCTGCGCTCAGCTGCCTAACAAGTTTCGACCCCCCACGAGCATCGTCAAATACAATGGCGAGACCAATCCCGAGCTTTAGCTAGCCGACTTTCGGCTAGCTTGTCAGGCGGGCGGGGCACGTGATGATCACGCCATCATACGTCACCTTCGCCTGTTCCTGTCCGACACCGTACGTAGGTGGCTCGAGGAGCTTCCCTCTGACCAGATTCGCAGCTGGATCGACCTTGTCCGGATCTTCGAGGGGAACTTCAAAGGTACCTACGTGCGTCCCGGGAACTCCTGGGAACTGCGCAACTGCAAGCAGAAACCAGGGGAGTCTCTCCGTGACTTTGCTCGATGATTCTCCAAGCTCCGCACCGAACTACCCCACATCTCTGATCTCGACGTCATTCTAGCGTTCGTTGTGGGTATAACCTGCAAGGACCTAGTTCGCGAGTTGGGGCGTAACCGCCCCGACACCATCGATGAGCTGATGGATGTGGTCGCCAACTACGCGGCCGGCGAAGAGGCGGTCGGCGCCTTCTTCAGCGATGGGAAGGACAAGGGAAAGGCGCCAGAAGCTGACGACGCTGGAGGCTCGAGCAAAGGGCCGAAGAGAAACAACAAGAAGAAGAAACATCAGCAAGGCAAGCGTGAGGCTGCAGAAGACGATCTCATTACAGCAATCGAACACAAAAGACCTCGAGGCCCCCTCGAGGGCGCCATCTTCGACAAAATGCTCGAGGAGCCCTACCCTTATCACAAGGACGGGGTGAAGCACAAGCTCAAGGACTGCCGCATGCTTCGAAAGCACTTCGAGCAAGTGGGCGTGAAGAAAGGTGATGACAAGAAAGACCAAGGCGGCGGTGAGGGAGACAACGGGGAAGACGGAAAATTCCCCGAAGTCTATGACTGCTACATGATCTACGGGGGCCGCTCGACCCAGCTCACGCCTCGACAGCGTAAGCGGGAGCGTCGAGAAGTCTTCTCCGTCCGAGTCGCGACACCTCACTACCTTGACTGGTCTGACGCGCCCATCACGTTCGACCGCGATGACCATCCGGATCGAGTCCCCAACCCCGAGGCCTATCCGCTCATCATCGACCCAATCATCATAAACACCCGCCTCTCGAAGGTCCTCATGGACGGCGGCAGCAGCCTGAACGTCATCTACCTCGAGACCCTCGACCTCCTAGGAGTCAAGAGGTGCCAACTTCGACCCAGCGTCGGGGGGTTCCATGGTGTCATGCCAGGGAAGAAGGCCCTCCCCGTCGGCCGTATCGACCTTCCTGTCTGCTTTGGCACCCCTGCCAACTTCAGGAAAGAGACCCTCACCTTCGAGGTGGTCGGGTTTCACGGAACATATCACGCCATCATCAGTCGACCGGGCTACGCGCAGTTCATGGCGATCCCGAACTACACCTACCTCAAGCTCAAGATGCCAGGACCCAAGGGCGTCATCACCGTCGCCTCCTCCTACGAGCACGCTTACGACTGCGACGTCGAATGCGTCGAGTATGGAGAGGCCGTCGAGCAAAATGCCATGATAGCCACGACCCTCGAGCACCTCGCCGACGAGGCGCCAGATCCTAAGCGACACGCCGGCAACTTTGAGCCAGCACAAGACACCAAGAAAGTCCCCCACGACCCGAGCTGCCCCGGCGAGAAGGTGCTAACAATCAGCGCCGATCTCGAGGGCAAATAGGAAGCTGTGCTCATCGACTTTCTCCGCACGAACGCCGATATGTTTGCGTGGAGTCCTTCGGATATGCCGGGCATACCGAGGGAAGTCGCCGAGCACGCCTTGGAGATCCGGGCCGGGTCCAGACCGATGAAGCAACGCCTGCGCCGCTTCGACAAGGAGAAGCGCAGGATCATTGGCGAGGAGGTACACAAGCTTTTGGTGGCTGGATTCATCAAGGAGATCCATCATCCCGAATGGTTAGCTAATCTCGTGTTAGTTAAGAAAAAGAATGGAAAAATGCAGATGTGTATTGACTATACTAGTTTAAATAAAGCATGTCCCAAAGTTTCGTTTCCTTTGCCACGCATTGATCAAATTGTCGACTCTACCGCGGGATGTGAAACCCTCTCGTTCCTTGATGCTTCGTCTGGCTACCACCAAATCAAGATGAAAGAGTTCGACCAGCTCGTGACTTCCTTCATCACACCTTTTGGCATGTACTGCTACGTCACCATGCCGTTCGGCCTTCAAAACGCCGGGGCAACATATCAGCGGTGCATGATCCACGTCTTCGGCGAACACATAGGCGACACGGTCGAGGCCTACATTGATGACATCGTGGTCAAGTCTAGAAGAGCGGACAACCTCATCCATGACCTCAAAATCGCGTTCGGGTGCCTTCGAGCCAAAAACATAAAACTCAACCCCGAGAAATGTGTCTTCGCAGTGCCTCGGGGCATGCTCCTCGGATCGTCTCCCAGCACGGGATCGAGGCCAACCCCGAGAAGGTGGTGGCCATCACGCGAATGGGGCCGATTCAGGATCTCAAGGGCGTGCAGAGGGTCACAGGCTGCCTCGCGGCCCTCAGCCGCTTTATCTCACGCTTCGGGGAAAAGGCTATGCCTCTGTACCGCCTCTTGAAAAAATCCGAGCGATTCACATGGACCGCGGAGGCCGAGGAGGACCTCGATGAACTCAAAGCCAAGCTGACATCCACCCCGATTCTCGTCCCTCCTCGACCAGCTACGTCGACTGAACCGCCCGAGCCCCTCCTCCTCTATGTCACCGCAACCACTCAGGTGGTCAGTGCAGCCATTGTGGTTGAGAGGCAAGAGGAAGGGCGTGCCTTGCCAGTCTAGCGGCCAGTTTACTTCATCAGCGAAGTGCTTTTAGAAACGAAAATCCGCTACCCACAGGTGCAGAAGTTGCTCTACACCATCGTCCTTACGCGTCACAAGCTCCAGCACTACTTCCTCAGCCACCCGGTTACTGTGGTATCTTCGTTCCCCTTGAGGGAGATCATCCATAACCGGGAGGCCGCTGGAAGGATCGCTAAGTGGTCGATCGAGCTCATGGGCGAGACTATCACCTACGCGCCACGGAAGGCCATCAAGTCTCAAGTGCTGGCGGATTTCGTCGCCGAGTGGACCGACACTCAGTTGTCGCCTGTTCAGATCCAAGCCGAGCTGTGGACAATGTACTTCGACGGGTCGCTCATGAAGACAGGAGCAGGCGCGGGCTTGCTCTTCATCTCACCCCTCGAAGTCCACATGCGCTACGTCATTCGCATCCACTTTGCCGCTTCTAACAACGTCGCAGAGTATGAAGCACTTGTCGCTGGATTACGAATCACCCTTGAACTCGGGGTCCGACGCCTTGACGTTCGAGGCGACTCGTAACTAATTGTTGACCAAGTGATGAAGGCCTCGAGCTACCACGACGCCAAGATGGAAGCCTACTGCAACGAAGTGCGCAAGTTGGAGGACAAATTCCACAGTCTCGAGCTTAGCCATATTGCTCGACGATACAACGAAGCCGCGGATGAGCTTGCAAAAATCGCATCGACTCGAGGAACGGTCCCTCCGGACGTATTCTCGAGGGACCTCTTCGAGCCCTCCATCGATTTGGGCTCAGGGGCTTGCACTACGCCCTCGAAGCTTCACCCCACGACCTCGACTGGGGCCCCTTCGATCGGGGCCTAGGTTATGGAGATCCAGGGGACTCCTCCTCCGTCGAGCCCCCCACTGGATTGGCGAGCCCCTTTACTCGACTGCCTCATTCGGGGAGAGCTTCTGGAGGACCAGACCGAAGCTCGCCGGATCGCACGATGGGCCAAGTCCTATGTCATCTACGGTGACGGCAAGGAACTCTACAGGCGAAGCCCCTCAGGCGTTCTTCAGCGCTGCATTACCATCGAGGAAGGCAGGAGGCTCGTCGAGGACATACACTCGGGGGCTTGCGGCTGTCACGCAGCGCCAAGGACCCTGGTAGGCAATGCCTTCCGACGGGGTTTCTACTGGCCGACCACCGTCTCCGACGCTACGAGCATTGTTCGCTCGTGCAAAGGGTGTCAATTCTACGCCAGGCAGACGCATCTCCCAGCTCACGCCATACAAATGATCCCCATCACCTGGCCGTTCGCGGTCTGGGGGCTCGATCTTGTGGCGCCTCTCAAGAGGACAACCAAAGGGTACACGCACCTGCTCGTTGCCATCGACAAGTTTACCAAGTGGATCGAGGCCTGGCCCATCGGTAATATCCGCTCCGAATGGGCGGTCGAGTTCTTCACCGACATTATCCACCGCTTTGGGGTCCCGAACGTCATCATCACTGACAATGGCACACAGTTCACCGGCAAGAAGTTCTTGGAATTCTGCGATCGCCATCACATCCGTGTGAATTGGTCCGCGGTTGCACATCCTCGAACTAACGGCCAGGTCGAGCGCGCCAATGGTATGATTTTGCAGGGCCTCAAGCCAAGGATCCTCAACCGCCTCAACAAGCATGGAAGAAAATGGGCCGCGGAGCTGCCTTCGGTCCTATGGAGCTTAAGGACAACACCTAGTCGAGCCACGGGCTTCACCCCATTCTTCTTGGTCTATGGGTCCGAGGCCGTCCTCCCCACTGACCTCGAATATGGCTCCCCTCGACTAAAGGTGTACAACGAGCAAAGCAACGAAGAAGCCCTCGAAAACGCCGTCGACCAGCTCGAGGAGGCTTGAGACATGGCGCTAATTCACTCCACGAGGTATCAGCAAAAACTTCGACGTTACCACGACAAGCACGTGCGCCCGAGGGACTTCCAAGTTGGAGACCTCGTCCTACGTCGATGACAGAACAACAAAGGACGTCACAAGCTGACCCCGCCATGGGAAGGCCCATATGCCGTAGCTGAGGTGCTAAAGCCCGGGACGTAGAAGCTCGCTAACAACAAAGGTGAAATCCTCACCAACGCATGGAACATTGAACAGCTACGTCGTTTCTACCCTTAGGGCACCAGTGCCCTCGTACATTCTCGCATGTTTTGTACACTCTCGCATGGCAAATATAAGCAGTACTTTCGATTATAAGTTCAAACTTGTTATTGTACATGCAAGAGGTAGCCTCGACCCTATCTCGCCAGAGTCGAGCCTCCCTCGGGGGCTAATGGGGGGAACCCCCTAAGTTCCTAAAAATACGAACGACTTTTTTTCGCGCACCTCCCTTTCGCTTCGCAACTAAGTTGAAAACGCCTCAAACTCCCTAGGGGTCAAGGGCTGTCGTGCCAGAGCTCTCCTACGCCTCCGGGCTACGGTACCTCCACTCGCTCCCCCCTCAAGGATACGAGCTTGCGTCGAACACTTAGTCGGAAAGCAAAAGTTAGGCGATGAGAACTCGAGCGCCTCTTCTTTCTCACGCCTCGATACGCTTCACGATTAAGTAGAAAATGCCTCGAACTCCCTAGAGGGTCGAGGGCTGTCGAGCCGGGAGCTCTCCTACGCCTCTGGGCTACGGTACCCCCACTCGCTCCCCCCTCGAAGGATATGAGCATGCGTCGAAAACTTAGTCAAAAAAGCAAAGTCTAGGTGAAAGAAAGCAGAGAAGGCTCGAAAGTAAAACGACAAATTGCATTACGATACATGCATTCATGTTTAAAAGGCTTTCGAAGCCACATTGAATACAAGTTACAAAAAACTAACTTATTACATGGGCATCTTCGCCCAGCCTTTCCCTATAGGCCCGCTCCGTCACCGCCCTCCTCGACGTTGTACCCTTCATCCACGAGGGGGAGGACCTCGTCCTCGAATAACTTCGCCAGCGCTCCCCCCGGCCTCTCGGCGTCATTAATGAGCCCTCGGCATCACTCCTCGTTCTCGGCGTCGGTCTTCGAGATATCAGGAACGAAGCCTTGGGTGACCACGTTCATGTTGAAGACAAAGCCGGAGGAGACCACTGCTAGCGCCCGCTTCACGCCGGTGTGAAGCGCCTCCCACACGCTATCACGAAGGGTGGCATTGAGGTAGTAGATCCGGTCGATGAGCGCGGCACCCGGGATGTCTTCTTCAGTACCCTCGACGGGCCCGACCTCCCAGGAGGCGCAGAGCCCGCCGAGGGCAACCCGGAGCCGGCCGAGAAGTGCCCCCTCCGCCGCGAGGCTCTCTTGCAGCGCCTTGGCGGCGGTCTGGGTAGCGAGCAGCTCAGACTCGAGGCCTGAAACACAAAGCAAGAATTAGACAAACCATACGGGAAGAAAAAAGATCAAAAGCCTTTTAAGGAACTCACCAGCACAGCGAGTCTCGAGGGCGTTGCGATCCCCCAGCATAGCGTCGCGCTCCCCCCAAGCCTCGTCCTGCTCCCGCTGGGCCTCCTTGAAGGCCCGGGTCACCTCCGTCTTCTCACAGCGGAGGGTCTCGAGGGCGCCACCAGCCAGGATGATGGCCTGCTCCTTCGCTTGGAGGGTAGCCTTCATCGCCCCGAGCTGGGTTTCCAGGCTAGCGGCTCGGCTCTTCTCCTCCTGGACCAAGGCGGAGAGGGCGTTGCGTGCCGCGGAGACTTCAGCAAAATTGGCCTCGAGCGAGCGGATGCGCTCCATGGAGCTTTGAGCCTCCCCCATGAGTAGCTCGACGCGCTCCTGGGCTCGGACGCTCTCGCCCTTGGCCCTCTCCGCTTCGGCCTTGGCCACGTCAGCCTCCTTCCTGGCACGCTTGAGCTCCTCCTTGAGGTGGGCGGCTTCCCCTTGAGCGGCCTCGGAGTCTTCCTTCGCCCGGGCGGCCTCCTCTTTGGCTTTGGCGGCCTCCTCCCTGGTCCGCTTCAGCTCCTCCTTGATCTTGGCCACCCTGCCCTACACAGAGCAGCCGGCTTCGAGTTGGCGAAGCACTTCCTCCTGGCTGGTGTGCATTTCGTGGAGGAAGTATGACTTGGAGTAGGAACGCCTCCGCACCTCCTGGGGACAAGAAATCGAGGGTTGAGGCATTTCGTACGAAAGAACTCGAAAAACTGCATACGTTCTACACAGGGACTCACCGCGAGGTTCCGGTCGAGGCCTTCGGCGAGCTCAACGCCCAGCTTCAGCAAGTGCTGCAGTCACGCCCGGGACCGCTCGGCGTCCTCCCAGCACTTGACCACTGGTGGGTCGTCCATCTTGATCCCCGGAGCGCTGGAGTCGCCGAGTTCCCGGAGCACGATGCGCTCCTTGCCCCAATGTGGAAGGACCGTCTTGACCTTGGTTCGTGCCAAGGACTCGAGCTCGTCCACCACATCACGTGGGACGCCGTAGCCCACGGCCAACTCCGCCGGTGTGCGAAACTCCGACGCGGCGCTGGCATCCCTCAGCCCGGGGTCAGAAGTCGACCTCCTCAGCACGCCAGAAGCCGCCATCTTCTCCGGCTGCTCCATCGACGGTTGCGGCGGCTGGCTCGACGCTGCTTCTGGCACCTTCGGAGGCAGCGGAGGTGTCAAGGCCATCGTTTCCCCCAACACCACGACTTGTGGCGCTGGCAGGACCACCATCGATGCATCTTTTGCCGGGTTCGGTACCGAGGCCTCCTCTAGTTGCGCCCCCGACAGCCGCGGAACCATCGACGCCTTCGACGCCGTTTCTTCTTCGGCCAATAGCTCGTCTAGGGTAATCACGGACACCCATTGCTTGGGCAGTCTAGAAGTCGCCTCTGTCTCCGGCGCTTCGGGCGGCTGCTGCGCCGGCGGGTCCAGCGGCGCCGTGTTCCCCGGCGACGTCTGCTGTGCCTGTTGGTGCTGGGGCTGGCCCCCAATTTCCTCCTCCTCTTCCCGCCACTCCAGCGGCTCCTTCTCCCCCTCCTGCTGTGGCCGTGGCAGCTCCGCTTCTTGCAGGGCCCCCTGCTCCTGCTCCCTCCAGGCCTCGAGCTCGCGTAGCCCCGCCGGCCAGGGCCTTCGCTCTCCCGTCGAGGGGGGAAGGGCCGTGGTCTCCTCACCCTCGAGGTCCACGACTTCTACCTCCTCTCCCGGCTCGTGGCCCTCGGGGGCTCCCGCCTTGGGTGTGGGGATCGAGGCCTCCGGCCCGCCAGGAGCGGAAGCTCCCGACGTCGGGGCACCGCCCCTGGTGCCGGGCCGAGCTCGAGGGCCGCAGGAGACGACGTCAAGGAGGCGCTCCTTCCCTCATGCGTCCTCCCCAGCTCGGAGTCGCCGCCCGCCGTGGCCCCCGAGACGCTCGACCCTACAGCAAGAGTGGAACCCGTCAGCCTACCACGCGCCATAGCACCGAGGGCTGAGGATAACCACTTGGCTTCCCACGGAGCCAAGGGCCTCGACGTCGCACCTGTGACCGTGGCCTCCATCTTCGTGGCTGCGTCCACCTTGAGCCGCTTAGCCGGCGCAAGAGATGCGTCCTCGATTCAGCGCTTGGGCCCGGATGAGAAGAGGACGGCAAAAAGTTTATTAAACCACGCAAGGAAGATGCAACGAAAAATAATTGAATCAGCTACACTTACCCGAAGGGGATAGAGGCCTTTTGGGTCCCCCTCGAACCGCCAGCGGATCTCGAGACCCCTCCCGAGGCCGAGCTCTTCCCGGGGCTGAGGCTACTCGGGGCCATCGGTGGGGTCACCGCGCCTCCCCGCTCCAACGGGGCCTCCTGAGCACGGCTCTGCTCCGCCCGCGCCGACGACCGGGACCGGGTTTCCCGGATCGAAGTGGGTGGGGTCCCGCCTCGAGTACGACGGGAGGGGGGTGAACCCCCTCGAGGCGATGCCTCGGCCCCCCTTTTCCCATGCCGGCGCTCCGAGGCCGACGCCACCGGCTGGGGGGCACGCTGCTCCGCCACCTCCTCCTGCACGAAGGGGCGGTCAGCATGGGAGGAACCCGACAAGATGCGGTTGAGGCAACCCTCCACCCCCTCGACGTCATCACTGTCATCATCATCATCTTCATCTCCCTCGGACGAGGGAGACTCCTCCTCCGGGAGCCCGTCGCGCCTCTGCTCAGCGCGGCGCTTCGCAAGCCTTTCACGCTCCCGGAGCTTCTTGGCTTTCTTCTTCTCCTCTTCGTCCTTACTCCGCTTCTCTTGCTAGGTGGTGAAGCATCTTACCTGACGATCGGGAGCGTCCTCCCTTAGTGGGGGCCTCGATCTCCGGCAGTCGATTCTCTCCTACACGAAAACATTTAGTCACAGGGACAAGAAAAGGGGGCAGAATGAAAACGCGAAAGGTACGGGTCGGGGCACTCACCAGGTCGAGGCAACCCTCCTCCGGCCACATGGGGAGGCGGTTGACGTCTTTCGCCCTGAACAAGCCCGTGACCATCCCCTTTACCCGCGCGATGACTTCCGTGGCTGATGGCTTCTTGCCGGACATCCGGCACTTCTCGAGAACATTGGGCGCCGCCGAGGGGAGCATCTCGTCCATCCGCAACGGGCGCTCCATCAGAGGAAGCACCCGTCGACTGTGGAAGGCCGAGATCGCCACACCCACCGCCAGGCCCGCCTCTTGAAGGGTCTTAATCGCGGCGACAAGGGGACGAAGTCGACGCTGAAGATCTCCCGCGACGCCGTGCGGCCAGTTGTATGGACGCTCGGTGATAAGCCGCCCGGTGTATGGCAGGAGAAAGCCTCCATCGTTATGAAGGTAGAACCACTGCTCGTCCCACCGGGAGTGGTTGGACGTCAACCCGGTGGGGATGTACTCACGTGGCAACTCCGACCTTCTGGTCTTCAACGCGAAGTTGAGGCACCCTGCTCTGACAATTCGCCTCACTCCTAGCGCCATCGGGGAGGCGAACCACTCCCCCTTGTAAAGGTGGAGCCACAGCTCCCAATGTGGCGCCATCCCGAGGTAGCCCTCGCAGACAGCCGTGAAGATGGCGACGTTGGAGATGGCGTTGGGGGAGAAATGGTGGAGCTCGATGCCGTAGAAGTTCGTCAACCCCCGCATGAACTCGCTCGGGGGCACACCGAACCCATGCCAATGATACTTGAGGAAGCTCACCACGTAGCCCTCTGACGGGTTTGGCTCTTGGTGGTTCCTCGGCGGCACAACCCACTCCGGCCGATTCGGATCGATGACGGGGCGTAGAAGTCCTTCCCCCACCAGCTCGTTCAACCTTTGCTGTGTGACGGTCGACGGGCGCCAGGATTCGGCGGGCTGGAGGATGGGGGCCATGGCGGCAACGGCAGCACAGATCTACTCGGTGGGCACGGCGGCGACAACAACAGTACAAATCTCCTAGGCGGACGGACGACCAGGAAGGTTCCCAATCGTGACTTCTCGCTCTAAGTTTTTACCCTCACGCACGCAGGAAAGCAGGAGTCCGGCAGGATGGCAAAAGTAGGGGCGAACAGCGCCTGTCCCCCTCCGTTTTTATACCGGGAAGAGCAACGGGCGGAGTCCGGCGGCAGGAAAAAGGTAACTTCCCGCAATTAATGCGTTTACCTGACCGTTCCCCCCTCGATCCTAGACCGGATGCACGCGTCACACCCCTTGCAAAGAGCCATTGCTCGGGCCACCACGATCTCCACTCCCGCATCATTTTAGCTTCCTCCTCAAAAGGCGCGTCTAACGGTAAGAAAAATAAGCGTCACTTACCGGCGGATTCTTCCAGGAGAAGGTAAATGGGCTCTGGCCCCACCTCGAAGTCTCAAGGGAGCGAAGGCCGGTCCTTGAGTGAGGGCTCAATGGCTGCCCTTGAGCACCAAAAAAATACGGGCTCTAGCCCTACCTCGAAGTCTCGAGGGAGCGAAGGCCGGTCCTCGAGTGAGGGCTCAACGGCCGTCCTTGAGCACCAAAAAATATGGGCTCTGGCCCTACCTCGAAGTCTTAAGGGAGCGAAGGCCGGTCCTCGAGTGAGGGCTCAACGGCTGCCCTTGAGCACCAAAAAAAATACGGCTCTGGCCCTACCTCTAAGCCTCGAGGGAGCGAAGGCTGGCCCCACGATCAGGGTTCGATAGTCGCCCTCGAGCACCCGAGTCAGGGGTGACCAAGGGGGATCCAACACGAGGCCCTGCTCAAGAACGAACTCTCGAGACTCCTTTGGACGCATCCAAGGCGAAACGCTACGGACTTTATGGAATCCCCCCGAAGGGAGGCATCGAGCCGCCGAGACCTATCGAATGGAATCGGTATCCGTAGGTCCATTGCGTTTTGCTTTAATGAGACCGCCTCCGGGCCTCCTGCCGACCTCTATCGAACGAGGAACGGGCTCTTGCTTGGATTTTCCCGTTACCAGCTCACTGAGAACTTCGCGGCTCGCCCTATCAAGGGTAGTCCGACGCTTCTCGCCTCACGTCTGATCGAAAGGACTCGTGAGATGAATGCCAAGGCTAGCAACGCCCCAGCCGCACGAGGCTTGGGAGCTTGACTGTGCCCGGCACCCCTCGATGAAAGAGGGTCGAAAATCCCCCGGGGGCTCTCCTCGGTAAAGCGCTGCGACTCCAGTTCAGGCCTGTACCCGACTGGGCAAGCACCCTTCAACCAAAGATAAATAAAGCCCTCACAGGAGTCTTTCGACTCCTACGAGGCCTCGGGGGCTACCCCGGCGGGGGTCGCTCGCGCACCCCCCACGAAAAAATCCGAATCACGTCCCGTTTCCAATTCCTGACCCCCTACCCGAGTGTCATCACTCGAGCAGGGGCTCGGGGGCTACTGTCGTTACCCAGGAAATGGGTACCCCAAACCCCAGGTTTACCAAACTAAACCTCGCAAAATCAGCAACGTGAACCCTCCAGTGACCTCCCGCGCTAACGTACAAAGGCCCGTAGGCAAAGACATATCGGGCTGACCCACGAACGGACAATGACGGCCCAAAGCCAAAGCCTGCTCGAGGGGCTACCGAACGAACCAGGACTGTACACTCGAGGGTATAATTCGGGCGACCCCTCGAGGACGGAACTTCGCCAGCCGAACGAGCCTGCCCTCGAGGACGGAACTTCGCTCGGGTGAATGGGCGGTCCTCGAGGACAGTGCACCCCTCGGCTTACCGACTCTCCCGTACGGATCCGGGCGCATTTAATGCAATCTACCTACCCCCGCCTAAACGTATGGCCACAGTTAAGGTGACAGTTGCAGGCGTGGTGGTCAAATCTGGCTTTTACCGCCCATGCCCCAGAATCCTGCGGATCGTACTTCGCTATTGCACCATGCCGAGTACTGTGCCATGTCCAGCACCCCCTCGAGACGTATGAATCAGTACGTTTCTCGCATTTCCCGGGATTCGACCTTATCCGGAGAGGCTCAGCCCCCTCGACTCGACCCCCTCGACTCAAGTCAAGACCCTCGATTGCCGCCCCTCGACTTCGTCAGACAAACCCTCGAGCGGGACTTCAACAACTCCCGACGCGACGGCAGCAGGACCTCCCATACCGACGTACATCACTACAGCGGCATCGACGTGATCGGCCTCAACGTCATGCGAACTCGAAATATATGTACTCCTGAGCCTCTCCTTCCCATATAAAAGGAGGCGCTAGGACGTTAGAAAAAGGGACCGGACTGAAATAAGAGGATCCAGAGCGTAAAAACGCTAAGGCTTTGGACCATAGATCAACACCATGAGCTTGTGTAAGGTCGAGAGCTAGGCGTTCGAATGCCCAAGCCCCACCTCACGCTTCTCACACCTGCTTGTATTTTCTCCTGTACTAGCACTTTGGTGCAAGATAACACGAACTATCCTCCCCCCACTGGACGTAGAGCCTTCTTTGCCCGAACCAGGATAAATCGCCGTGTCCTTCTTGCATCACCCACCGGATTAAGGGAGCACGCAATTACAAATATTACTCGTTGGTGTTAACCCCTCGAGGGTCAGAACACCGACAAGATGCAGGCAGCAGAGATATACAATAGAGCAATTTTCAAGAAGTTCTAGATTTAGCTGAAGGCAACACCTAGGCTCAGCTACCAGGAGATAGAACAAGGAACAAGATTTGAGGTGTGGCAAAAGAGCATACAGATTCAGAAAGTGCATAGAGTCAGAAGGTACACAGTAACAACAGACCTCACAGAAGGTAATGAAGAGTTTACCTGCATTTGCGCAAAGTTCAGCAAGGATGGCATTCTTTGCTCCCACATCCTGAAGATAATCATTGAGAAGGACATTAGCAGAATTTTTGACAAGTACATTATACAGAGATGGAGAAAGAAGAGTGCAAACAGAATTGCAAGAAGTGATCAACAAGAGAGCCTTGCAACTAGCTCGTTGCTGAGGTACAATGTACTGTCTAGAAAATCAGCAGTCATCAATGATAAAGGATCCAAAAGTCAAAGTGCTATGGAGTATGTACTGGGCCATTTAGACAAGGTGGACAAGAATCTTGATATAAATCTTGCCAATGAGCAAGGAGCTCGAGAGGAAAATCAGAATGAAGCTACTGAGGATGGACAGAGCTCTGCACCACCAGCAATACATCAGCCTACTGAGGATGGACAGAGCTCTACACCAACAATAGTAGAGACAGCAGGACAGAGTGATCAAGATACAGATACAGAAATTGAGGCACCACAAGTGGTCAAGAAACATGAAAGGCCAGCTAAAGCGAAGAGATGGCTAACATACGTGGAGGACATGAGGAGAAAAGAGGAAGAGAAACAGAAGAAGAGAATAGTAGCAGCAGAGAAGACGAAAGCTACTGAAGAAAGGAAGAATGCTACTCAAGAGAGGAAGAAAGCAGCAGCAGAAAGGAAGAAAAATAAGAAAACTAATGACAATGACAGTACAGGTAAGAGTAAATATAAAACCACTGATTTGTAAAAATAAAAAAAAATATGCATATAAATTGAGTACAAACCCTTATATTATAAAACCTAATTATTATTTATACAGGAGGATCCCCTGTCAAACCTCAAAGGAAGAAAAGGAAGGAAACTACAAAAGCTACACAACAGACCCAAGGAACTGCAGGGACTTATGCATGAAGGCAAGGCTGGAGGACAAAGTTGTAGTAGAATCAAAATATGTATCAGATTTATGTAAAGAGAATTCCTATGCAGACCTATTTTAAAATCCTATGCAGACCAATGATTGCACTTAATGAGAACAACAATTGCAGTAAAAAGTATGGGCAATTAATAGTATTACGATTTGCAATAAATGATGTTGAATGCATTTTTTTAGTTTTCTAGGCTTGTCTGAACATGTAACATACCTGATTGACTCAAAGCATGTGAAACTGTTGACAAGCTTGCCCTAGGAAAAGCATGAAAGAGGTCATTCCATGTTTCTGTTCTCCAAAGCATTAAAAATTGAATAAAATTCAGAACTAGCGTAATGTGCAATCCTATGCAATTTAAACAACTTTGACACAAATAGCTGAAAAAAACACAACCACAAAATTTTCCATTCAACCTCCAATCATTCATCTCTGACGTAACCTAAAACAAACAAAATAAACAAGAACCAATTTAAACCCTTCTCCTTTTACCAGGGTGTAATACCCTAAATTTGCATGAATTCAAAATGGTCAAATTGGTTCAATTTTACATTTTGGTGAGCATTTAACCTAGGCAAAATAATTATTTTTATAAAATTAAAATCCGCTCTAGGTCAAGAAATGTTTATGCATTCATGTTGGTGCATAATTTATTTTGTAATGCCTGGATTTGGTTGAGTTTGAATTGGATTTCAAAATCCTTTTAAAAATGCATTTGAAAAGAGGTTCAAATAAAAGAAAACTATTTCATTTTCCCTCCTACCCTTCTCCCTCCATTTAGCTCGAGTGGCCCAGCGGCCTGCCTTCCCTTCCCCGCGCTCGGCCCGACAGCCGCTGCCTTTCGGCCCACCTCACCTCTGGCCCAGCAAGCAATAGCAGCAGCAGCGCGCGCGCCGACTCCCTCTTGGGCTGACAGGCCGGCCATCAAGCCGCCCGCCGTGCGCACTCGCCTCCTTCTCCCTCTGTTCAGCTGACAGGTGGGACCCATCGGGTCATCCCCTTCCTCGCATCATCCCCGACCAGGACTTTGTCCCGAGTCCGGCACCGCCCCGACTTCGCGTCGCCTCGGCGTGACCCCCAAGCTGATTTGGCCCATAAATAGCGGGCGCCGCCGCAACCTCGACCCTCACCTCAAACCCTAGCACCAGCGCCGCTTTCGCCTGAGCTCCAGTTGCCACCGCAACGCTATACCGCCACCGTCGAGCTTCAAATTCGCTACCGCCGTTGACTCTTCGTTGCCGTAAGCCAAGGCTTTAGCTCAAGCTCGACCCCGCGAACCCGTTGGAGCTATCAATTTTGATCTATCAAGGTTACCCAGTGTCAATTGCTCATGCGTAGATCACCGCCGTCCACTGCCGTCCGCCATTAGCTTGCCATCGACCACCTCAAGCTCCATCTTCTACGTCGGTAAGCTCACCTTGAGTTTCTCTGTCGTTTGGCGTTGTTTTCGTGTAGCTCCGTGGCCCGTAGCCTCGAATCCATGTATGCCAGTGAGCTCATCTCCGCCTCCGCCGGTCACCGGTCATCTTTAGCTTTTTCGAGTCATCATCTTCTTGCTAGGTATAACCGCGATGAGCTCCTGAGTCGTTTGGTCTAGGTTTTAGGTCGAACCGTGGACCGTAGGGCTTGTTTCATGTTCTCCGGCGAGATTTTCTCACCGCCGACGATGTCTGCCGCCGTGTCGATCGTCGTCCCCGGTGAGGTCATCACCTCGGTTCAATCTGAGCCATTCATCTCAGATCCAACGGGTCTGGTTCGCCCGTACCCCTCCGTCTGGCAATCTACACAAACCCCCTACGCTTTTCTGTATTTAATTAAGAGCCCTTTGCGGTTTCCGTAGTATACACTTTGTCTACTGGAGGGCGTATTTCCCTTTTAACAGAGCCTACAATACATTTCCTTCACTGGAACACGTATTTTCCTTTTTCAGTTAAAAATACATTTTCATCTATTTACAGTTTTGCTACTGATTTCAAAAGCTTATAACTTCTCCGTTTTAACTCCGATTTGGTCCGTTCAAGTTGCGTTAGATTCGTAGTTTCAAGATCTACATGTTAGTATCACTTTTAGATTTATTTTCAACTTTTTAAAATTGAGTTTTATTTTAATCTATTATTTTACAATAGAAAATCTTGTAAAATCCATAACTTTCTCGTTATAGCTCTGATTTCAGTGATCTTGATGTCTATGTGATTGTAGCAACGAGTAGAATAGCTTTATCAACCCTTTTCAATCTATTTTGTGAATTGGTGTATTGTTCTAATTTAAGTCTATTTGTTTGCTCGTGCATGATTGCTCGATGTTTGGGTGTTGCTGATTGTTGATCAGATCTAGAGAGTGAGCCGTTCGTTGGAGACCAAGAGTTCTTCGACACTCAGGATCAGCAGGTTTTTTAGGAAAGCTTTGATCAAGGCAAGTATAGTTGGGACCATCCTTGTTACCTATTCACCATACACACTAAAAATCATACGCATGTGTCTCTTTGCTACCCTGTTAGGATTACCTAGTTTTGAACACTTGTTTGCCTTGATAACTGAGGATGTTGCATATGGGTAGTTTATGCTAGTGCTTTATAACCATGATCTTGTAACTTGATTAATGATTATGCAACTAATGAAAAGATGGTTTTCAATAAGATTCAAACTGTAAGTGATCATCTAGGACATAACATACAACTATGGGGGCTATATGGCTCTGGTTCTAGTTGTTCATAGGACCTTTTCTAGCGAGTTAGAGGAACTGCGAGTTGGGTATAGGGCTGTCAATTTATTGTGTGTTATAACTGGGATGTGCCACATTGGGAGAGGGGTTTTCTATATTCAATGACCCTGTGGCCCTAGTTTGTTAGACGAACCTATGAGTGGCTTTATATGGTTTTCGAGTGTCTGGGAGTTGCAAACCCATATGTTTGGAAATCATGACCCGTAGTGAAAGTGTACACCTTTGCGCAAAGTTAAACCGATATATCGTCCATGCTCACGGTTAGAGCGGCCTTGGAGACTTTTATGGAATTGGATCATTAACTCAACCTGTGCTACATGTTAATATTATTTTATCATATTCTTAATCATGTTTATCTGATCATGTGGTTATGGGTTTAATACTACCTTGATGCTAATCCCTAAAATATGACATACACTAAAAGCTACTTGCAGTTTAACCGTGTCAACTTTCATTGAGCCTCATAAACCCCTTCTATGCTTGTTAAGTACATATGTACTTACACTTGTTTTATTTCTTTACTTGAAAAATCCCGAATGGGTAACAGATCAAGACTTGAGTGAGAGTTATCGACACGACTACTAGCTCGTGTCAACCAGTTGACTTGTCCCTGTGGTGGAGCCATTATCTGGAGTTATCTTAATTATGTCTTACTCTTGTTAAAGACAACGATATGCTATTCGTGCGCTATGTAATAAACTCTGATCTGATACTATTTATAATTTATCAACTTATGTGTGTGACATCCTGGGGCGCATATAAGGCTTTTATATATCTTATTTTAGTCCTTTAAAATGAGATATGACAGATTTCGTATCAGAGCCTGGTTGACTGTAGGACGCAAGCCTAGTTAGAATGGTCATTTTTAGCTCTCTTTGCTTCTCTAAATTCTTGCTTACTATCCTGGTCTTGTTAATTTTTAAATTTCTATGCCACTTCTATCTCATTCTATTATTAAACTAAATCAGCTACCAAGAGGTTACAAACATATATTAACAAAATAAAATCAATTAGGAAAACAAAAGAAACTTACAATTCGAGGAACACCTCCATGGGGTAGTCTAGCGCGAACACTCAGGTTTGAGGTAGACTTTTTGTTCAGCTGCCCACACTTACTCATGAATCTATCAATAGGAGTAGATGTTCCAGAAGGTGCACAAACAGGGCACCTCATTTGCGGATCTGCAATGTAGTCTCCATTCTCATCAAATTCAGGACCAAGTCTGAAAGAAGGATAACTAGGGCTCTCATTGAATACAGGCTGCTTTTGCAAACAAGGTTCCTTAACAGCTGGATTTCCTACAAACATATATCAAATATTACAATTGACAAAATACAAAACACAAAAAAGTTCAGGTATTACACAATCCCAATACCAAAATTGCAGGAAAATAAAGGTGCAAATTAGTACTGAAAATAATGCAATCTACAAGGTGAAGCAACTAGTACACGGAATAGTATAGCATAAATTTCATAACGATTTAGTTTTCTTCGATACATACCTTCAGGCTTGTCACTCACAAGCAACAGCACTTGTTGCCTTGCCAAACTCAGTTGTAGAAACCAAGGTCGCACCAATAGATGCAATAATTACATCACCTTCCTGGAAAAAAATTAAGAGCAAATGAAACAAGTCCACTTAGTACTGACCATAATTATTAGATACAGGAGAAAACAAAGACAACAATAAAAATCACTGACTTTCTGATGGACATTCTCACGTGAAGTTACAGGAACAATAGTAGAAACACTTTGAGCATTCCCGTCAGCATCAACACCATCATCAACACGGCTAAGAGGAGATTTACCAAGATTTATAGACAATCCACGTGGAGACCTGCGTGCGGCTATAGCAGGCATTGAAGATTCAGGAGTATTTTGTTTTCTGTTCCCACCAATACTTGTTTCAATAACTGAAAAACAAAAATAAAAAATTAAAAGCTGATAAAACTAAAATGAAAAATAAATTATAAAATAATACTAAAAAAGATCAATTGGCAGCAAAGAAAATCAAAAAATAACATAGTGAGGCATCTGAAGCAACTTCTACAACTGATGCTAAAGATGCACTACCTTTGTGCTTCGCTTTCCTTCCACGCTTGCTAGCCTGTGCAGCAGCTTCTTCAACAACTACATGATTGTCAGATGTAGCTCCAGCTTCAGAAATCGGACGCTATCCAGCAAACCTTGTAGATGTCCTTAATCTCATCTTCCGATCAGTATCAGGGACAGATTCAGAATTCTTCCTTTTCCTCTTCTTACACTTTGTACCTGAACCTGCAAATGAAAAATTATATTAAAAGAATAAAAAAGGCCAACAGAATAAAAAGCAAACTAAACTGCGCAAACAATTTACCTGGCGAGTCATTGGAAGATGAGATTTCAGCTGCCTGAGATGATACAACTTCTTTTTTCTTCCCATTCCTTGCACCTGATGCTACACATGACAAATAGGCATTCAAATATTTTCTACCAGGGATACAAATTGTTAATTCAGTGATGAAACAAAATATACAAAACTATCCATATACCTTGGACAGAAGAGTTACCGCTAAAAAGGATTTCAGTTATCTGAGAAGCATGAAAAACATCAGTAGCAGGAACACCATACAAACCATCATCTGATTCAAGTATCTCAATTACAGAAGCTTCTTCTTCTACAAGAGTATTAGGTGCAGAGGGATTCTTGGGTTCAACAACCTTGACATTGACATCTTTGGCAGCTGTAACAGGCGGAAAAGTACCAGCCGCAATGTCTTCCACTGCTGTACCATTTACATCAGCAACATCATCAGCTCTTTGACTTGCACCAAGGTCAGCATCTTTAACAACTTGTTTCGCAGCAGTTTTACTTGCACCAGGAGCCATAGTTGAATCCAAGACATTTTCAGGAACAAAACCATGCAAAGGAGAAGGAACTGGGGCATCATATTCAACTCTAGCAGCACTAACATGTCCATCAGAACCATGGTCTGCTTCAGTAGAAGGCACTCTGTCGGCGAAACTCCCAGGAACTACATCACTACCACAGCCACAACGAACTACATGCGTCTCATGCATATAATTGAACATCTTTGCAACAAGTGAGCCGGGACACCTAAATCCTAGTCTTGTGTGGTGCCTAAGAAAAATCTCACTCATCCTATCCCTATCCTAAAATCCCAAGACAATAGTACAATATGGATACAGGATGTAAATTTCAATATACAAGAATAATAATATTTTTTAAAAAAAACATGCACAAGGTGCCTACCTCCGCACTTATGAAATCACAACGTCTATCCATGGTTCTCCTAAAAACATCATAAGCCTCTTCTGGGAGAAGCTCTTCAGCATAAATAGTATCATCAACAGATTTCACCTACACAATATCAACTCAACAATCAACTAACAAGCTCTAGATGTGCAGAACAAGACAAAACTATAACTAAAAGACAAATTTATGCATCACTAGTCTCATCTATCAATTCCAAACACAATTTGCAACAGCTAGACTCACCGGCCGTTTTCCATAAACATTGCCAGACACACAATCTAATGAAGCAAATTGCTTAATGCTCGAGCCCGTCCAACATTTCGTCCTTGGCAGCTTTTTAAATACTCCAAAGTCCAACCAGTCAAGATAATAACCCTAAATACCATTTCAAAAAGACATTAGTAAGAACATGCTTTATAATAACCAACACAAAATAACAGAAAAATTAAAGAAAAAGAAAGAGGACAAATAGAAAACAACTTACAGCTAGGAAAAATCTGCATCCGCCAATAGTATCTCGACCCTTTTCTTGGTAGTTTTTTATGGAAGACATCATCCAATTAAAGGCATACTTCGACCAATCATAAGAGTTCACTTGCACATTAGATATATCAATCAAAGGTTCTAGATACCGTGTGCTAGGATAAGTGTTAGAATTGGCACAAAGAAAAGTAGACAGAGCAACAACCATAAAGTAACGGAAGACATCGTCATCAGACAACGTGTCTCCAAGCAACTTTTCCCTAAACCACTTGATTGTTGGCAGAGAAGTTTGGCCAATTTTTGTCAGGAATCTGGACTTCGTGGTATCAGTAAAGCTCTCCTTAACATCTACACCGCCTATAGGAATACCCAAGAACAGATGTGCTGACAACGGATCCAGTGGAATCATTTTGTCTCCAACTAAAATCTCACTGCATTTCACATCTACATGATCAGCTATCCACCGAACAAAGTCTTTGGGAGCATGGCAACCATCATAATCAAGCAGCATTCCAAAGCCATGATACCGAATGATCTTCTTCTTACGATCATCCAATTTTGCTATAATACTCTGTCCAAAGTACAAGCTATTGAACCTACTTCCAGGTCCATCTGATGTACCTGCACCACTTTTTGACTTTGCTTTACGCCTAGCTCTCAAAGTCTGCTAACAAATGCAATAAAATCTAGTTAGGTCACTGCATTCACTTCAAAAGCTAGGGGAAAAACAAACACAAGGTGCACAATTTACCTTTGCACAAACATTCTTCCCACCAGAACGGGTTGATTTCCCCTTCTTAGCAACAACCTTAGAAAACTAAAACAAAAAAAACAGATGCTTAATTCAGTGAAAGAATCAATTTGGCAACACCACAACATATTCAAAAAGGTTGTACAAATTACTCCACTAAAAGCTTACTGTAGATGCTTCAATGCCTTTGCAATTTGATCAACATCAACATTATGGTCATCTCCAGAGTTTTTCTGCTAACAAAGGCAACAATATTATAAATCATACTAATAGACATTAAACAAAGTTCCCAAGAAAAACAACAAGCCAAATATAGACTGATTACCTCATAATCAAAGTTGTTATCCTCTCTTGCAGACTCATTAACACTCTCAGAATCAGCAGAAGGACCATCAGAGACATATTGTTCATCATCAGAATCCATAACTATATACAAGAACAAAAGGAAACCAGAACAAGAGGAAGTAGAGTGAAAAGGAAGTAGAGTGAAATGGAGGTAAAACCAGAACAAAAGGAAGACAAGGGGTCAAGGGCATACTTGCACGCGACTTGATGTAGATCTTGACGTGCGGGTCTACTGCTTTCCTCCAAACACGAGGACAGTAGGGACAAATGTGGTAGAGTAGGCACGTGTAGAAACAAACAACAAGTAGAGTGAATAGGAGAACAAAAGAGGCTATCAAATTCAGTCAAGCAGAGGCTACAAATATATGTTAAACATAGTTCACATTACATTATTTAGCTCTTCAGATAACATTTAAAGACAAAAACAAAGCATAGCTGATATTTTAAGTATCCCTAAGATTACAATGACCTACTACAACTGATTAGCATAACCAGGATCTGTAGGCGCCCAACGACAAACAGGACAATTAGCCTTCTCGAGCAGCCACACATAGATACAACGAAAGTGGAACACATGGTAGCATGGCAAACAACAAAGTTGATTCTCCATATAATCAACTGTAGCTTTCGGATCATCCTCAAAAGGCTCTTCAAGCGTCAACCTGCATAAAGGACACACTTCCCCCCACTTTGAAATCAAAACAAACGAATCCCCACTGCTTTACCGTCACCCTCTTCATCCTCACTAATAATAGGCGGTATTTCAGGAGGAGGTTCAGAAGCAGAATGAAAAAGTTGACGACGCTCATCCATTGGTTTCGTTTCTTGTCACTAGATCATGATACAAAGTAAAAATAGAAACAACTAGTCACCATCATGTTCCTGAACAAAGAATACTTATATTAAATTATCCAAATACATGATCCACATTGAAAACATACTTCATAACCAACAACACTGCCCCTACTGATCAAAACAGATAGCCCGCACCTCCCTACGACACACAGGGCAAGACAACCTAATCCTCCTCTGATTTGAACAACTACATAAATTCATTAAAATAATCTGACCCTGCAATCCTCCTCCTACAAATACCATAAACTGTACAAACTTTCAAGGACAATGAAGTAATACTAATTCATCACACTAATCTCCAATACCAAGTTCAAAACAATCAACATCTGCATTAATAATTTGAAAGACAGAAAACTACAAAGTACAAACAACAAATGAAGAAACCAGCTAAAAGGTGGAGCAATAGGTAAACATGCCAGAGAAATAGACACATAACCAATAATGAATAAATCGAAATAATAGAACACTAGTAACCAATGATTCATCCATGACTTTACCTCAATGTGATAGGTCTTGCAATCAAGCATCAAACAGACCACAAACCAGGCTTCCTTCCTGAAAACTTGACACAAAAGATTTCAAAGACATGCAGTCAAGCTGAATCTAACATTCACATACAAAGTGCAGAACAATCAACATCTTAAATTACACAATAGACAAAAAATTTTGCACTAGTTAAACTCTGCAAGTTAATGCTAACAAGTCTGAAATAATGCAAGTTTCTCAACAGGTTCCACTGCAGAAGCATCAAATTCAGTCAAGCAGAGGCTACAAAATGCATGAATGAATTTATAGAACTGTATATTGGCCAGTAACTTACAATCACCAGAGTATATGCAATCACAAATGCTTTCAACATAGGCCTGAAAGCAGTCATATCATAGCTGGACAATGGACAACATGACAGACATAGGCACAATAAGTAGCTAGTAAGTAGTAACTAATGACAGTAGCCGATCAGTAAAAAAAGAAGATCATTTCCAATCTGATCAGCCTTTTTATCTTTTAAAAAGGCTGATCAACAAAACAATGTGGCAACTTCCCATAAAACTAAGCACAAGTGAAGTACAATAAGAAAACCTAAAATAGCATATGCAGTTCAATCATATTGTGTCACTCAAAACTGACAAGACTACACTGCCAATGAACTTGCACAACAAATTAACTTGTATGGATTACCTCTCTATATCTGCACAGAGTAACTCCACTGCCAATGATGCAAAAGACCTGAAACAGTTAAACAACATGCACTTAGAACATTATTATTTAACCAACTTTGCTAGTCAAAATGAATAGCAGTACAAAGGCACAACACTAAGCTATGTACCATGTTGATTTTTTGTAACAAATGACAGTGGATTTTATTGTGTTAAGGTGTTGACAATGTACTACATAGTAACTTAGAAACAGCATCAACACAAACATTTACTAAAAACTAAACAACCAATACAAGATTTAATTTTAGAAAACAGACATCAGTTCAATGATTGACAAAAATAGACTCAACATGACTTAAATGGATCTAACAACCTAAATCAAATCAGTTTATATTGACACAATGATAGCATAGAGGTTCAACAAATCAATGTATATCATAGAATAATGAATAATCTCATTGTGCTTCCATAAAATCACTAAACACATTTGAGAAAACCCCATTGAATCTGAATCACTAATGCTCCTAATATAACAGATCCCCTAACTTGCAAACAAACTAACAGATCAACTAAAAAACTCCTCTACCTGAGCACCATCTATCCAACCATTGCAACCCCGCCTGACATTTCTAGGGTTTGTGAATGAAAATGCCCAGAGCCAACTTACAGAGCAACTCACAAACTCCAACTCCTCTACCTGAGCAAAATAGATCCAAGCATTTCAACCCACCCGACTAACATTTCTAGGGTTTGTCAAGGAATATCCCCAGCGTGACAAGAAAAAATCTACGCACCCAAACAATCGCCCCCTGCTGCTCCACACAACAAAGTGCAATGAAATCAACATCACGAACCCCCAAATAACACAAATCAGCCCCTGCTCAAACCCAAAAATCCCCAAATCTGATCCTGCTCCGACGAATCCTACATCACAGGACAAACCCTAGACGTGAATCCTAAATCACAGGATGCAAACACAGACGCAAACGCGAATCCTAGATGAACACGAACTCACCTCAATCCGAGTCGAAGAAGAAGCCGATGCACGTCAATCGCCTCCCCCTCGTCAAGCCGCAAGTCGAAGAAGCACCGCGACACCACCTACGGCCAGATCCACAGCACCACCGTCCCCGTCGTGCGATGAAGGCCGTAGACCGCCGGCGGGAACGGAGATTCGCCGCTGCCGTCGCCGAGGAAGAGGGGGAGAACTCGATAAGACGCGCGAGAGAGAGAGAGAGAGAGCGAAATGAAATGGGGAGGGCCGGGGGGAAAGCGGCGCCAGTCCCAAAAATACGAACAGTGCACGCCAGAGGTGGGACCCACATGTTAGTGGAACAATCAAGACAAAGCGGCGCGGGACAGAGAGAGACGTGGGATGAAAATCCAACGGAGCAAGAATCCGTGTGCTGCGAGCATAAAAAAAACACGCGCGTGCTACGTAGCATTTTAAAAAAATAACGAAAGAATCCATGTGATAATGAAATTCACTGCAATTATGCACGGACCTGTCATGTCATGCCGATGCGTGGGTGACTGTACACAAGGTCATCACCGAGCCTCCGGCTGCGTGTTTGAGTGGCAGGATCATGGCTGGAGCGCAAGAATTCCCGAGGTTTTTTCCTATTCAACAAGCAGAGACCAAGTGCGCAACTGGCGGGGACTATCGTAGGCGCACGAGTAAAATCAACTAATATGGAAAGAGTCCCGGAGATTAGGTAATTGCGTTCAACGTGGTGGTAGTGACAATGTCTCACACTTGGTACACCACTATAGGTTCTAGAGTCAAAATAGATTATGATAGGGCAGGGCAGTAGTAATATGGGGAAAACAAATATCATCGTCGAACTCAGGTGGCTCTGTTTGGTTGGTATCTACGGCAAGTTTAACCCCGTTTTTTGTTGTTGTTGACTAAATATGTGAAGTTCATCGCCGCATTTTTAGCGTGCCGCAACACGGCCACAACTTGGCAGTTCGTTTGCGTGCTACATGCTGCCAGGGGTGATCCAAATACGCTGCCATTAATTTTATTAATAGTGAATCGCAAACTAATAGTATATGTTTTCCGCAAAAAGAAGAAGAAGAGCTGACTAAGATATTGATAAACCGAAAGATGAAATTGTAAAGACCATAAAAGTAGGAAGATGCGTTATTAGTTTTCGCTGTAATGGCACTTTACGCCAGCTATATGTCTTGGGTATGGCCGGTTACGGATAGGAATAAAACAAGACTTCACTGCTCGGCTGCTAGCTTAGCTACGGGTACTAGGGTTACACTTTTCGTGCTACCGGCCCGACCTCACCTCTCCCTGCTGCGGAACACCACGCTAAACGATCTACTCATCGTTAGCTAGAATTTTACAAGAAGCAACTCGTTGAGCTAGACAGGGCAAATATCTGACAGTACTTGCCATGCATCGACGTCGTCACTCCCAAACGAGTCGTGGAGAGATACATCCCGGCAGCGGGATGGGTAACGCCAAATTCACAAAGGACAAGCGACTGACGTGCTCGTGATTCCAGATCTCCAAAGATACCACAGCACCCAATCCAGGCGTCGACAAAAAGCGTCGACGCGAGAAAGTGGGCGCGAAAGCAACGGGCGCCATGCGCCCATGCGCTCCACGAGTCGGGAAACGAAAGATATCCCGGAGCGGGAGCTACTACCACGGTGCCACCAGCTAGATAGCCTAGATTCATCTGTCCGAGACAGATCACCGTCGTTTTCAGCTCTCGCTCTCCGAGTCCGAGCGAGCGAATCGCCAGCCTCGCCCTGCAAGCGGGCCAGGCGAGAACGTGTCAGCTTTATCGCCGGGACAGGAGCACCGGCCCATCCTTCTTCGCCTTCCAGAATTCCAGACCACAACAACCGACGCCTTGGTTAGTTTTCAAATTCACCCCTAAATTTTACATATTAAAATATCGATAAATACAGTATTAAATATAGATAAAATTAAAAACTAATTATATAGTTTTGTTATACTTTACGAGACGAACGTTTTAAACCTCATTAGATAATTATTAGCAAATAATAAATTCTACGTATTAAAATACCGACAAATACAGTATTAAATATAGATAAAATTAAAAACTAATTATACAGTTTTGTTATACTTTACGAGACGAACATTTTAAACCTAATTAGACAATTATTAGCAAAGAAAAACAAAATTACTACAGTATATACCACTATAGCTTTTCCAAATCTGCGATCTAAACAAGGCCCAAGAACGAGAGGAGCGGCCGAGCGGCAGCAGAGAGAGCCCGGTTTTTCGGTGACGCCGAAGAGGACAGCCAAGCAGGTGACAAAGATGGCACTAGAATAGCTCGAGCTATCGCCATCGGTTGAACCGGTAAAGGTTGCCGATTTACCAAGTCACGGCCAACGAACGATCACCCGCCGTTCGTGCCACGGAGCAGGGACCTGGCCGGACCGATGGACGACGGTGGTGGCATGGTGGGTAACCGCAACCACCGCCACTCGCCGTCGCTGGGGAAAATCGCGCGTGAAAACGTCACGGACAAGTTAAAAACCGAATGGAATAGCGGAATGAATCGTCCAATCCCGATTGCAGGTTCCCGTTCCCTCAACCAACCCGAGACCAGAATCCACTCGTATCCACCACAGGATCGGAAAACCAACTTGATTTCCTGACGTAGCACACACACGTACACATTGCTGCGACTAGCAGCAGAAGCACAGCCCAACCCACGCGAATCAAAGCATTTTTTGCAGTTTCGCTGCACACACACCTTTGCCACGCCGCGGCCGGCGGCGAGGAAGCAACCAAACTGAAACTGGGGTGGAATCTGGAACTGGAAGTGGAAAGGGAACAAAAGGAAGGTTTGGGAGGGAGAAATTACAGGGAGACTAGATGGTTCTTCGATTCGATCCTCCGGACGAACATCTCGCTTGAGGAAACTGTACACTCGCTCGCGGACGCAAACACGCTGCTTGGTATTTACACGCGCACGCCGGCTGGCCGGCCGACCGGCGCCGGCTCGTCTCGCCGAAGAAGAGAAGGATGTTGGGAGGGGGGGCCGCGTCAATCCGCCGCAACGACCGCCGCTGGTCGTGCGCGGAGGCTCGGGCTCCGCGGCTGCCGCAGCATCTCGATCAGCGCCTCGGCCTGCGCATATAAAAAACGGAAGCGCATTAGTTTGTGAAATCGTATTGGGTTAATTAAGCTGAGATGCGCGAATTGATTGGATAGTTTTGTTCACAAATGCGGGGAATGCGACGTGTTGTGTACAGGCATACCTTGGTTTTGAGCTTGGGGCGGGCGGAGGAGGATTGGGAGAGGGCGACGAGGGGCGGGATGGCGCCCTCGCGGGCGACCATGGTGCGGTACACGGCGTTGTCCTCGCAGATCTGCAGGAGGGAGAGGGTGGCGATCTCCTTCTGCCGGGAGGTGCCGACCTCCACCATCTCCACCAGGACGGGGATGCCGCCTTCCTCGACGGCGGCGGCGCGGCCGTCGCCGGAGCCCACGAGGGAGTGGAGGACGTAGGCGGCCTTGTCCACCATGCCGGACTCCGGGTCGGCCATGAGGTCCAGCAGGGGCCGCACGGCGCCGGCCTCCACGGCGCGCTGCCGGTTCTCGCGCGCGCCGCTGCAGAGCGCGTACAGCGCCGTGGCGGCGTCCTTCTTCCCGCGCGCGCCCCCGGTCTCGAGGAGGGACACCAGCAGCGGGACGGCGCCCGCGCGGCCGATGGCAGCCGCGGAGGCGCCGTCGAGCTGGGACAGCCGGAGCAGCGCGCACGCGGCGTTCTCCCGCGCGGCGGGCGACGCCGCGGACTTGAGCGCGTGCACCAGCGGCCGTATCGCCCCCGCCTCCACGATGACCGCCTTGTTCTCGTCGCAGATGGAGAGGTTGAGCAGCGCCGTGACGCCGTGCTCCTGCAGCAGCGGGTCCGCGTGCGACAGCAGCCTGACGAGGGGGCGGACGCCGCCCGCCGCCGCGATGCGCACCCGGTTGTCCGGGTTGTGCTTGGCCAGCAGCCGGAGCTCCATCGCCGCGCGGCGGAGCGAGTCCAGCGACGCCGGCGGCGACGGGCACTCCAGCTCCGCCACCAGCGAGGAGATGGCGTCCTCCGACGCCTCCGCCGCGCAGGAGAGCAGCAGGCGGTGGATGCCTGCGGCCGCGGCCGGCGAGAAGGAGAGGTCGTCGCTGCCGCACTCGCTGAAGGGCTCGGAGCAGGAGGAGTCGCCGCTGTCGCTGTAGCAGCTCATGCTGCGCCGCTGCGGGGAGGTGGACGCGTCCGAGTCCATCGCCTTCGTCAGCCTGCCTCGTATCGCGCGGCTCGGCTCGGAGTTGGAGCAAATGCCGGAAGGAGGCGAAGCGAGGCGAGGGAGGAGACCGGGTGGGGAATGGAATTGGGTTCTTTGCTTTGCGTTTGGATGGAGATGGAGAGGCGACGCGACGAGCGAATGAAATAAGGAAGGGGTCGGGCGGGGGTTAACCAACCCTCTCGCGTTAACTAATCCACCCTTTCAACTTTTTTCTCGCCTTAATCTCGACCGCTACTGCTGCCGTCACCCGTCAGATCGATATCAGACGGTGCTTGTCCGCCGCGTGGCGAGCGACGGTCGAACAGGGTGAGACGCGGCGTGGAGCGCCAGCGGTTGGATCGTGGCGCGACGGGGGAGAGGAGGCGCGCATCTCGTTAGCGGCAGAGGAGGCGGGCGCGACACGTGAGACGGGCCCCTACCGCGCTCGTAGGTACGGGGCGCGGGTGCACGTGAGGGCGGCAGGGCGCGTGCGGGTCGGGACAGGTCCACGTTGGAGTGCACCACGCTGGGCTGTCTCCGGTGGTGGGCAGGCTTACCTGGCGCTGCTGGCCCGCGGAGCAGTGACCCGATTGTTGACGGAAGGAAAGGATAGGCTCGGGTAGTTGCGAGTTGGGCTGGGCTTCGGCCTGCCCGCTGATTTGAATTTGAATGGCTGCCAGTGGAATGAGTGCAGTGCATACTGTTGGCTGACTGACTTAATATTGTGCAGTTGACTGTCTGAATATTAATTAGATTACTCTTGTAGCACCAAATTACTACTTGGAGTTCGGTCACAAAAAAAAAATACTACTTAGAGCTGGGAGCAAATGCTGTTCTTTTTATTGTTGTGCAGTGCAAATTGCCACAAAGTTGTGCATTGCATACTCTTGTAGCACCAAATTACTACTTTGAGTTCGGTCACGAGGGAAATGTGGTTCTCATAGATTTTATACTTGCTCTTAGACTTTACGCATCAAGTAGGCCGTAGAGTATGAAACTACCAACTAGCACTCGCCATCGTTTAAAAAGATTCACTTATCCCAAGACCAACGCGGTTTCCAATTCCAAATCACTAACCAATGACCAAGAACAGGAGCAAAATTCACAGATCACTGATCACTCTCGGTCTTTTTGTTTGCGAACAAATCCGCTCGCCTGAATCACATGCGAATGCGACGCGGCTTCGCCCCGACGGAATTTCTTTCTTGACGTTTGGAAAAGGCAAGCTGCTGCCGTATCAGCTGCAGGATTGCAGGAGCTTCGTATCCCAAAAGGGATCCGGCGATGGCAGAACGTCTGGGCCACGGCGACCAACGATGGATGGAGTCAGGTTCATGGAGAGCCAGAGCCAAAAGCAAGTGAAGCCTTTGTTTGCGTCATTCTGCAGCGAGGTGAAGAAAGTACACCTCGCTTGACCAGGAAGGAAATGATACGTCAATAGCCAACGCGGTTGTTGTGGCACGTACTCACACCGGGCAGGCTCGTCGTCGTCGTGACTTGATTTGACCTTGTGCAGGTTGTGTCTCTGCGAGGCTGCGTCATTTAGCACTAACAGCGTGGCTTCCTTGCTCTCGAGTCTTGACTGACTAGTGAAGCAGTGGGTGAGTAAAAAAAAAAAAGACTGCTCTTTTTTTTTTTGACTGGCCAACGGAGACAATCATTCAGTTTGGTTTTGGAACTTCGCAGGTCAAATGACAAGTACGATTTGATTAAGGATTACTTGTTGCTGCTAATGGTCTGATCAATCAGTAGACTCCAAACAATTTGGACGACAACCGGAGGTGTTAATTTGGGACAGCTGGCGAAGACACAATTAGACAAACAGTCGAACAGAACAAAGCTTATGGCCGGTGGTGATCTCGGCGAAAAACGAAGGAACCGTCGTATTCTTTTATACGAAGCTATTAGCTTGCTAACTCTTATAACTCAGTAGATTTAGAGAAACCATTGCTCAATTCTAAACTGTGGTGACCGCTAGACCTATGTTTATATAAAAAGTTTTTTTTTTAAATTACACGGCATCCACAATACGCATGCACATTCATCCCTATGAACAAACATACACAAACCCTACCCCCATGAGCACTTTCGATGGACTGAGCATATGATAGTTCTAGAGACTGGCGCCTCGTTGTCAACGGGAACGTCGATTACCACTTAACGTAAATCCTCGGCAAAATTCTTAGAAAATGTACGAGCACCAAGATTTGAACTTTGGTTGGTAGCCTCCCGCTGACATTCTATCATTGGACTACTTATATAAAAAGTTGTTAATAAAGCTGAAGATAAATAAAAACATATTAATTGTTGATGAAGCTAAACCTACAGTTGGGTCGTCGTGCCATTGCGAACCTGTATGGTGGTGATTGCCTTTCTATTTTTTTGACATGCTGGACATTTTTGGCATCTTTGACGTGTGGCCTTTGGGTCATTGTACTGGGCCTTGTCCGTATCGGGCCTAAAATTAAGAAGATGGATTGGGCTCCCGTGATCAAGGCCTCTTTTGGTTGGGCGGCTGGCCTGCTCCAGCCTCGTAGTCCGCATGCAACGCTCCGTCCAGCCGCCGCCGAGTTACCGTGCGGTCTACGGAGTATATTAGCATCGCAAGTTCGGAACAGGAGCCTGCTGCAGCCTCCATCCATCGTAGTCCGCACGCAAGTTACCGTGCGCTCTAGCCGCATTGCAACAAGGAGAGCCCGGAAGACACATCTTAACTTTCCCCTCTCCGTTTCCCCTCTAGGGCTACAGTTGAGAGAGACGACCGGGAGGCGATTCGTCCTCCCGCCGGCGAGGTCGCCGCTCCCCTTCGCCTCCGGCGGGCCCCTGGCCCTCGGAGGGGGATGGGGGCGGTGGCTTTCCGCCTGGCGGTGTAGTTTAGGTACTAGGGTTTCTAGGTTTTCGTGTTCTGCGTCGACGGCGAGGCGGCGGCTGCGACGATGCCACGGAATAACTTCCTCTCGTGATCTCCCCCGTCCCAACGGTGCTTCGCTCCATCTCCGTCGGCGAGCGCATGGAGGTAGGTCCGCTTTCGGTCCCTGTTTCGGAGTCCGAGTTACCGGCGCGTCGACGACTTTGTGCGGCGGCGTCTCCGGCGGCTCTTGTCTAGGTCTAGGGTACAACGGCTGTGGATGTTATGGCTTGATGGTGGGTGGATCGAGCTCGTCCTGTCGGCGGCGCGGGTCATCGACGAGCTCCGGTCTAGACGGGAGCGGCGCGACGACGGATGTCTTCTTCGGTGTTTCCATCGTCGCCAGATTCGAGGGCGTGGACATGATGGACGGATGTTTCAAAGAAATCTTCGGCGCGTGCGCGACATTGACCATCTGCTGCAGTTCACCTCATCGCCGGCGGATTCCTCCGGCTTTGAGTTCGAAATTGGAGACGTCGGCTGGCGCCGGAGTTCTTCATCAGCGGCGGTCGGAGCAGGCTTCCGTTCGAAATGGGGATAAGGACCTGTGTGCAATTTCTAGATTAGTTGAAGTCCATTTCGCTTTTAGGTTGGACAGCTGTCTACTATATCTTTATATGGTGTACTTGTATTTATATGTTCGTGTATCTTTTACTTAATACAAGTATACTATATATAAAAAAAAACAAGGAGAGCCCGGAGGCCATACGAGACCACGAGCTCGTCGAGCCGGACAGGTCTAGGCCGCGCGAATCAACTTGCTCTCACTGCACGCGGGCCCGTCGCGGGCTAACCCGTCCGCCGCCCGCCCGTCCGCCAGCCCGCTGCAACGCGGTATATTTGAGCCGCGGGCCTTATCAGGCCACACCAGCCGACCACCAGACGCGCCAGGGTTTCAGGCATCCCCTCCCGAATCCCCCGCCGCCCCCGCCGCCGCCGCCCTCCTCTTCCCCAATTCCCCTCGGCCCCGCCGCTGCCTCCCCTCGCTTCGGTCCTCGGTAAGGAACCCTAACCCCGATCCTTTCTTCCGCGAACCGGTCGATTCTTTCTCCCGCGAACCGATTGATTCTCGCAGTGCTGCTGATTCTTATCGTTCTGTGGTGGTGCGTAGTGGTTCGCGTGCGAGTCTATCGGGTCGTGCGGGCCGGTTGCTTGTTCGTTGGTTAACGGATTAACGGAATCGTCAAATTCCGTGGTGATAAGTTCGTAGTATGACGTGGTTTCGTCCGATTGGGTCTAGTTCTGAGGCGATCTGCCGTCGCGATTCGAGATCTGTTGGGGCTGACCTTTTCCGCGCAGTTCCTTCGTCTGCCCACGAGTTATTAGGTGTGTATATTTGTAGATCCGTGCTGTACTTTATATTGGTAGTATGTCGAAGGTTTTGCTTTTTGTTTAGTTTGATTTGCTCGGTAAGTCAGAGGGTATGAGTGGGGATTCTATAGAACACTTGGGTACTTATCTTCGATAATTCTTCGCAGTGGGCGGGGAGGGTTACGAGGAAATGTTTTTTCCATCCTGAGTTAGTGAATTGTTGTTTTTATAAATTTATAGTGTATGCTTCGAGTTAAGAAAAGCAGGCTATACAAATCCGTTAGAGCGCCCATAGATCTACGCAAGCAGAAGCAGGCACCGAGGAAAAGCAGTTGTCTAGTTTGATCGCTACATTCAAGTTATTTGTGCCTTGTAAACTGCATTGTGTCCTTACGTAGCCTAGATGATTTCTTAGTTGTGCAATAGAAACTTACTGTCTTGTCTGTTAAGTTGGATGGTAAACATTGTATGTGCTAGTTGGAGATGAGCTTGAGTGACCTTTAAGATTGCTGTAAACTTGAGTGTTACGACTTTCCAAGCTGTCCTAAGCTACTTTATGACAGAATTTTGTGGGCCAAGATTAAGGGCAAGTTCTGTATTTGGTGTATCTTATCTGAACTGTGACAGTTACAGCTTATAGCAAGATCTCTTAATTTGTTAGCTGATGGCTGATGCATGTTAAGTGATTTCCTTTGTTTATCTTTCTATACTATTACTTTTTATTTGCGAACCCAAACTTTCCAGCTAAAAGTGGTTTCCTTATAGAATGGCAATAGCTTGCTGGACATTGCAAAGTAAATTGAGATTGGGATGTCTACCAACGGATTATGCAATGTGATTCTGTTCACATGTATATTAAACCTTTCTGTTTTGAAGCCTTGAATGGTTCACTGTTGGCAATCTTGGCACTAAGGAACCATTGCTAGCAAACTATTTGTCTTGTAATTGATTAGAGCATTTAAAGCTGTATATTTTCATTACTGGAATGTTTGTGTCAATAAATCTCTGTTGATATAGTCTTTGTCTTTATATATGGGCTGTATCCTGTTAGTTCTTTCATTGCGAGTCTGGATTGTGTCAAGTTTGCTAGCTCCATTGTAGTAATTTCACTTGGACAAGCTTTATTGTTTACATAAAAGTGCTTTTCCATCTTTTGTTTGTGTGTCTAATTAAGTTGATGTTAATTGTGGTTTAAGTGATTTGAGTTCATGTTAAACAAAATAAGAGGGTTACTCCTAGTACAATTTTTAGTACATTCAATCTTGTTTCTTTTGAAGTGATCTCCAATATCTCACTTTTCTGCTGGTTTGTATGATTTCTTGGTCTGCAGGTTAGCTAAACCATCCAGGTTCTGTCAAGATGTCTGATAGCCACGAGACTGACAGGAACATTGAGATTTGGAAGATTAAGAAGCTGATCAAGGCATTGGAGTCAGCCAGAGGCAATGGCACAAGCATGATCTCTCTAATCATGCCTCCACGTGATCAGATTGCTCGAGTGGCTAAGATGTTAGGTGATGAATATGGAACTGCTTCAAACATCAAGAGTAGAGTTAATCGTCAGTCTGTGTTGGCTGCCATCACCTCAGCTCAGCAAAGGTTGAAGCTCTACAACAAAGTGCCTCCTAATGGATTGGTTCTGTACACTGGAACTATTGTTACTGAAGATGGAAAGGAAAAGAAAGTTACTATTGATTTTGAGCCCTTCAAGCCTATCAATGTGTCTCTCTACCTTTGTGACAACAAGTTCCACACCGAGGCTCTAAATGAGCTCTTGGAATCTGATGACAAGTTTGGGTTCATTGTCATGGATGGTAATGGCACTCTTTTTGGCACACTAAGTGGCAATACCCGTGAAGTGCTTCACAAATTCACTGTTGACCTCCCAAAGAAGCATGGTAGAGGAGGACAGTCTGCTCTGCGTTTTGCTCGGCTTCGGATGGAGAAACGCCATAACTATGTCCGCAAAACAGCTGAACTCGCTACCCAGTTTTTCATCAATCCAGCTACAAGTCAGCCTAACGTTGCAGGGCTGATTCTTGCTGGTTCTGCTGATTTTAAGACTGAGCTGAGCCAATCTGACATGTTCGATCAGCGCCTCCAAGCCAAGATACTCAATGTGGTTGATGTTTCTTATGGTGGTGAGAATGGTTTCAACCAAGCCATTGAGTTGTCTGCTGAAATCCTTGCAAATGTGAAGTTCATTCAAGAGAAGAAGTTAATTGGCAAGTATTTTGAAGAGATCAGTCAGGATACTGGGAAATATGTCTTTGGTGTTGATGACACCCTAAAGGCTCTTGAAATGGGTGCTGTTGAGACCCTGATAGTGTGGGAAAATCTGGATATCAACAGATATACTCTCAAGAACAGTGCTACTGGGGAAATTACTATAAAACATCTGAACAAAGAGCAGGAAGCTGATCAGAGCAATTTCCGGGACCCAACTACCAATACTGATCTTGAAGTTCAGGAAAAAATGTCTCTCTTGGAATGGTTTGCCAATGAATACAAGAAGTTTGGTTGCTCGCTGGAGTTTGTGACCAACAAGTCTCAGGAGGGATCACAGTTCTGTAGAGGATTTGGTGGTATTGGTGGCATGTTGCGCTACCAGCTGGATATCCGTTCTTTTGATGAGCTTTCTGACGATGACGATGTGTACGAAGACTCTGATTAGCAATCAGCCAACCTCATGCCTGTGCTGGCCCATGGAAGGACGCAACAGCTCGATATCGCTATACCTACGCAGGAACACACGAAAAGCAAATGTAAGATTCTATCTGTGTCAAGATATATGTTTTCTGTATTATTCCATTCTATTTATGTTTGACTATGAACCCCCCTTTGTTTCAGACCAGAAGATTAATGTTCATGGGCCAGCGGCATCCTCTTCAGGAGGAGCATCATCCTCTTCAGGGGGAGCTTAAGACAAAGATGATTTTGAGTCACATTCATGGCAGTAATGTGACAAGAAGATACCTTACTTAATCACAAATCATTGCATAATGCGTCGACCGTTCTTAAATGCACAAACCATGACAGTCATGTGCCGAGAAGTTATCCTTTTTAAGGGATGTTTAGTTTCCTGTATTCATCGTGCAAGTACTGTGTCTGTGAGTTATACCTAAAAGGCTAACGATTGCCGTTGCTGTAGTGCTTTTATGCTGTGTTATTGTCTTTTGCGAGTCTATGTACTAAGGTCGTTGCGTTAATGCTTTGTGACTGATTGCAAGCTGCTACACTTCAGTTTTTGCAACGACGAAGCTTATGATATATGGATTACAGATCTGTGTCATCATGTTTCAACTTCTCACGTTTAAGTTTTCTATACTCCCTTCGTCCTATATTACAGTGTATTCTGGTTTTTAAAAATTATAATGCATCCAGTGCATTCTGGTTTTTAAAAATTATAATACATCCAGAGAATAAGAAGATAATATTTATTTAAATTAAAGTGTATGATTATTTTTATATAGAAAGTAATTTATTTCATTGCCTATTTTATATAAAAAGGCTGAGAGTTTATCTTTTAATTATAAATTAAATTAAATTTTAGTATATTAGAAAGGTAAGTGAGAGATACATGTGTCTATTGTTCTCTCTATTATTTTATTTTCAAATAGCAATAATACACTATATATCAGGACGAAGGGAGCAGGTGCCACTATTTTTGGATAATAATTTCACCGGCCACTATTTTTGGATAATAATTTCACCGGTGACCTTACTTTGGACTCTTTTTCTTTGACTTATTATTATATAAATTTTTGACGGTTAGGCTCGCCAAGTTAGACACGTGCATCTTCTTTGGAAATTAGGTCAGTTTTCTGGGTTCCATAGCAGACTGGCAGGCAGCTGGATCCTATGAAATGAGAAAAAAGTAGTTCATTGTCTTGCTAAATAAATCTTCAAGTCATAGATCATTAGTTAGATAATCACGAGAGAGAGAGACGACTATGCCATTTCACGGGTTCATCTGCCAACTGTAACAAATTTTGGAACTCTGAAAACAATGAGCACTAGATTTTTGTGAACGAAATGGACATTCGAGACAGAACGTTACAATCATCCCCATTTTCCACCCGACAAGGTTATTCACCCCGACTGAAGCTCAAAAAAGAAATCTAAAGCAGCTGAAGCATCTCTTCTATACAGCAACCAATGAATCGATTTTGGTGAACCAAGGAGTGATGGGAGAGAACAGTACCAACAAGGCACACTCATTTTTACTAGAATTTGCAGTGCTTTAGTTTCAAACTTACATAGACCAGGTAGATGTCATCAGCATCCTATGACTTTTTTTTTTTTTTTTGCATGCAGCCTATGCCATACATATATTCCCAAATGCCACTCACTACACTACTACTACCAACCAGTTTGCAGCTCCTTCGGCATCGAATGAGGCAATTACTAGTCTTCGTCCTCTATAGGCTCAAAGTCCCTGACCTTCACATCTGCATCTTCCCCGTACTGGATACAGGTGTCGATATACGACAACACATATTGTATGCTGTAGAAACAGGGCCATTTAGGGATAGGACTATATGAGAACAGAACAAATTCAAATAGCATGATAAGATCTTGTCAAAAAAAAAAATAGCATGATAAGAGAATTGAAATTTTGCATGTCCACAAATACCATGGCAAAAGGAATATAACAGTCAGCAAGGAAGAACGAATCGGTGATAGCTAAATTCCCTTCCTTTTCATTAGAATAATGATGCATATCCTGTTACGGTCTTTCACAAAGTTGCCAGATTTATAATACTTACACACTGTTATTGCATCAGTAAATGTGGTATATGAAATGTGCATGGCATGATAGCAGAGTACCATGCCAAGGGATCCAGTGATGAAAGTTTAAATCAATCATAGTAATAGTTAACAGGAGTTTTGCACAATACAGTAAGAATCATAAACTTAACCATGTAAGAGATATTGTTAATATTACAAAAAGTTTTACCTGCTTTCCTTTCTCAAATCAAGTGGTATGAAATTAACCATGCTGTAATCATCAACCTACACGATGGAATTGAGATTAATATTGCAGGTTGATTAGCACCAAAACAAGGTACTAAAAATTTTTAAACATGGCGCTAAAGAAAATAAGATAAGTAGAATATTGGAATTAGTTCACATATGTACAAAGGAAACAAGAATATAGTATGTCAGTCTTATAAAAATAATTAAACAAGCATGCAAATGAATACATCTGCTGGCTTGTAAGTTGTAACTTTATATCAATGTTTCTGAGCTTGTGGTCAAGCACAAAGAAACTGAACTACTTCAAATGGCTAATGCAATACACTTTCAGACAATCACAACACATGCTGCTTCCACTGGAACGCATATGGACCCAGTAATAAAAGTAAAGCATTCAAATATATTATATTAATAGTTACTAGATTAAAAAAATAAAGCTGGTAGAAATTCATGTGAAAATCCTCCACAATCTGAATTTCCTAAGACATCCCCTGGTTTGTCAGCGTTTGCAATCAGAGCATTCTACAGATTTGATCTACTCCAGAAGACCTCACCACAGCCAAGAATCAGTGATAGAATACTCCCACTTCCCATCCATAAATAAATAAAACAAAGGTGAAATTGCCCATGGTCCATTGGATGACAAGATACATGCACCATGGAACTTAAATATTAAATGTTTAGTCACACTAAAACAGTTGTGACGGTATACGGCTTATAAGATGTATGTAAGCACCAAGAAAGACGATCTGTTCCATGGCAGTACCACATTGAAGGAACATTAGGCAATCAATTTTGCATATCTTCACTTGGAAATCAATTTTCCAACGATTATGGGTGCACCGTGCATGGCATCACTAAAGAACTCTGGTAAAAATATTTCACCAGTAAATGCTTGCATGAAGGATGTTTCATAGTAGGCCTACCAGTTCAGCTAAGCATTTGTTCAATTTGCCAAACCGTGGTGCCATCTGTCGATTCAGCTGTGAAAGGAGAAGCTGTGCATTCGGGTCCAGGTACCTAGAGCCATTGTAACATTAATACAGACAAGCAAATTTAAAACCTTTGGAACTTGCAAGTAAGACAGAAATAAAACATACTCTTCTACTTCTTTTTTGTTGGAGACCAGGTCCATCTTTGAAAGGATGTTGATATGAGGAAGTTCAAGCTGAACCATAGCTGATAGAGAAGCCATGCAACCACTGATGTATTTTGTTACATCACTGACAAACTGGATCATGAAAAAACATCTGAAATCAGGCTTGGGTTTTGGTTCAATATATCTTCAATGTCAAGAAAATTTCTATTCATGACTCAAACCTGTGAATCAAGAAGGTAAACAGCGCAGACATTAAAACTTTTTCGTTTCAGGTGCTCGACAAAGTTCTGCAGAACTGGAACATGCGTGAAGAGTTCAATCTGGCCTGGAAAAGCAAGATGCACAAACTTATTAACCGATATGCATGATGTCAGCCCTATAAATATGTAGTTGTTCATGTATATAGAATAATTATTAGAAAGACATATACATGCATTGCTAAACACACCAGAGGTAACCCAAAATAATAATAATAATATTTGTATATAATTGGTGAACAAGTATAATGCACAAGCAGTAAAAAAGACTGTTGATTGCCTGTTTTGTCACATTCATGTAAGTAGTAAGAATATTAGGTGAGATGGAACTGTGCAACTATTAATTAAGAAGCAATTAAAGCATCCAAAGATGAATGTACCAGGGCAATCAAACACAAGATAATCATCATCCAAGTAGTTCTCTAGTTGTTCATCAAACCAATCATCCAAGTTGTCTTCAAGGTGCCTGAGTTTTGTTAAGGAAACAGAAACAACAACAACAACAACACAGCCTTTTGTCCCAAGCAAGTTGGGGTAGGCTAGAGATGAAACCCAAAAGAGACCAGGAAACAAAGGACAAATAGAGGGTACAAGAAAAAAGGAGAAACTGAAAGCATAAAAATCCTAGCTAACAAACTCCATAAACATAAGGAAGAATATCTTCATGAATTATTGCAGTGCCATAACTTATAAGTTAGCCAGATTAGTTCTTGAGCCAGTCCATCCTGCAACATTCCCTGTCATATCAGTGAACCATAATTATGCAATATAAAGGTTCAAACTCAAAATATCAGTGTCACAGAACAACCTGCAAGTGCAAAAAAAAAAAAAGTTAATGCAAATCAAGTTTCAGCTCCTTACAGCCTGGCTTTGCATCTCCGACCCATTAACAAGCAATAGGTGTAAAAAAATGCAACAGAAAAGGTGCATTAGTTCAGAAATAATCAACTATATAGCTTTGGCAGCCTACAAAATAAATAAAGATAATGCTTAAATAACAGGATACTCCATGCAGTAGATGAGTCCACCATTTGGCCCCAGCCCAACCTCCTCCATAACATCATCTAATGAAATCAGCTCTCTGATATCTGCCAAAATGCAAGGAAATAAATGGGGGCAATACTTTCCTATGGACAAAAGCTTTACATTGTAACAAATAAAACAGAACAATTACCCATATCTACAGGATAGTCAAAGTGCTCAGCAGCTGGATCAAGGTTAACAATATGAATTGACCTGCCCACGGTCTGGCAATGGTCGTACAAACTGGAGCAATAAGTTGACTGCAAGCACACCACAAGTAACCAATTAGAGGAAAACATCATCAACTATTCGACTCCTTAATCAGAACCTAAGCCCCAGTGCGGGAATCTATTAGCCAGGAATAAGGAAAAAAAAGAACTGACTAATTTTAAGCTCCGCCTAACAATTATCCTTAACCGATTCAAACAGGACCTAAGCACTATCGGATTCAAACAAACGTTAATCGAGACATGATAGCAGAGGCAGCAGCAGCACATTCAGAACCCTAATCGAGCAGAGCGACGAACGGAATCGCACCCAACTCAAACTAGTTGCACAGGGCGAGCCAAGCATCCCGCCTCCTAAAGGTAAGCGCGAGATGGAGACGTCCGGGAGTCGGAGGGACAGGGACCGGTACCTTGCCGCTCCCAGCGGGGCCGATGACGAGCTGCGCGTACCCCATGGAGGCGCGAGGGCGGCGGCGAAGTGTATGTACGGAGTAGGACCTAAAAGAGCTGGAGGTGGGAT
>CM041630.1:60641892-60662226 GCA_023333625.1 Bothriochloa decipiens | reverse complement strand
GGCGGAGGAGATGGCGGCGGCGAGGTAAGCGGCGCACCAAACGACGGACCATCGTCGCCCAACCCCTAGACTCGTTCCCCTGCGTTAGTGCCCGCGCCAAAAACAAGAGGACTGGCTCCAAAACAGCAAGAAATCGCGCCAAAGCCTTGGCTCTTTTCTACTGAAGTAGGCCGTGCTCTTGGGCAAAGCCCAACGTGCAGAGGAGAGGGATGCCGGATGCGCATATCATCTGCTCCGAGCTGAGTGGCCAGATTACTCGCAACTGCAGACAACGGTTCACGAAGCAAAGTTAGGTGGATGGGCTCACAAAAGGAACTAGGGAGCCACGGTTGGCATTTTTTAATTGAAAAAAGGCATGGGTCCCACTTCTAAACCCAAACCCATACCCAATCTCATCCAAACAAAGGACTAGGTTTAAACTATCCATAACCCACCCCACCGTATCCCAATCTTTTTTTTTTTTACAATCCACCGCACTCTTTGTTGATGCACTTGTTCAATAGAATTAGAAATGCCAAATGGCGGCAGATATATCTGCCTGTATCAAACAAAATCAACTTGCATTGGCGCAATATGATGCCGACCGTACTGAAGTTAACATTAGATTAGCCGCCAAAGTAAGTCCTTCTCTGCAGCCATCACCTCAGCAATTTCTGGTTCCGTAATTCCATCAATAACAACTCCTGAAGCTCCCATAAAAATACCGATCTGATCTCAAACTATTGTCGCCACTAATGCCCTTCTCATATTGTTAGAAATAGTGGTATTTACATTCACCTTCATGCAACCTACCGGCGGCACCAACCATCATGGTTTTTGCCTCTGAACTTGTGTCTTTACTGCCTGAGTCGGCTTTGTCGCTAATCAATATATTCATTGATGAAGTTATGCGTTGAAAACGGGCTCTGAATATTTTCATATATCACCTTCCTTCTTGCGCACCAGATTGCCCACATAGTCACCAACACCGATATGAGATCAGCATGTGGCATTGTTTCTATCAAATTCACCAGCCAACCTCTTGAGTTCTTCTCACGCATCTCACTGAGGTGTTCAATGATTTCCTTACTCTCCAATGCCCATACACATCTCGCCATAGTACACTCTAGCAAGGAGTGTTTCTAGGAACCAGGAGCCCCACACAAAGCACAACACCCATGGTCAGCCGTATTCCGATGGTAGAGAACATCAGCGCCGACGGTGGAGAGTGCATTGCAAGCGTCCATAGAAAACACCCGGACCTTCGAAGACACCATAACGTTTCACATAGATGTCCACTCTTTTTCCTCTTTTTTTTTCTATTTGATCTTGTTGCATTTTATGATAAAGCACGCCTCATTGTATAAGCATCCTATATGCAGAACGAACCCTGAAAACTCTCATCTATCATGGTGCCAAGCCTAGAAGTACTAGTCTGTCTCAAATTGTAGTTCATTTGATCTTTTTTTATCACATCTACATCAGCTTGCGTGAAAATTTTTTTTAGCTTTTCCTAATCCCCAGTTGTTGATGTACTATTCTGTCTTAAATTGTAGTTCATTTGACCTTTTTTATCCTAAGTTTGAGCACTCGTCTTATTCAAAAAATTTATTTAAAATATTATTTCCTTTGTTGTTGCTTGTTTTATTAGCAAATGATCTTCGAGAATGACATAAATTTGACTATATTTGCTTAAATTTTTTGAATAAGACGAGTAGTCAAATTTAAGATAAAAAAATCAAACGACCTATAAGAGGGAGCCGAAACCGAAAACACAGATAAAATAAACTCAGCACCTGCCGTCGCAAGACTCGCGCCCATGAACAAATTCACAAGATGCACGCGTTTTAGCATGCTTGATGGACTGATGGTGGCGCCTGGCGGCAGCAGTCAGCTTCATCCAGTCTTTGAAAATACGTGGGCGATTGCGCCCGTGCATCTTCCTAGCTATAGCTAATTGCAAGATTTGGCCCTGGTACTTACTATTCGCGTCTTCGCGAGCCATCGTATATCAGGACTCGTGGGCTAAGCATGCGTGTCTGGGCACGTGATGAACGTGCTGATGTATGCCCAAACCATGTTTATTTACCTAAGCACCTTTTATTTTTATATTTTCATTATTATAACAACCCAAATTTCGAAAGAATTTATACTTACAAGGAAAGGAAGATGCAGTCATGCAGATGCAGACAAGTCGTGGAAGTGGATCCTGTGTTCGAGAAAAGAAAAGTCGTGGAAGTGGAAAGACTTGTATCATGTACCGCAAAAGCCCAAATGGATGCACTCTGTGCGTTCTAAAAAAAACAAAATAAAATGGATACACTCTGACTTGGGGCTAAGCCCGGAACCAAGATCAGTTGAAAACCAACGGCCAATGTCTACCCTGATTTCAGTCTCAGCTATTAGCTCTGATCAGATCAGCTGTCGCTCTCAGCATCATGACGTAAAAAGGATGATTACCACTAGCTCAATCCGAACCGTCATCAGTTGGTCCAAGATATACAAACATCCTCTGCTGACGAGGCTAAAGGTCAAAACAATGGCGCGGCCGGCGGTTCCATCATCCATGTCCGTGTCATCGTGTGCATGCACCCTTCAGGAGAAGATCCCTCTCTCCTTCTGGTTGCCCACTGTTTCGCACGGGCAACACTTATCCAAGACCGGTCGGGTTCCAGGTTCCCCAGCCGACCATGTGACGAAATGGATTCCAGCAGGCGGCCGTCCGGCGAAATTTCCCAGCTCGCCGCGCAACCACTCAAACGACTCAAACCGTCAAACGCCCACGCCCGCCGGCGCGCTGCTATAAAGCCCCGCCGACCGCGTCGCCACAGCAAACGCACCCAACTGATCGCAAGCATCAGTCATCACTCCAACAGAAGCACGAACGAGCCCGCAAGAAACGAGAGGCACGCTTGGCGAGAGCAAAGGAAGGCGACCACCAGCGCGAGAGATCGATCGAGAAGAGGATAGCAGATGGAAGGGCTGATCCCGTTCGTGATCGACGTGATCAGGAGGAGCCACGAGCGGAGCGGCTACCGCTCCGTTTCGTCGGACGGCGGCAGCTCCCGCGGCGGGGGCAGCAGGCGTCACCTCATCGACTACTCGGAGCTGCCCGACGCCGCGGCGGCCGCGGCGAACGTCGGCGTCGTCGAGAGGCCGTCAGGCACGCTGCACCGCCGCGCGCGGTCGGAGTACGCGGAGACGACGACGGCCGGGTTGGCTTATCGCCGGAAATGAGCGGCGGGGCGGCGTGTGCATGCAGATGCAGCCTCTGAACTTTGTGGAGTCATTGCGACTTCGTGAGCATCTGCAGTTCGATCAGTTGGCTACGGATTTGCTCTGTTTATTAACTCGTTCTTAGCCCTGCATGTAATAATCTAAACAAAGCTGCGAGCTCGTGAGCGTAACAAGGAACTCACGGCTCGCTTTCTCGTACAAGGTCAAAGTGAAAGTTGTCTATATTTTTGCTGTCCCGAAGGAGGAAATACGGAAATGTATATATATGTGTCGCCGTTCTTTTTGACTTGTGTATCCAATCATTGTCTGAAATGAATAACAGAATGGTGGCGGACTGCAAAATTCAGAGGTCAAAGTCAAACGCTCAAGCTCCTGTCGTGACTCGTGATGTGGGTTGCGCGTGCATGCCAATCGGAGTATGATTAGCTCACGCTAAAGCCAAGAAATACATGGCCATGACCATGAATCTGGATAGCTTCTAGACCGGCGAATTTTGGCCCGGGCAAGGACTGGGTTTTTGATCTTTGCTGTCGCTCGATCTTTCGAAAAGATCTTTGCTATCGCTCTCCTCTATCAATATATTTGTCTGGCATAATCCAGCCAGCAGTTTCCGGGAAAAAAAAAGTATACTATTTTCTCCTCTATCAACAGGTCGCCTCCCATCCGTGACTTCTGACTTGTAGTGTAGTGCTCTGTCTCTGCTGCTCTGCGCGATCATGGAGCCGTGTCTCGCCGCGTGCATCGGTGCATGCAAAACCAGGTCTCGCCTGCATTTAACTATATCTGTGTCAAAAACTGAAAAGGTCACATGAACGTTAAGGATAAACATTCCCGCCGCCCCACCGCGCCACCCCAAGCCGGCGGGGGGGGGGGGGGGGGGCCCCCCAAAAACCCCCATCATGATCCCCAAGAAAAAAAAAAACCGCACGATGCACGCGTTTAGCATGCTCCGTCAAGGGCAAAGCTGATGGCGGCGGCTGGCGGCAGCAGTCAGCTTCATTCGGTCTTTGAAAAGAGGCGTACAATTGCGCCCGTGCTTCTTCAGTTCTTCCTAATTGCGACATTTTGCCTTGCTACTACAATCACGAATTCACGATTAGTGTCTTCACGCGCATCATCAGGACTCGTGCGCTAGGCGTGCGTGTCCGGGCACGTGATGATCAGACGCGCGACGACGCGTCTGTAATGACCTTGAACGTGCATCTATAATTTGCTTTTTTTACACAGTGTAATTCGCACACTTCACACTTACACTACACGCACACATATGTGTGCGTGTTTGTACACGCCCAAAGAAGAGATTGGTAGGTTAGAGAGCCTAGCCTCTAGCGCGCGATAAAACCAACAGAACTGCTAAACGCGCACACAATGTATCCTTTTAAAAAAAATAGAAAAATTTGAGACACTAGGGTTAGTGGATAGCGTCCTATTGGACAGACCTACCAACCAGAGACCCATTGCGATATGCAACAGTACACACAGTGACCTAAGTTATGTAGAAGATCTTTTATACCATATCAAAGCTTACATGATCACATTGGTAAATCAGTCATCTTCGTCCCTGCTTTCTCTTTTCTATATCTACGAACACTAAGAGAGTTCCACTGTCGCAGAAGTGGTAGGAGGCTTGTGCCCCCCGCTAGACCATGGTACGGCTACGGTGCCAACCTTTTTCCTGCAAGTCCGGCAGTCGGTCGGTGTCGGGTTGCACTGTGCTAGCCCGAAAAGTAGTTTATGCCGGTTTTGCTTCCTTCCGACTAGCTGTAGCAACACCGTAGCAAACCTGGTGGAAGAGTTCGCGACGTAGTGTGCAACAGTGTTGAGTGTTGAGTCGAGTACTAAGTCCTTGTTGGAGTAGCGAAGGATGTATCGATCTTAGTTGATTGTGGTGTCCTCGTCGTAGACGCATAGCTGTCGCGCATCCTCCAAGGTCATCATTGATCGATATCTCTCTACACTAAAGCCATGTGACGCAAGGACTTGTTTATTATGAGGGACTGGGCTATGGTCAAATTTGGAACAGGTTTGCTTGATTTGGATTTGGACACAAATTACCTTCTCGGAGCTAGATTGACTAGTTGTCTGGTTCATTGAGAAGGGCAAAGTACTTGTTTAGTTGCTCCGCTTCCCTAGTCACGAACTTACGGCGAGGGGCTCAAGCCCCACTAAACTACCCCCCTGCATCGGTGGCATATCAGCTCTTGGAGATAGGGCTACTCCTAGTCCGGATGTGTTGGTTATCTCGTTGTTTTCCTTTGTTGCAGAAATGTGGTATGCTTCATACTCCCTCATTTTTCAAGATCAAACAATAAGATGCTAGTTTGAGAGTATTTCTTTCATAAAAAAAGTAGGAGTGGGTTTCTATGAGCTTTTAGTTACTCATGTTAGATATTTTGGTAGTGAGAAGAGTTACTGCTTTTGCTACCTAGGACTAAATCTGTTCGTTTGGTAATTTATTTATTTGGAATCATGAAGTGGAGAATTATGGGTTGTTGGAAAAGAACTGTTCTTTTTCTAGCGTGCTCGAGATTTTGGCATGTTTTGTGGAGATTGAGAGTTGTGATTAACTAATTATGCTAGTACATATAAATCGTCTATTTTAATTTGGATTTGTGAAATGGATAAATGGGAATTTTCACTAGCTACCAGTTTCATTTTAATTGTTCGGTGGAAGCAGACAGCAAAGAATGGAGCACGATTTTCCGTTTTGCCTACACTGCTGTTCTGCATTATTGCTGCTGCGGCACTGCCTTACTTGTTCTTTCAGCTTCTTGCAAATAATCGCCTGCACTTGCTAGCTAAGGCCAAATATGTTAATGAGTTTGTTAAGTTTGGAATTACGAAATGAGAGGAAAATGAATCCAAGCCGATGCTACTTCGTTTCTGTTAGGTGGAAGCAGATTAGCAAAGTGATGCGAGGTTTTTCTTCATTCTTACGTGCACTGCTGGTCGACGCATTGCTGCCGTGGTACTGATTTACATTGTGTCCATTTAACTTTTTCTATATATCTAGATATAAATAAGATCTAGATACATAGCAAAGTGAGTGTATCTAAAATATCAAAATAAATTATAATTTAAAATAGAAGGAGAAGGCGATTACTCCCGTGAATCTTCCTAGCTGATTGCAACATTTGGCCCTGCGCTACTACAATCACGGTTCGCGTCTTCGCGAGCATCATATATCAGGACTCGTGGGCTAAGCGTGCGTGTCTTGGCAAGTGGTGAACGTGCTGATGTATGCGCAAACCACGTTTATTTAGTATTTATTACTATAAAAATCCTATAAGCTCTTTTTTATTAATTATTATTATTTTTATTATTATAATAACAACCCAAATTTAAAAAGAATTAAGATTAATTCTTACTAGAAGTAAGATGCAGTCATGCCGACAGGTCGTGGAAGTGGATCCTACGTGTTCGAGGAAAGAAAAGTCGTAGAAGTGGAAATACTTGTTCATGTATACTGTCAAAGCCCAAATCAGATGAGGTGTCACTCTCAGCATCATGACGTAAAAAGGATGATTAGCACTACCTCTGTCATCAGAACCGTCATCAGTTGGTCCAAGATAGACAGACATCAGGCGGTTCAATGTATCCTCTGCTGACGAGGCGGTTCCATGTCCGTGTAAAAGCTTGTGCATGCACCCTCACAGAAGAAGATCCTCTTTCATTTCAGTTGCCCACTGTTTCGCACGGGCAACATGAGTCATCAGGTCCCCGACAACTCCATCACGCCAACCTGGGCAAAATAAAGCTTATCCGAGACCGGTCGGGTTCCAGGTTCCCCAGCTGACCATGTGACGAAATGGATTCCAGCTGCGGCCGCCCGGCGAAATTTCCCAGCTCGCCGCGCAACCAGTCAAAACCCTCAAACGCCCACGCCCGCCAGCGCGCGGCTATAAAGGCATAGAGCCCCGCAGCAAATGCACCCAGCTGATCGCAGTCATCAGTACAACAGAAGCGCGAGCGAGCACGCAATTACACGACACGAGACGAGAAGCAGAACTCTTGTCTTGGCGAGAGCAAAGGAAGGCGACTACCGAAGGGGATAGATAGATCAAAGATGGAAGGTCTGATCCCGTTCGTGATCGACGTGATCAGGAGGAGCCACGAGCGGAGCGGCTACCGCTCCGTCTCGTCGGACGGCGGCAGCTCCCGCGGCGGGGGCAGCAGCAGGCGCCACCTCATCGACTACTCGGAGCTGCCGGACGCACGTCGGCATCGTCGACAGGCCGTCCGGCACGATGCACCGCCGCACGCGGTCGGAGTACGCGGAGGCGACGACAGCCTCTGAACTTTGGAGGAGTCACGGTGACAATCTGCAGTTCAGCATGCATGTTGGGGCTGCGAGGATGCTGCTTAACTAGTTGGCTATGGATTTGCTCTGTTTGTTAGTTCGTTCTTGGCCCGGCATGGCTGCATGTAATCAATACAAATTAAGCTGCGAGATCGTGAGCGTAACAAGGAACGCACGCCTCGCATTCTCTCGTATAAGGTCAAAGTGAAAGCTGTCTATATTTTGGCTGTTCCAAAGGGGAAACAATGTATATATATATATGTCGCCGTTCTTTTTGACTTATGTATTCCAATCATGTCTGAAATGAATAACGGAATGGTGGAGACCTGAAAAGATCAGAGGTCAAACGCTAAAGCTCGTGTCATGATGTGCGCTGCGTGTGCATGCCAATCAGAGTATGATCAGCTGACGTTACCAACAAGGCTACCAAGAAATACATGGCCATGGTCATGAATCTAGATGGCTTCTAGATCGGCGAATTTTGGCTCCGGCAAGGACTGGGTTCTGACTCCCATCGGTGACTTGTAGCCCTCGCATGCTCTGTCTCTGCTGCTCCGCGCGATCGCGTCTTTGGAGCTCGTGTCTCGCCGCGTGCACTGTTGCATGCAGGTCTCGCATGTATTCGTGTCAACAAATTGAAAAGGCCGGTTCTATTATGAACGTTAAGGATATCCAATCATGAAATAGATTCCTATCTTTTTATAAACTTTTTAACTCCTGAGTCAAGCTAGAGAGGCACTTTTGTTTTTTTTTACAACAGAGAGGTACTTACCGCTGGATTAGTCACAAACTGAAAATTCAGAGGCCATTCGTGATTTGTGCATGCCAATCTTTGTGAAATCTCGAGTGGTCGACTCATGAGCCAGCGTGGCATCTCATCATTCAACTCTTTATTCTGGAAAATTGATCTCATAGCATTGAAACATCACAAATATCCGGAAAATACCATTAAAACTTTGCTGCTCTGTAAAATACCATCCAAAGAGTGCAACGTCACCTGTCATCCCGTCATGTTCGCAGCAAACACCATCGCCTTCGTTGAGCTCCTCCCCTTCTCCTTCCTGAGATGAGTGCGACCGCTATGATGGGACCCACTACAACTGTTGTCGGTCGATGCTTGCCCAAGTTCGTCGTCGCCTGTCGAACCCAATATCGTCACCGCCATTGCCGGCAAACCCAACCCGGACCGCTCCTTCCCCTCACCGCTACGCACCATCCGTGGCGAGGCAGGGCCAAGCTCATGCGCTCACACCTTGTCACCAGCCACCGCGTCTCCCTAGCCTATAGGCACGGACGGAGGTGGACCAGCCGCGGGCCGCCACCTCCCTACCGCAGCATTTCGTGGGTAGTTGTAGAAGTCTGAGGAGTCAGACAACAAAGATTCGTGATGAGGACTCGAGGAGGTCCTTCTTGTCATACTCGTCATCAGAGGATGAGCTGCAGGGCACCGGCCGCAAGAGTCCTTGTTCATCTATTGAAAAATTAAGAGAGTTCCATTGTTGTGTAAGTTGTAGGGGGGCTATGCCCCCGCTAGACCGCAATACATGTACGGTGCCAGCCTTTCTCCAAGTGATCAGGTTCATGAGCACATTGACATCGGCATCAAATAGTGAGGGGACACGAAGCTGTCGTCGTCGTTTACTGTGGCGCTGCTGTTTGTAACGATCTTCATATATTTAGGCCCCTATAAATACACTCTCTGACATGTACAATACGACCCATGAAATGAATACACACGCAAGTTTGTGTTTTTATCTGATTCTGATGCTTGTGTAAATTTTCACCCAACATGTGTGCCGCAACGCAGCGGACCGGGGGGGGGGGGGCACAAGCCCCCTTGCTAAAACTTGTGATGAATAAGACACATATGATTAACTAAGTGTGGCTTGGAGTCAAGAGGGCCCAATACGTAGTGATAATAACAACGAAGGTGATGGCGGTGGAAGACACCAGTGCCTAGGAGGCGAAATTCAGTTTCTCGCCGCAATTTACATATTTAGGCTAATTTCTAGGGGGCAAAGTGGTAATTTCCTCTTCAGTAGCTTTAAATCCTCTTCCATTCTTCTCTGATTCTTCACTTGGTCTTGATTCTTCAATTCTGTAATTGTCATTCTTTATTTCTTAGTGAAGCCAAAATGTTGACTTTCGCAAATTATGTCATGAAATTTCAAATCCTTCTAGTGAAGTTGGTTTTGTTCTTGCGAATTCGAAATTAACTTCTTTTGAACTCTAAAGTTTGGGGGCTACTTTTTCTAACGAAGTCAAATCTCAAACATCATCATTCCTAGAGGTATGATCGAGCTAAAATCATTAAAAACGCAAGTCCAAATGCAATAGTCGAACGCTTGTCGGTTGACATTGACTTATTTATATCATGTACTGCGCTCTCAAATACTTTAGCAGAAGAGAGACATGACAAAAATGTGGTTCACTGGGCTCTCCCGTGAGGTAAAAATAGAAATAGGGGAGGGTTTACGGTGGGGTGCGAAACGAGCTCCGAGAACCGACTGTCGGAAAACTTTAAAGCCTTGAACGAGGCTTTTTTTTAAAGTGCCGAAAAATTGGCATATATTAATAAGAAGAATTGAGAATTACAAGCATAAACAGCGTAAAACAACTTCCCAAGTTGACAGACTGTCAAGCTGGGCGAGAAGAGCTAAACGGACTACTCACCTTCTAAGGATACAACAAAAGACCATAACAACTTGGCCTCTAAAAACAACCAATGTGCATTTTCTATCTCCCCGAGTCTACTTTCAAATATTTCCTGTCGACGCCTCGAGCACCTGTGCCTACAACCTGCTTGCAACCTCATCATACAATGCATGAGTACTATCATGTGACCTTCATCTCGTCTGTCCCTAACCCCGCTACAATTACAACTAGGGCCTTGCAAAGCTCCATGTCATCAAGCTTCGCTGTAGTCCGTAGTGTCTTAATTGCCTTCTCCGGAAGGTCCTGTCCAAAGCTGTCCAAGTACTTTGTGATTGCTGCATCCGATGTCGATGGCTCGCCATTTATAAAGTCCAGCTCGCGCATAAGCTTGAGTTGGGCGCGCTATGCCACCGACATAGAGGATGGACGAGCAGCTTGACTCTGAGACCCCCTAATGGGCCAGTTGGGCTAATGATGGGCCAAGACCGATTTCGCGGTTACTGTAGCATAGCTACTGTAGATCACGAGAAGGAGCTCCAATTAGTACCGTATCGGAAATCCTGAGGTCACCGAACCAACTTAAATATCCAAGGCAGGACGCGTAATAACCTTCAGTTAACCGTTTTGAACGAAGCGAGGACAAAAGTTCAAGCGGGTTTTTACGTGGGTGGGGCCCACTCCTCGGTAAAGTGGACCATAGCTGTGGACCGGGCCTAGGCTGTTACAAATGGTATTCAGAGCCAACTCTCGCGATTTCACGGACGTATGGATCGGGATGGCTCTAGATAAGAGAGCATGGCAACTTGGGCATGGCCCCAGATGAGAGAGCATGGCAACTTGGACCAGGGAGCTGGTAATGCGGATGTGGCCAAGAGAGTCGATCCTAAACATTTGTCCCGTTTGGGTAGGTTGGTTCGGCCCTCGACGAGGACGTTGAGTCCTTAAGGGTAGGTGGATCGGAGACCCCCTAATGGGCCAGTTGGGCTGATGATGGGCCAAGGCCGATTTTTGTGGTTACTGTAGCGCGTAGCTACCGTAGATCACGAGAAGGAGCTCCGATTAGTACCGTATCGGAAATCCTGAGGTCACCGAACCAACTTAAATAGCCAAGGCCAAGGACGCGTAATAACCTTCGGTTAACCGTTTTGAACGAAGCGAGGACGCAAGTTCAAGCGGGTTTTTACGCGGGTGGGGCCCACTCCTCGGTAGAGTGGACCATAGCCGTGGACCGGGCCTGGGTTGTTACATTGACGCAGGCTGGAGCGGGTGGGAGCTAGTGTCCTTGTACATCTTCTGGTCCTTGACTTAATGGCCTTCTTCTTAATAACTGGAGGTGAGGTTGGCCTTGGTAGCGGCAGCTCAGAAGCCTTCCTGAACATCTTCCTGTAGAAGAAGGCGCAACCACCGATGTCCTCTGTCTCAGTGCATCCATTGGCGTCCTCTCTCCCTGCAACTCAGCAAGAGCCTCTTCACTCGCTTCCTGTGCTCCATCTCCATCCCTAGGTGAGGGATTTGCCACAATGTTGGTGTCACGGTCAGGGATAACATCGACCCGGTCGTCTGCAGCCAAGTCGGGCATCTCAACCTGGGCTCTCTCCATCTCTTTGTGCTCCTTCTTGTGGGCTGCTGCTGGCTTCTCATGGATGTCGATGCTGTCATCATCTGGACCGTGGGAGGGGCTGGCCGTCGGCAAAATTGCACGACAGTCGGACTCCATCATCGGGTCAGGGTGCCCTCTTTGGCAAGGCGACGAATGAGATTGCTCTTTCTAGCCGCCACCACAGCCGCCTTCACCATGTGGGGCTTACTTGGTTCCAAGTCACACCCGGGGTGTCTTTCAGCAAGGGACAAGTTGCGCCAAGACCTTGCTCTGTCTTGATACAACCATCATTCTTCTATGTTCCAATTGAGGACCTACCAATGATATACTCTGAGAAGTCTGGAAAGTCTCATCCCTTAGCTTTGATTCGCTCATGTTAGAGATTTTGGTGGCGGGTAGAGTTGCTGCTTCTCGATCTGAGGACTGAATCCATTCGTTTGGTTATTTATTCATTCGGAATCAGGAAGTGGAGAAACTACGGGTTGTTGGAAAAGAACTGTTCTTGATCTGGCGAGCTCGAGATTTTGGTCTGTTTTGTGAAGATTTGGAGTCGTAATTGGCTGATTCTTTCAGTACATATAAATCGTGTATTTTAATTCGGATTTGTGAAATGGATAAAGGGGATTTTTCACTATTACCAGTTGCTTGTTGGGTGGAAGCAGACTAGCAAAGAATGATTTTCGTTTGTGCCTACACTGCTGTTCTTCATTGTTGCTCTCGCACTGCTTGACTAGTTCTCTTTCAGCAGTGGCTAGGGTGGTGGAGACGACTATAAACTGCCACTAGATCACAGTCACGGTCTCACAGATCTCACTGCCTTTATTTATGGCTCTACACTACTGTCCTCACTTGTTATTAATCTTCAGCATGTCCTTGCAGCCAGCGTTGCAGTACGTACTGTACGTACGTTCGTGCTTCTTGGCGTCAGAGATATGCTGGTACTACTGCCTGCAGAGCAGCAAAGCCGTCACGGAAGACTCCACAACAGTGCGATGTTCTTTCCAGTCTGACAAAGGCCGCCGCGCAACGAAAGTAAACTCGCTCATTTTCTGATTTTTCTTCCGCAGCTATCTTCTCCTCGCCGTCTCCAAGTTTGGGATGTTTGTTTGAAAGAGAGAGATGGAGAATAGAGAAGACGACGGTATTAACCGGTATGATGACGTCATTCCGTGCGTGCAATGAACCATCCCCCGTAGTCCGCCCCGTCCTGTGATCGAAATCCAACGGCTGCCACACCCACAGGGCACGTATTGCAGTACATAGGTATACGTGCGGTACACCGTACTACGCGGCTACTACCCCTTACTGCCATCGCGGCCTGACGAAAGTACGAAACTGGGAGCCCAGCGCGTACACGCAAGATCACGAGCTCGCTCAAGAACGTCCAAATTCCCCGCCTACGTCGCGAGGAGTGCAATCTTTCTAGTACGCCGAGGCCGAGTTGCTTGATGAGTTCGCGGCGGTGGAAGGGACAGCGCGGCACAAATCTAGATGCACCCGTCCGTAGGCTTTGCTTCCTGTGCACCCTAAGCCGTACCCATGCTTGGCTTTTAGTTCCCGGACGGACGCGGACAAAGCACTTGCCCCGTTTACTGTTACCGTACGTGTGCAAAACGGAAGCGGAATGTCCATAAGTCAAATTAACACTCCTTATAGTCTACTAAATCAAATTAAGATGCAATATGAGATTTTATAGAGACGCTCTTAGATCATCACACACAAGTGAATCAATTAGTACAGTAGGTTACAAAACAGCATCCAACGGATGGCGACATCTATCTATCTCTTAATGCCATTGGATGCTAACATATCAAGTTCACCATCAGCACTAATATATCTAACAAAAATCTGACATGAAAGCTTCTATAGCCTACGAAAACGCCATAACGTACAAAAGAAAATGTATAATCCAGCCTACAAATGGCGGTTTTGTGCAATCGAAGCAACCTCACCTTGGAAGTTCGTTCCTCTAACGGATGTTTTTGTTTTGCACCGGAGGAAAAAGATCCCTACGGGATCGGCTGCCGCTGCCGCCTTATCCTATCCACCATGCAGATGCAGCTTCTGAATTCCGATTCTGAACGACCTGAGACATCCGCTCGGCGATGGTGCTGTTCAAAAATCAAAACATCCCAGCACCAGCACGCAGGGGAGCAGATGGAGCAGAAGCTCCCGAAGCGGGCGGGGCCGGCCGCGGGGTGCCACCGCATTTACCAGCAGCCACATGCACGCATTCATTGCCGCCCCGATTTAACACCCCGGACCCGATCCCCTCTTCCGTCCCCTTTGTAATGCCATCGCCGGGTACTTGCCACCACTAGCCACGAGCGCAGCCGCAGGCCAGCCTTCGGAGGATCGGAGGGAGAGGGAGGATATGGAGATGAGTAGGGAGTGGCCGGAGCTCGGCGTCGTCGACACCATCTACGAGGACGACCACGAAGAGGAGGACGACGACGAGGAGGAGGAACAGGGGGAGGAGTGCTTCGACTCGCCCACCATGTCGTCCTCGGCGGACACCTCGCGCTCCTTCTCGCCGGAGGTGGAGGACGCCGACGCCGCCGCGGCGCACCCATCCCTGCCGCCGGTGCTCAGGCGCGCCGTGCAAGCCTGGTACGTGGCTTGGTGCAACTCGATTTCGGGACAAACTCTCGCTGACTTATCGATCGCCCTCCTCCTTGGAACGGATGACGAATTGATGATCCGTGCAGGTGCCGGGAGAACGGATCGCGGAAGCCCGACGTGATCGTCCGCGTCCAGGAGCATCGCCTCCCTCTGCACAGGGTAAGATGAACATCCTCGACTCCTCGATGATCGATTGCCCAGTCCTCTCTGAACATCTCTGCTTGGTGATACATGTTCAGCTTCAGAAATTTTCTCCTCAGGATTTCAGCGAAATTAGTTCTTAGTTGGAAGTTTTCTCCGCTGTACTGCCATCTCGATCGACATTTTCAAACACGGCAACGAAACCGACATCTCTGTTTCTGCCGCATTAGTGACGCCCTCAGTTTTTTTTCCCACCCCCTTCTTAATGATAGATCGTGCTGCAGATGGTATGCCTTCCATTAGAAAATAATAAGAATAGACATTTTTTAATCCGAATTAACTCGTGTGGTCGGCTCGGCTGTCTTGATACACCGAAACGGCAACGCATGATGAATCACCAGCCGCAGCACACGTCTCCTGTGATGGCAAGAAACGAGCAACTCGCATTAAGTTACTGTGCGTTCCATCGTTTTCCTTCCTTGCCTGGCGCCTGCGCCAGGAGACACACACGAGACTCGGGCCAAGCCCAATCCACCCGTAGATTCACCGAGACATCTGCCTCTTCTGTTTCTGGCACAACCTTGCAGCATGGCTTCCTCCTCCTGACGCACGCCTGCAGTGCACGAGAACACGTTGTGGTCAGCTGCAGGTACCAGTTGCCGCTAAAATGCACTAACTCTGCCTTCCAATTTCATTTCGTCATCATAGGGTTCCCCAAATTCATTCCAAAATTTCGCTATACAGAATTCCTATTTCCCATCACATCAAAATACCGGCAAATGCATGAAGTACTAAATTTAGATAAAATCAAAAACTAATTGTACAGTTTTGTTATACTTTATGAGACGAACGTTTTAAACCTAATTAATCAATATTTGGACAATTATTAGTAAATAAAAAAATTGCTACTGTGCTCGGCATCGTAACGAATGCCGATTCTACACGCGGAATCGGCGATCTAAACAAGGCCTAGGTAGTAGTTGAGGAGTTTGGCTGAGCGGAGCCAGGAATGGTCTCTGGCAGCTGTGCCCCAGGAGGAACGACAGCTCCCAACAATGGCGTCCGAAGGGGCAATAATTGATGACGTAGTATCTGTCCCTCATTTATTTACCGCTACGTCCCCGTCCTTGGTTAGCGCATCGGCAGTCGTCAGGAGCCGTAACTTTCAGTCTACTCTTTCCGTAACCGTCGAATGAGTTACTACTGCCTGCTGGGCTGGGCAAGTGGTTAACTCGTGATGCAGATGCAGTCATATGATGGCTATCTAGTGTTCCACACTTCTTGTAGTGTTGCTCTTGCTCCTAGCGTCCTAACAGTATGCTGATGCAGCATGTCATATGATGGCCATCTAGTGTGCCACACTTCTTGTAGTGTTGCTCTTGCTCGTAGCGTCCTAACACTACAATGTACTAGCTTCGTTGAGTAGAGATCCAGCGATCTGGTTTGGTCCCTCCATGTCCAAGACATGTCAGTTGTCACATGTGCACATCAGTTTGTGCCTTAGATTCTACGTAGGCGGATGTACAGGCGATGCTGCCGGGGGTTCGATTTTCGAATACGGGCGGCCGTATAGGATTGGGACCGGATCATAGTGTCGACGTACGCGTACGATCGGACGTACTGCCCGTTTGGCATTTTGGCCCATGGCCACGTTCCATTCATGCCTGCCAAATGACAGCATAAGGCCAATTCGAAATGTTTGTACCCAAGCAGTAGCAGTAGTACCACTGCTCGCCATGATCTACAGGACTCAATTCTGAATCTCTGAATAACGCAGTATGTTCAGCAATGCTTATTTCTGAAGAAAGTACCAGAAGAGAGACGATTCGGGTGTAAAATCTCTCAAGAGGGTATACAAGTGCAGTGATCCAGTGAACAAAGCTGCGTGCAGCAAAAGTCTAGCGCCTCTGGCAAGGGCCACCGCAAATCTGTAAAGTTGCGTACCATTACTCCCGTGCCAAACGTTCCTAAACTGCGCTGTCATGTGCACGGCCACTAGCTTGTGTGGGCTTGGCTAATCAAGATCTGACTCGCCGCCCTGCGACAATTTGGCATTGCTAGATTGTGGGGCGTGGCTAATCATTCGCCAGATCATATGGTCTAGCTTTAGCTTCCTCCTGATTGCAGCCACTTTGGCTGACGCAACCTAAAATCTGACGTACGGATAGTACACACTTATTGTTCGTGTTGTTGCTGCCGTGCTAGTGGCTCAAAGACAGACGTGACCAGATCATGTTCCGATAAATTATGTAATCTTGCAGGAGCCATCTCAATCCATGCCGCAAAAATTTTTGTTTTTAGTACTAGTACGTACTAGTAGTACTTTGCAAATCTGTTATGAGTGTGTTTGTTGCAGAGTGAAGTTGTCATTTTGCAGCTGAATTTTGCAAAGATTTAACAGGTCCTTGTTCGCAGGACGTGATCACGTCGCGGAGCAGCTACCTGAGGCGTCTGCTGTCAGAGTCCAGCGACGTCGCGATCGCGCTGCCGGCGGGCCTGACGTTCGACGCGTTCGCTCAGGCCATCGCGACCTGCTACGGCTCCGACGACGACGCAGCGGCGGCGCTGACCCCGGCGAGCCTCGCGGCGGCGTGGGCGGCGGCGGGCTGGCTGGAGCTGGCCGCGGCCCCGGGGCGGGACCCCTACGGCCTGGCCCATGCCGCGGAGGACTACTTCCAGGACGTGGCCACGGACTACGGCCGCGCCGCGGGGGTGCTGCGGTGCTGCGCGGCGTTCCTGGGCGGCGAGGCTGCCAGGGCCGCCGCGGACCTGCTCGTCCGGTGCCTCGAGGTGCTCGCGTCGTCCGACAGCGGGAGCGGGACGTGGCTCGACGACTTGGCCAAGCTCCCTGTCCAGGAGTTCCTGGTGGCCGTGGAGGCCATGCGCGCGCGGTTCGCGCACGACCACGACCTCATGTACACCGTCGTTGACCACTACCTGGAGGTGCGTACTCGGTAGTCGACACGAATTTGCATCGGGTTGTGCTTGATTTGATCGATGCCCACGATAGCGGAGCTCACCTGACAGAAATCACGTATCATCGACGATTGTTACTGGTGATTTCCTCTTATTATCAGGCCTCGTTTAGTTTGCTAAATTTGTCACCGAATTCACTATGTAGAATTTTTATTTCTCGTCACATTAAAATACCGGCACATGCATAGAGTATTAAATATAGATAAAATTAAAATCTAATTGTATAGTTTTGTTGTACTTTGCGAGACGAATATTTTAAGTCTAATTAGTCACCGTACATCTGCCGAATCCGGCAACTAAACGAGGCCTCACTATCACACATTGATGGCTTGGATGATGCCTACAGCTTTTTGCTTAGGTGTACAATGAGACCATACGGGACCACCATTGATGGTGCTTTCTGTACTTGCGCTTAGGCTTGTGTATGCCAAGCAAGTCTCAGATGCTTTGAGTCTCGGGCCGTTTGTATTAGACTGTCTTTAGGTTACTCTGAGTTTCTGAGTTCGTTGTGCAGTGCACCGGATGGTCTTTGCACTTTAGGTTGAGTATCTTTTCAGAAAAAGTCATGGCACTTCAACTTTGAGAATTCAGGAATGCGTTTGTGCTCTGCAGCTTACATGTAGATTCAACTTACCACAGGCTATTCAATTTACCAAGCAGTTAAGGTAGTGCACTGCCATTGCAAGTCACCTTTAACAATAATTCTAATGCCTCAACAAAATTTAGGCAAGTGCCATCGCTTGTCAGAAGAAAAGAATTGTTCCATTCTAAACTAGTCTATAATGGATGTGCTACCTATCAGTTTCCCGATTGCGTGAACAATTACTGCAGCACTACAATGGCCTTGTTGTTGATCTGTTTAGTGATTCCATGCTTAGAGTAGAAGCAATTCACAATCAGCAGAAAGTGGAATCACGTAGGCAGTATACATTGGAAGCTTTGTATTTAGGTTGAGTATCTGTTCAGAAAAGTCATGACAGTTCAGCTTGTCTCTGCAGTTTACACATGAGCAGAGTTTGGTTGCCTTGAATTTGGCACCTGATATATATACACTCTTACTCGTAGTCGTAGGACCAACTAGCAAACGGTGTCAAACTGTCATTGCAAGCAATCACCTTTAACCCACTCTTTTTAATGATGATAATGGTATTAATCACCCGAATCTATGAGGCCTTTTTGACTACTTGCAAACTCACATGGTGATTGGTGAACCAACTGATTTCAGAGATTCAGACATAATACTGTACACTGTGTTTTTATTTTCAGAACCACAAGGGGAAGCTTACGGAGGAGGACAAATCCCGGTTGTGCTACAACGTCAACTGCACCAAGCTATCGCAGCACCTCTTCATGCACCTGGTCCAGAACCCGCGCCTCCCGCTCCGCTTCGTCGTGCAGGCCATGCTCGTGGAGCAGCTCCACTCCCACCACACCATGCTCCTCAGCCAACACCACCAGGCAGCTGCACCGGCGCCCACGCGATCGGCAGCGCCCCTCCTCAAGCCGTCCCTCTCGGGCGTCTTCAGGGGCGGTGGCGGCATCGTGGTCGCGGGGGAGGACGCCAGCATGTCGCTCGGCGACATCCTCCAGCGCGACGCCGCGCTGAGCCAGTCCGCGCACATCCGCGCGTCCATGCAGGCCACCAGCCTTCGCATCGAGACACTCGAGCGCGAGCTGGCGAGCCTCCGCACCCGCTTGCGCCGCTCTGAGCAGCAGCAGGCCGAGGCCGACGCAGCGGCCGCGGCCGCGACAGGCGCCTCATCGATCGACCGCGCGCCCGGCAAGTCCGCCAGCTTCCGGATCCCGCGAAGCCGGCTCAGGGACGGCGAGGAGCTCGCGCCCGTTGGCCCCAGGCGCGCCACCGCCGCTGCCAGGGACAGCAACGCGAGGGGCTTCAAGGCACGGTTGGTGCACGGGTTCAAGAACCTGTTCGGGAGGAGGCAAGAGGCCGCCGGCGCGCCTTCCGCGTGCGGTGAGAACGCCAGTACCCACTGCTTCGGTGACAAAGGTGCCGCCGCTGCGGCCGCGGAGCTGGAGAGCGACGACGACGAGGTGGTGTGCATGGAGGAGAGGTGGCGGCCTCACCGGAGAAACCACTCTCTGGTGTGATCGGCGGAGCGCCGTTCATGCGCTGGCAAACATGTTACAGCATGAAAGCTGGGAGAGTACATGATGACGCCACTATTTTCACACGGCCATATATGACATCGATGATTGCTAGCTTGTTTCTGTTGATGGATGTACCGTGTACGGTTCAAGAACCAGCCTTGTGTTTTTAACATGCCGCTGCTTAACAGAGAATGACAGGGTTAGTTGCTTGGAGTGCTTACAGAGAATGAGAGGGTTAGTTCCTTGGAATTGTTAATTACTATGGTTAACCATGCAATGTCTTTATTAGCCATAGATCCAAGTATATGTGTGTCATCCTTCATGCTTCATTGGCAACAATCAGAGATGAAGCTAGCACTCATATTACCGTGATCCACTCATCTATAACACATCTTAAAAATGAATTTATTAATACCTTTTGCCAGAGATTTTTTTTGTTGCAGCTTCTCACTAAACTCAAACAAACAGACAACCAACATGAAGAAATGTTATTTATTTGGTTTTGCTTGATGATCATGGTCCATGCTAAGTGCCTCATACAGTCGTATTTCTTCATGTGTATACACACGCAGTTATTATATAACAAATAATAATAAGCACACGCCACAGGCTAGTTATTTATTTACTATAATAATAATAATAATAATAATAATAATAATAATAATAATAATAATAATAATAATAATAATAATAATAATAATAATAATAATAATAA
>CM041630.1:60580651-60641882 GCA_023333625.1 Bothriochloa decipiens | reverse complement strand
AATAATAATAATAATAATAATAATAATAATAATAATAATAATAATAAGAGCGTGGGCATGCTGCCGGCTGCCACCTTGTCAGCACCTCTCACCCCGGGGATCCTGAAGCGTTACCTGTTCTAGCAAAGGGCAACCGGGCCAGGCGGGCCAGCACTCGGGTTACTGGGCTGGATTGGGAATGCTCGGCCTGCTCAAGCAAGAAGCCAGCGTAGCTATGTATAAGTAGACAAGCCGATCACGGCATCTGTAATGAACTGGAGAACAATCCTGTACTAAGCTACTTCAACCGGCCCTCCGCCGGTGAATCTGTCCTCCTCTTCCCACCCGTAGGTCGCGTAGAGTTCGTCGGAGTCCGCCGCAACGAGCGGGCTCTAACACTGGTATCAGCTCCGTACCGATCCGGCTTCCGCTGGATTTTCCCTCCTCCTACCCCCACTTCACCAGGAAGCAGAAGGCGAGGGGCGTGATGGAGCCGAACCTGAAAAAGCTCCTCGACGACAAGTTCGACGTCGTCTTCAAGCGATTCGATGCAATCGAGTCCAAGTGGGATTCTGTGGCAGAACCTCCTAAATTATATGGCCCACATGCACCTATCATCGTCTCAAAGACTTCTGATAGCCATGCATGTGTTCTAGATAACTTAGAAAACCCTGTCAGGTGCCTTGAAAGGACCCCGATTAAACCATATTTTATACTCATACCAGGATCAACAAAGGAGTAGCTGCAATATTACAACATTTGTTACAAAATAAGAATCAGAGTGCAAAGAAAATATAAAAGCAAATTTACAAATTATAAATAAATTATCTTTTATAAACTTATCTTCAATTGCGGAAGCAGAGAAGAACTACAGAAGACAACTTAGGTAGAGCACCTAAGTCGGGAGAGGACAACCAGATCACGTCGAGCCCACCGACATGAACTTGATTTGAACACCAATTAACACCGACTTCATTTTGATACCTTATCATCATTCAAGTTGTTACTACGATGATGAACACCGATCGAGTCTTCTTCTCCGAGAAGCAACGACGATTCGAATTCATTTGCATACCCAGCTGGGACCTAGATCACTGGGATACCAGAGACTTTAACTCCGATGCATACCAGATCACAGATATACCGGGATAACAACCGCAACCATATATCACCACATAATACACGTGGGCACTAAGACCTAGTGTACCAATATACATGGGAACTTAAACCCACAGCATACCACACTATGACATATGTGGGGACTCTAGCCCACTATATATCACTCCATGACATACGTGGGGACTCTGGCCCACTGTATATTACTTCATGCATGTGAATTTTCTAGTTTCTCGATATCACTAGTTCACCATCGGACGGGACCTAGGACATCAACAGACGGAAACACTACAGAGGGACTCCATTCCCAATGCAAGTTATGTTGGTGTTTCGACCCCGGGGGTTAACACCAATGAGTAAATTCATAATTGCGTGCTCCCTTAATCTGGTGGGTGATGCAAGAAGGACACGGCGATTTATCTTGGTTCGGGCAAAGAAGGCCCTACGTCCAGCGGGGGGGATAGTTCGTGTTATCTTGCACTGAAGCGCTAGTACAGGGATGAATACAAGCGGGTGTGAGAAGTGTGGGCTTGAGCTCGAGCGTTTCGGGCGCTTAGCTCTCTACACTGTCTCACGGTGTTGTTCTGTGATCCAAGCCTTAGCGTGTGATGCTTCCGGATCCTCCCTAGCTAAAGTCCTGGCTCCTCCTTTTATAGGCGAAGGAGGGGCACAGGAGTACATGTTTTTGGGGCTCACGTGGTTGGTGACGTATGACGTTGATGCCGATCATGTCGGTGCCGCTGTAGAGGCATACGTCGGTATGGGAGGTCCTGCAGCCGTTGCGTCGGGAGTTGTTGAAGTGTTGACCAGAGTTGTTGAAGTCCTGCTCGAGGGTCATCATGACGGAGTCGAGGGGCAACGGTCGAGGCCTCAGTTTGAGTTGAGGGGGTCGAGTCGAGGGGGTCGAGGCCCATCGGATAAGGCCGAATCCCGGGAGATGCGGGGAATGTGTTGATTTTCTCGTCTCGAGGGGATGCTGTACATGACACAGTACTCGGTATGGCATAACGGTGAGGTACGATCTGCGGGATTCTGGGGTATGGGCGGTAAAAGCAGGATTCGACTGCCATACTTGCAACTGTTACTGTGATTACGACCATACGGTTAGGCGGGAGCAGGTAAAATGCATTGAATGCGCCTAGATTCGTACGGGGAGTAGGTAGCCGAGGGGTATACTGTGCTCGAGGGTTGCCTATTCGCATGGGCAAAGTTCCGTCCTCGAGGGTGGGCTCATTCCCTCGGGCGAAGTTCTGTCCTCGAGGGTTAGCTCATTCGCTGGGCAAAGTTCCATCTTCGAGGCTGGCCCATCGCTCGAGCGAAGTTCCGTCCTCGAGGGGTCTCCCGAATTGTACCCTGAGCGTATGGTCTCGGTCCGCGTGGTAGCCCATCGAGCAGGCTGTGGCTTTGGGCTGTCGACGCCTGTTCGCGGGCCAGCCCAGTATGCTTTAGCCTGAGGGCTCTCGAGCAATAGTGAGGGATGTCGTTGGAGGGTTTGCGTTGCTGATTTCGGGGATTAGTCCTATTAATTGAGGGTTTAGGGTACCTCTTTCCTAGATCCTCGACAGTAGCCCTTGAGCCCCTGCGTGAGTGATGGCACTCAGGTAGGAGGTCAGGAGTCGGGAGCGAGGTACGACTCGGATTTTTCTACGGGGGGCACACGAGCGTCACCCGCGGGGGTAGCCCCAAGGCCTCGGAGGAGTCGGAAGACTCCTTCGAGGGCTTTATTTGTCTTCGGTCGAGGAGTGCTCGTCCAGTCAGGTGTGGACCTGAACTGGAGTCGCAACGCTCTTTCGTCGAGGGGTGCCTGGCACGGTCGAGCCCCCGAGCCTCGTGCGGCTGGGGCGTTGCCAGCCTCGGTGTTCCTCTCATGAGTCCTTTCGATCGGACGTGAGGCGAGAAGCGTCGGACTACCCTTGATAGGGCGAGCCTCGAAGTTCTCAGTGAGCTGATAACGGGAAAATCCAAGTAAGAGCCCATTCCTCTTTCGATAGAGGTCGGCTGGTGGCCCAGAGGTGGTCTCATTAAAGCAAAACACATGGACCTACGGATACCAATTCCATTCGATAGGTCTCGGCGGCTCGATGCCTTCCTTCGGAGGGATTCCATAAAAGTCCATAGCATTTCGCCTTGGATATGTCCAAAGGGGTCTCGAGAGTTCGTTCTCGAGCGGAGCCTCATGTTGGCTCCCCCTTGGTCATCCCTGACTCGTGTGCTCGAGGGCGGCTGTTGAACCCTGGTCGATGGCTAGCCTTCGCTCCCTCGAGGCTTGTTGTGGGGCCAGAGCCCCTTTACCTTCTCCTAGAGGAGTCCGTCGATAAGTGACGTTTATTTTTCTTACCGTCGGACGCGTCTTTTGAGGAGGAAGGTTAAACGGTGCGGTGGTGGAGGACGTGGCGGGCCCAGACAATGGCTAATTGCCTAAGGTGTGTCACATGTAACCGGCCGAGAATCGAGGGGGAACAGTTAGGTAAACGCATTAACTGTGGGGAGTTACCTTTTTCTTTCACCGGATTCCGCCCGTTGCTCCTCCTGGGTATAAAACCAGGGGGGGCAAGTGTCGTTCACCCCTACCTTTGCCACCCTGCCTTCACCACCGCTAGTGCTCCTGAGTCCCTGCTTTCCTGCGCGCGAGGGTAGGAACTTAGAGCAAGAAATCATGATTGGGAACCTTCCCGGTCGCCCGTCCGCCGAGGAGATTCGCGTTGTTGCCGCCGCCGCCGCGTCCATCGAACAGATTTGTGCCGCTACCGCTGCCATGGCCCCCATCCTCCAGCCTGCCAAACCCTGGTGCCCGTCGACCATAACGCGGCAGAGGTTGAATGAGCTGGTGAGAGAAGGACTTCTCCGCCCCGTCACCGATTTGACTCAGCCGGAGTGGATCGCGCCGCCGAGGAGCCACCTGGAGCCAAACCCACCGGAAGGCTATGTGGTGAGTTTCCTCAAGTACCACCGGCATGGGTTCAGAGCGCCCCCGAGCGAGTTTATGCGGGGGCTAATGAACTTTTACGGCGTCGAGCTCCAACACTTCTCCCCCAACGCCATCTCCAACGCCACCATCTTCGCAGCCGTCTACGAGGGCTACTTAGGGATGGCGCCACATTGGGAGCTGTGGCTCCATCTCTACAAGGGGAATGGTTCGCCTCTCCGGTGGGACCAGGCGTGAGGCGGATCATCAGAGCGGGCTGCCTCAACTTCTCGTTGAAGACGGGCAAGTCGGAGGTGACACGCGAGTACATCGCCACCGGGTTGATGTCCAACCAGTCCCAGTGGGACGAGCAATGGTTCTACCTCCGCAATGACGGAGGCTACCTCCCACCGTACACCGGGCGGCTCATCACCGAGCGGCCATTCAACTGGCCGCACGGCGTGACGGGTTACCACGATGAGGACACTTAGAGAGGCGGGCTTGACGGCGGGTGTGGTGGTCTCAGCCTTCCATAGTCGACGGGTGCTCCCCCTGATGGAGCACCCACTGCTGTTGGATGAGATGCTCCCCACGACGGCGCCCGAGGTGCTCGAGAGGTGCCGGATGTCCAGCGAGGGGATATCCGCCACAGAGATCATCGCGTGGGTGAAGGGGATGGTTGCAGGTTTGTTTAGGGAAGAGGACGTCAACCGCCTCCCCATGCGATCAGAGGAGGGGTACCTCGACCTGGTGAGTGCCTCGACCCATGCCTTTTGCGTTTACGTTTTCGTCCCTTTTTTCCTTACTTTTATCCTTGCGACTGAGTGCTTTCGTGCAGGGGGAATTGACTACCAGAGATCGAGGCCCCCGTTGAGGGAGGATGCTCCCGATCGTCAGGTGAGACACTTCAATGCCCAGCAGGAAAAGAAGCGCAAGGATGCGGAGAAGAAGGAAAAGGACAAGAAGCTCTGGGAGCACGAAAAGCGCGAGAAGCGCCGTGCGCAGCAGAGCCGCGACGGGCTCCCGGAGGAGGAGTCTTCCTCAGAGGATGAGGAAGACGATGATGATGATGATGATGATGATGATGATGATGATGAAGGGGTGGCGGGATGTCTCGAGCCCCTTCTATCTGGTCCTTTCTGTACTGACGATCCTCCGGTGTAGGACGCGCCGAAGCAGCGTGCCCCTCAGCCAGCATCGTCGGCCTCGGAGCACCTGCCCCTTGACTCGGGGAGGTTCGTCCCCCCGTCGTACTCGTGACGGGACCCCACCCACTTCGACCCAGGAGACCCGGTCCCGGTCATCGGCGTGGGCAGAGCAGAGTCGCGCCTAGGAGACCTCGTCGGAGCAGGGAGGCACGGCGACCCCACCGACAGCCCCTAGCGGCCCTAGCCCTGGAAAGAGCTCGGCTTTGGGTGGGGCCTCGAAGTCTGCTGGTGGCTCGAGGGGGCCCAAAAGGTCTCAATCCCCTTCGGGTAAGTGTTTTTGATTTAAATTTCTTCTTGTTGCTTCCCATTCTGTGGGCCGTTAAGTTCTCTGCTAACCCTCTTTCCATCCAGGCCAAAGCGCCACATCGAGGAGGCGACCCTTGCGCCGGCTAAGCAGCTCAGGGTGGATGCAGCCATGAGGATGGGGGCCTCAGTCACAGGTACGGCGTCGAGGCCCTTGGCACCGTGGGAGGTGAAGTGGCTGTACTTAGCCCTCGAGGCTATGGCTTGCGGTAGGCTGATGGGTCCTGCTCTCACTGCAGGGTCGAGCAACTTGGGGACTGTGATGGGCGGCGACTCTGAGATGGGGAAGACGTAGGAGGAAGGGAGCGCCTCCTTGGTGTCATCGTCCGTGGTCCCCGAGCTCGGCCCGGCGCCAGGGGACGGAGCCCCGGCGTCGGGAGCCCCTGACCTGGGCCAGCCTGAGGTCTCCGCTTCCATGCCTGAGGCGGGAGCCCTTGAGGGCCATGAGCCAAGAATAGAGGTAGCCCTCATCGACCTCGAGGGTGAGGAGCCATCGCTCCTCCCTCCTTGACGGGAGAGAGGAAGCTGTGGCCGACGGGGCTACGCGAGCTGGAGGCCCAGCGGAAGTAGGAGCAGGAGGCCCTGCAGGAAGAGGAGCTACCGCAGATGCAGCAGGAGGAGAAGGAGCCGCAGGAGCGGCAGGAGAAGGAGGAGCTGACCAGGGACCGACCCCAGCATCAGCAGGAGTAGCAGACACCGCCGGGAGACACGACGTTGCTGGACCTTTCGGCGCAGCAGCCGCCCAAGCCGTTGGAGGGGGAGGAGACCTCGGGACTCCCAAAACAGTGGGTGTCCGTGATCACCCTCGATGAGCTACTACAAGAAGCAGTGTTGAAAGCGGCGACGGTTCCGCGCCTGCTGGGGACGCAACTCGAGGAGGAGACCTCGGCACCGAGCCCACCGACAGATGTGTCGATGGTGGACCTGCCGGCGTCACAAGAAATGGCGTTGGAGGAAGCGATGGCATTGACCCCTCCGCCGCCTCAGGAGGCGCCCGAGCCAGCGTCGAGCCAACCACTACGACCGTCGGCTGCGCCGTCAGAGGGGCCAGCGATTTCTGGTCCGCAGGCGGAGCGGTCAGAGGAGACTGCGGCTAGGAGTCCTTCTGCTTTTTGACATCAGAAGAAAGGAGAGGGTCCCCCCGCATGCCGGAGCGGTCATCGCGTTGGGGGCTCCTGGCCCGTTGAGGAGGTCGATGTCCGACCCCGGGCTGGGAGACACTGGCACCGCGTCGGAGTTCCCCACCCTGGCCGAGTTGGCGGAGCACCACGGCGCCCCACGAGACATGGTGGAGGAGATCGAATCCTTGGCGCGAACCAAGGTCAAGACGGTCCTCCCGCATTGGGGCAAGGAGCGCATCACGCTCCAGGAGCTCGGTGACTCCAGCGCTCCCCGGATCGAGATGGATGACCCAGCGGAGGTCAAGCACTGGGAGGATGTGGAGCGGTCCCGGGCGTGGCTGCGGCACTTCCTCAAGCTGGGTGTTGAGCTCGTCGGAGGCCTCGACCAGAGTCTCGCGGTAAGTCCCTGTTTGGATCACATACGGTTTTTGGCTTTTTCCGTATAGATTGTCTTAACCTTCGATTTCCTGTTTCCAGGACGTGCGGAGGTGTTCCCACTCCAAGTCACACTTACTCCACAAAATGCATAACAGTTGGGAGGAAGTGCTTCGCCAACTCGAGGCCGGCCGTTCTGTGCCAAGCAAGGTGGTTGAGGTCGAGGAGGAGGTGAAGTAGGCCAGGGAGGAGGCCGCCCGGGTGAAGAAGGACGCCGAGGCGGCTCGAGGTAAAGCTGCCCAAGTCAAGGAGGAGCTCCGACGGGCCAAGGTGGAGGCCGACGTAGCAAAGGGTGAAGCGGAGAAGGCCAAGAGCGAGGGCGCTCGCGCCCAAGAGCACATCAAGCTGCTCACGGAGGAGGCTCAAGGATACATGGAGCGTATATGCTCGCTCAAGGCCAGTCTGGCTCAAGTGTCCATGACGCACGACACCCTCTCTGCCTAAGGAGGAGGAGGGTCGAGCAGACAGCCTGGAGGCAAAGCTCGAGGCGATGAAGGCTACCCTTCGAGAGAAGGAGCAAGCCATCACCTTGGCTGGTAACGCCCTCGAGACCCTCTAGTGCGAGAAGATGGACGTGACCCGGGCTTTCAAGGAGGCCAACAGGAGCGAGATGAGGCTCGGGAGGAGCGCGATGTCGTGCTGGAGGACCGCAGCGCCCTCAAGACCCGTTGTGCTAGTAAGTTTTTTGGTGGGATTCGACCTTTTCCCTTCCGTATGACTTATTTAACTCTTGTTTCGTCTTTCAGGCCTTGAGACCGAGCTGCTTTCCACCCAGACCACCGCCAAGGCACTAGAGGAGAGCCTCATGGCGGAGGGGACGCGTCTCAGTAGGCTCCGGGTCGCCATCAACAGGCTCTGTGCCTCCTGGGAGGTCCAGCCCACCGAGGAGGCTGGAGAAGAAGTCCCGGGGGCCACGTTCATCGACCGGCTCTACCATCTTGATGCCATCCTTCGGGTTCGCGTGCGGGAGGCGCTTCACACCGGCATGAAGCGGGCATTGGCGGTGGTTTCCTCCGGCTTCGTCTTTGATATGGACGTCGTCGCCCAAGGCTTCGTCCTCGACATCTCGAAGATCAATGCTGAGAACGAGGAGCGGTGCCGAGGGCTGATCCAGGATGCTAAAAGGCTGGGGAAAGCACTGGCCATGCTGTTCGAGGATGAGGTCCTCCCCCCGAAGATGAAGGGCACACAGTTGAGGAGGACGGCGATGGAGACGGCAGAGCGGGCCTGTAAAACTAGGCGAAGGTGCCCGTGTAAATAAGTTAGCTTTTGTAACTTGTATTCAGTGTGGCCTCGAGGGCCTTTAAGACGTCTATGCATCTTTCATAATGCATTTGGATATTTTAAGTTCGATCCTTCTCTGTTTTCTTTCTCCTAGATTTTGCTTTTTTGACTAAGTGTTCGACGCGTGCTCGTATCCGTCGAGGGGGAAGCGAGTGGAGGTACCGTAGCCCTGAGGCATAGGAGAGCTCCCGGCTTGACAGCCCTCGACCCTTAGGGAATTTGAGGCGTTTTCTACTTAGTCACGAAGCGTATCAAGCCGTAGGAAAGAAGAGACGCTCAAGTTTCGATCACCTGACTTTTGCTTTTCGACTAAGTGTTCGACGCATGCTCATATCCCTTGAGGAGGGAGCGAGTGGGGGTACCGTAGCCCTGAGGCGTAGGAGAGCCCCAGGCTCGACAGCCCTTGACCCTTAGGGAGTTCGAGGCGTTTTCTACTTAGTTGTGGAGCAAAAGGAGACGCTCGAATTTTGAAAAAATCGTTCGTATTTTTAGGAACTTAGGGGGTTCCCCCCGGTAGCCCCCGAGGGAGGCTTGACTCTAGTGAGACAGGGTCAAGGCTACCTCTTGCATGTACAATAATGAGTTTGAACTTATAATCAAAAGTACTCCTTATATTTGTCATGCGAAAATGTACGAAACATGCGAGAATGTACGAGGGCATCAGCGCCCTAGGGATAGAAACGACGTAGCTGTTCGATGTTCCATGCATTGGTGAAGGTTTCACCCTTATTGTTCGCTAGCTTGTACGTTCTGGGCTTCAGCACCTCAGCTACAGTGTATGGTCCTTCCTATGGTGGAGTCAGCTTGTGACGCCCCTTGTTGCTCTGACGTCGACATAGGACGAGGTCTCCAACTTGCAAGTCCCTCGAGCGCACGTGCTTATCGTGGTAGCGTTGAAGCTTCTGCTGATACCTCACGGAGTGAGTCAGCGTCATGTCTTGAGCTTCCTCGAGCTGATCGACAGCGTTTGTGAGGGCTTCTTCGTTGGTTTGCTCGTTGTAGGCCTTTAGTTGAGGGGAACCATACTCGAGATCAATGGGGAGGACGACCTTGGACCCATAAACTAAGAAGAATGGTGTGAACCCCGTGGCTCGACTAGGTGTTGTCCTTAAGCTCCATAGGACCGAAGGCAGCTCTGTGGCCCATTTCTTTCTGTGCTTGTTAAGGCGGTTGAAGATTCTCGGCTTGAGGCCCTGCAAAATCATGCCATTGGCGCGCTCGACCTGGCCGTTAGTTCGAGGATGAGCAACCGTGGACCCGTTCACACAGATGTGATGGCGATCGTAGAAATCCAAGAACTTCTTGCCAGTGAACTGTGTGCTGTTGTCAGTGATGATGACGTTCGGGACCCCGAAGTGATGGATGATGTCGGTGAAGAACTCGATCGCCCGCTCGGAGCGGATGTTGCCGATAGGCCGGGCCTCGATCCACTTCGTAAACTTGTCAACAGCAACGAGTAGGTGCGTGTAGCCCTTGGTGGTCCTCTTGAGAGGCCCCACGATGTCGAGCCCCCAGACCGTGAATGGCCAGGTGACGGGGATCATCTGTAGCGCGTGAGCTGGGAGGTGCGTATGCTTGGCGTAGAATTGGCTCTCCTTGCACGAGCGGACAATGTTGATGGCATTGGAAATGGTGGTTGGCTAGTAGAAACCCTGTCAGAAGGCGTTGCCGACGAGGGTCCGTGGCGCTGCATGGTGGCCGCAAGCCCTCGAGTGTATGTCCTCGAGGAGCTTCCTGCCTTCTTCGATAGTGATGCAGCGCTGGAGGATACCTGATGGGATTCGCCTGTAGAGTTCCCTGCCATCACTGTAGATGATGTAGGACTTGGCCCATCGCGTGATCCGACGAGCCTCGATCTGGTCTTCTAGGAGTTCCCCTCGAATGAGGAAGTCGAGGAAAGGGACTCGCCAATCCGGAGGTGGGCTCGATGGAGGAGGTGTCCTCTCGATCTCCATGACCTCGGCCCTAGTCGAGGAGACCTCGGTCGAGACTACGAGATCGAGTTTCGAGGGTGTGGTGCCAGCCCCCAAGCCCAAGTTGATGGAGGGCTCAAAGAGGTCTCTAGAGAATACATCCGGAGGGATAGTACCTCGAGTTGATGCAATCTTTGCGAGCTCGTCCACAGCTTCGTTGTATCATCGAGCAATATGATTGAGCTCGAGGCCGTGGAACTTGTCTTCCAGTTTGCGCACTTCATTGCAGTAAGCTTCCATCTTGGCGTCGTGGTAGCACGAGGCCTTCATCACTTGGTCGACGATGAGTTGCGAGTCACCTTGAACGTCAAGGCGTCGGACCCCGAGTTCGAGGGCAATTCACAACCCATTAACAAGAGCTTCGTACTCCGCAACGTTATTAGAAGCGGAAAAGTGGATGCAAATGATGCAACACATGTGAACTCTGAGGGGTGAGATGAAGAGCAAGCCTGTGCCTGCTCCTGTCCTCATGAGCGACCCGTCGAAGTACATTGTCCATAGCTCGGCTTGGATTTGAACTGGCGGCAACTGGGTGTCGGTCCATTCAGCGATGAAATCTGCCAGCACCTGAGATTTGATGGTCTTCCGTGGTGCGTAGGTGATGGTCTCGCCCATGAGCTTGACTGACCACTTAGCAATCCTTCCAGCAGCCTCCCGATTTTGGATGATTTTCCCCAAGGGGAAAGAAGACACTACGGTAACCGGGTGGCTGAGGAAGTAATGCTGAAGTTTGCGATGCGTAAGGATGATGGAGTAAAGTAGTTTTTGCACCTGCGGGTAGCGGGTCTTGGTTTCTGGAAGCACTTCACTGACGAAGTAAACTGGCCGCTGGGTGGGCAAGGCATGCCCTTCCTCTTGCCTCTCGACCACTATGGCCACGCTGACCACCTAAGTGGTCGCGGTGACATAGAGCAGGAGTGTGGCAGAACCTTCTAAATCATATGGCCCGCACGCATGATTATTGTCTAAACAGACTCCAAATAACCATGACTGTGTTCCATACGACTTAAAAAGTCTGTCGGGTAAATCCCGAATCATCCACGATTCTCCGAGCAGGATCAATCGTTATAAAGAGGCATTGCAGTATTACAATAGTTTGATATAAATAATATACATCGGAGTAAAGTAGCGGAAGATTTACAACAACATAAGTTTATAAACCTTTGAGTTTTAAATATTTACAACCATAAGTTTAAATTGTACAAACCATAATAGTAGTGGAGTAGCAGTAGATAACTTTATTACAATACCAAATGATAAGCTCTGCCCAAGAGCTAAACATCTTACTCGTCGTCACTTTCCTCGATGACTGTCTGCAGCAGGATGCAAAACATTCCTGCCCATGAGGCTCACCTACAACAAGGGTTCAACAAACCCTGAGTACAAAAGTACTCAACAAGACTGACCCGACGAAAAAGAGGGGTGGAGACTCAAGAAATGCAGGCTAGAGGGACAAGGTAAAGCTTGAAGAGATAAGAAATTTTGTGGAAAAGCTTAACAGAAAGAAAGGTTTGGTTTGATCTAGCTCCAATTACCAACCAACTTCATTATTAAACCTTGGTCATTGTTCAAGTTGTTACTACGATGATGAACACCGATCGAGTCTTCTTCTCCGAGAAGCAACGGCGATTCGAATCCATTTTCATACCCAGCTGGGACCTAGGTCACTGGGATACCAGAGACTTTAACTCCGATGCATACCAGATGAACCGATATACCGGGATAACAACCGCAGCCATATATCACCACATGATACACCTGAGCTCTTCTGCCCCGTGTACCGATATACATGGGAACTTAAACCCACAGTATAACACACTATGACATATGTGGGGACTCTGGCCCACTATATGTCACTCCATGATATGCGTGGGGACTCTGGCCCACTGAATACCACTTCATGCATGTGGATTTCTAATTTCTCGATATCACCAGTTCACCAACGGACGGGACCTAGGGCATCAACAGACGAAAACACTACAGAGGGACTCCATTCCCAGTGCAAGTTAGCCGTCCAGACTCGATTTATTAACTATCATCAAGATTTCAACAGATAAAGCCAAACTCATCTTTTTTATTCTTTTACCTCTGAACGTTTAATTAATTAAACAGGGCTAAGCATTACTACGCATCTGTTTGAACAGGTAACAAGGAATATGGAAATAAGACAGGTAATGCAATTGGTGGGTTTTCACTTAACTCCTATTACTTAATGCAACATATCATAGCTGAAGCGATAAAACTTTTATAAATAGAATAGGGTTTGAATGCATCCGAGGCTTGCCTTGATGTTCGGGGTAGACAGTCTCTAACTCTGGATCAACTTCCGATTCCTGAATCTGCTCGTCCTTGGGATCTGGTGCGACAACGTTAACTCTCTGTTAACAGAAACTATTCGGTAATTGATATGCTTTAACATGATGGGATAGTAAACATGATGCTCGATGTATGCATGATCAGATTACGGGCCTGAGTACAACTTTTCTTCACGATAAAGTTGCAAGCCAACAAAACTTCGCTTATCAAGCTCATTAAGGTTAACTACGCCATTTAAGAAATTAATTAAGCACATAAAATAACATTGTTAACCCTAATGACATGATTAAGGTAAGCGCAAACAATTAATTAAAGTGCCAAAGGTCATTAGGGTTAATGACCCGAGGTCATCCATCAATCCCAAAGTCAAACAAATCCTATAATGATTAAACTCAATTAAAGAGATTAGTTAATTATTTAAAGGCATTAAATAAAGGCATAAAATTAAAGTTATCAAATTAAGCCCAAAATTTTATTTTGGAAAGCTCTTAGCCTAATTAGATGGCAAAACAAATTTCAGAATTAAAAGCCAATTATTTTATTTATTAAAAATCATTGAAGGGCTAATTTTAACATATGCAAAAAGTACTCAAATTTGGCATTTCATATTTTTCCTAGGTAGATGACCTCATAAATAACACACACAAAAATTTTTAGAATTTTTGGAGCTATATATGAATTACTATGATTTTTCAAAGAAAATAGCATTTAAATCATTTTCTGAAAATAGAAAAAGAAAAATCGGCACAGTACTCCCGCGCTGACCGACGGTCCGCCGGCGGTTGACCGGCGATTACTCGCCGTCGATGAGGTCTCCGGCGACCGGACTTGAACCATCGGACTCCGCTTGGCACTGAGAGTCGATCAGGGTAGCTAACGGCGCGGCGCGGCGACGGCGGTACCCACGCCGGCGGCCATGGCGGCGCGGCGGAGCTCGGGCGCGGCGGCGACGCTCATCGGAGTGATTTCCGACGACGGTGAACACTCGAGCTTATGCAAGGCACTCAGGCGAACCCGTTTGGCAACAAGATGACACCGTCCCCTATCCCTAGCCAAAGTGGCAACGCTCGCGGCGGAGCGGCATGGCCATGCCGGCGGCGAGCTACGGTGACCGGCGGCTACAACATGAGAAAGATGAAATTGATAGCGTAGGTAGCTGCAGGAGCTCACCACGATGCTGATGCGCACGTTGATGAAGGCTCGGAGTGGCCGAGTCGAGCTGCGGTCGGCGGTGCTGATGGCGGCGGCGGCGCTCCGACGGCAAGAACGGCGTCACCGGAGTTTCTATGGACCATCAAGCCAGCCAAGAAGCACATGAGGGGCAGGATAGCATGGAGAACACAACAGGAGGGTTAATGAACATATATTTTCAACCTGTGCGGCGGTCGACGGCGAAAGAGCTCGCGACGGCTCGGCGGTCGGCCACGAAGAAGATGACGGCGCTTGGGCAGCTCGGGCGATGAGAGCAAGCATGAGCTAGCTCAAACTAACTGTAAGGATGTGGCGGAGATATTGGCAAGAGCAATCGAGCAGTGGTGAATCGACGGCAGCGAATTCAAGCGGCGGAGCGAGGTCGTCGGCGATGGCAGCAGGAAGAAGAAGAAGGAGAAACGGCGGCGGACGACCGGTATTTATAGGCCAAAGGTGACGCATGGACGGGCGACACGACGACGGAGAAGTTTCGGGTGTTCAGGAGCGCACTGGCAGCTGAGCATGTGTGGCGGTGGACGGCGGCGCGGGTTGAGAAGCCGGCGATGGCGGTCGACGATAGGTTTGGTACTGTTCGAGATAATTACAGAAATGCCATTCATTGAAAATTATAAATTACTCAAAAATTTATATAAGAACTTGAAAATCTCCAAAAATATCATTTGCATAACTTTTCAAGAACTACACTTTTCCTTTAACTGGCATCCTCAAATTTTTCTGGATTTTGAAATTTGAATTCAAATTCAAAAAGGGAATAAAACCCTAGAAACAAACATTTGAAATTACTTTTGATTTTTCAATAGAACTTGAAAATCTTAAAAACTATGAAATGTTTAACTTTCCAAACCAAACGTTTTTCACATACAAAGTTTTTTAAAATTATGCATACTTTTTGAATTATGGTTTTAAAATCAAAAGGGGACAAATGCTAGAAAACTGTATTTTCAAATTCATTTGAAATTTCTTTTGGAAACTTGAAAAACTTTATATACCAACTTTGTAGCTCTTGTCAAGATCTACAAACTATCTTTTTAGAGTATCTCCAAATTCTTTATAGATTTTGAATTAGAGAAAAGGGGGTAAAACTAGGTTTTGGAATAAAGGGTTTTTGAAATTGAATTCAAACTCAATTTGGTTCCTAACTTAATTAGTTGGTCATTAGTGATCACAAATATCATCCAAGGACATTTTTAGGTCATTGACCCAATGACACCCTTGGTTGACCAAATTGACTTTCGAAAAACATTTTATAGCTTTCCAATTTGAATTTAAATTTGAATTACAAGGCTTGGGAATAAGCTTTGAAACCCAAATTCAACTCCAAATATGGAAACAAATTTTTAAGGGTTGAACTTAGGTTTATACACTATGCTTGACACTAGTGTAAACATGGTTTACACCTCAAGTACATAGAATATAAACCAAGTATTTGCGATGACATTCAAAAGTAGGGTTTTATTATTTCATGTGACAAAACATTCTAGGAACACAATCAACCTATGAAATGTAAACTTGTTTTAGTTAATGCACATTAAGGTTGACTTAAACATGAATGCTTTGCGGTGCATATGATGACATGGCATGTTTTAATTAATATAACACCAGAGGTGTTACAAGGAGGGGCTCGGGGGGTTCAGTCGACGTCGCTGGTCGAGGAGGGACGAGGATCGGGGCAGAGGTCAGCATGCTCTTGAGTTTATCGAGGGCCTCCTCAGCCTCCGTGGTCCATGCAAAGCGTTCAGATTTTTTCAAGAGGCGATACAGAGGCAGGGCCTTTTCCCCCAAACGTGAAATGAAACGGCTGAGAGCCGCGAGGCAGCCCATGACCTTCTGTATGCCCTTGAGATCTCGAATCGACCCCATTCGTGTGATGGCTGTGACCTTCTCGGGGTTGGCCTTGATCCCACGTTGGGAGACAATGTATCCGAGGAGTACGTCTCGAGGCACTCCGAAGACACATTTCTCAGGGTTAAGTTTGATATTCTTGGCTCGAAGGCACCCGAATGCGGTTTCAAGGTCATGGATGAGGTTGTCGACTTTTTTGGATTTGACCACGATGTTATCGACGTAGGCCTCGACCGTGTTGCCTATGTGTCTGCCGAAGACATGAAGCATGCATCATTGATACGTCGCCCCGGCGTTTTGAAGGCCGAAGGGCATGGTGACGTAGCAATACATGCCGAAAGGCGTGATGAAGGAAGTCACGAGCTGGTCGGACTCTTTCATCTTGATTTGGTGGTAGCCGGAATAAGCATCAAGGAACAAAAGGGTTTCACATCCCGTGGTAGAGTCAACAATTTGATCAATGCGTGGTAAAGGAAATGAAACTTTGGGACATGCTTTATTTAAACTAGTGTAGTCAACACACATCCACATTTTTCCATTTTTTTTCTTAACTAACACAGGATTAGCTAACCATTCGGGGTGATGAATCTCCTTGATGAATCCAGCCGCCAAAAGCTAGTGTACTTCCTCGCCGATGATCCTGTGCTTCTCCTCGTCGAAGCGGCGCAGGCGTTGCTTCATCGATCTGGACCCGGCTCGGATCTCCAAGGCATGCTCGGTGACTTTCCTCGGTATGCCCGGCATATCCGAAGGACTCCACGCAAACAAATCGGCGTTCGCACGGAGAAAGTCGACGAGCACTGCTTTCTATTTGCTCCCGAGGTTGGCACCGATCATCAGCACCTTCTCGCCGAAGCAGCTCGGGTCGAGGGGGATTTTCTTGGTGTCTTGCGCTGGCTCGAAGCTGTCGGCGTGATGCTTAGGTTCGGGCACCTCATCGGCGAGGCGCTTGAGGGTCGAAGCCATCATCGTGCTTTGCTCGACGGCCTCTCCGTACTCGATGCATTTGACATCGCAGTCGTACGCGTGCTCATAGGAGGAGCCGATGGTGATGATGCCTCTGGGTCCTGGCATCTTGAGCTTGAGGTAGGTGTAGTTCGGGATTGCCATGAATTGTGCGTAGCCCGGCCGACCGATGATGGCGTGATAAGTTCTGCGAAACCTGACCACCTCGAATGTGAGGGTCTCTTTCCTAAAGTTGGCGGGGGTGCCAAAGCAGACAGGAAGGTCAATGCGGCCGATGGAAAGAGCTTTCTTCCCTGGTACGACGCCATGGAAGCCCCCAGCACTGGGTTGGAGTTGGCACCTCTTGACCCACATGAGGTCGAGGGTCTCAAGGTAGATGATGTTCAGGCTGCTACCACCGTCCATGAGGACCTTTGAGAGGTGGGTGTTGATGATGATTGGGTCGATGATGAGCAGATAGGCCCCGAGGTTAGGGACACGATCCGGATGGTCATTGCGGTCGAACATGATGGGCGCATCGGACCAGTCGAGGTAGTGGGGGGTCACAACTCAGATGGAGAAGACCTCTCAATGCTCCCTCTTGCATTGTCGAGTAGTGAGCTGGGTCGAGGGGCCTCCGTAGATCATGTAGCAGTCGTAGACTTTGGGGAATTTTTCATCTTTCCCATTGTCTCCCTCATTGCCGCCCTGGTCTTTCTCATCGTCACCCTTCTTGATGCCCAGTTGCTCGAAGTGCTTTCGAAGCATGCAGCAGTCCTTGAGTTTATGTTTTGCTCCGTCCCTGTGATAAGGGCAGGGCTCCTCGAGCATCTTGTCAAAGATGGCCCCCTCGGGGGGACCCGAGGTTTTTTACGTTCGGCTGCTGCGATGAGATCGTCGTCTGCACCCTCACATTTGCCTTGCTGATTCTTCTTCTTATTGTTGTTCTTCTTCGCATTTTTGCTCGAGCCCCCGGCGTCGGATGCTGGTGCCTTTCCCTTGTCCTTCTCATCACCGAAGAAGGCTCTGGCTGCCTCCTCGCCAGCCGCATAGTTGGCGACCACATCCATCAGCTCGTCGACGGTGTTGGGGGGATTACACCCTAACTCGCGAACTAGGTTCTTGCAGGTCGTACCCGCAACAAATGCTAGAATGACGTCGAGATCAGAGATGTGGGGGAGTTTAGTTCGGAGCTTGGAGAAACATCGAGCGAAGTCATGAAGAGACTCCCCTGGTTTCTGCTTGCAGTTACGCAGTTCCCAGGAGCTTCCAGGATGCATGTAGGTGCCCTTGAAATTCCCCTCGAAGATCCGGACTAGGTCGACCCAGTCGCGAATTTGGTCAGGGGGAAGCTCCTCGAGCCACCTACACACGGTGTCAGACAGGAACAGGGGAAGGTGACGTATGATCGCACGATCATCACGTGCTCCACCCGCCTGACAAGCCAGTCGAAAATCGGCTAGCCAGAGCTCGAGTTTGGTTTCACCGTTGTATTTGACGATGCTTGTGGGGGGTTGAAACTTGTCGGGCAGCTGGGCGTTGCGGATCGTCCTGCTAAAGACTCGAGGACCCGGTGGCTCCGGGGCCCATCGGTCTTCATCGCTGTCGTAACGCCCCCCACGATGGGAGCTGTACCCTCGATCCTCGGTGTCCCCGTGTTTGCGCTTGCGATTCTTGATGATATCGAGGCGCGCGTCATGCGGGGCGCGGCTGTCGATGATACGATCTTGGGCTGGTGTCTTCTTCACTCGGGGGCCGCCTCTTGATTGACCGAACCTTCCCTGTCGGGCCAGAGGGCTTAGCCTGTGGTTCGAAAGCTGCCCCTCGACGCCTCGAGGCTGAGCTCTCGACTTGTTAAATAGCAGTAACTTGGAGGAAACTCTCGACCTCGTGTTGTATCCGTCGAGCTTGCGAGTTGGATGGCGTGGGCATATTGTGAAGAAGCATAGCCGCCGCGACAATGTTCTGGCTTGCTCGAGGGTAATGGTTGACGGGATGTTTGGGTGCCCCGTCCTCGTTGATCTGTCAGTTGACCTCTCGGGCCCTGGCTCAGGCTCTACCGCTGGGTGGTGGTCGCTCTTACTCGAGGGTTTGCTCGAGCTGGCACAGTCGTTCCTGGTCGTCGGTGAGTTTAGCCTACAACTCCCGAATTTGTGCCAGCTGTGCGTCCTGCTCGTTAGGACGGGGGCACGCCTCTCAGGGTGCAACTGGTTGTTGATCCCCTGCTCTAGGGAGAGTCCGTCCCGCTGCAGCGGCAGCCGCATCGGCCATCGGCTCGACGGTGTCCTAATTGGAGGTGACGTCTCTGTCAACGTGGAGACACTCGCAGGTAGGGTCCCAATGGTCAGAGTCGAAGTCGGGGTCACCGCAGTAGAAGACGGGGAATTGTCCCCGCGCCTCCTCCTGCAGCTGCTGTCAGAGTGTGCTGACGGTGTAGCTCCGGGGGCCGGGTGCTCTCGCGAAGCCCAAGTCCATGGAGGCCGGCATGACTGTTCCTATGTCCGTCATTGCACGAAGGAGGGCGCCTGGGCGGTCCTCCATCGTACTCATGTTGGAGTGGGTCGTGGTTGAGAACATCCTTGCGGCGTTGTTGAGACCAAAAGGGAACCGTCGACGACGCTCAAACAGCTCGTGCAGAAGTGGGCTCGAAGGAGTGGGGATCACGCGCATCGGGAGAGTTCTGTCAGGCTCCCTCGATGAGTGTATCGAAAAGGTGAAGTCGGGGTCGTCATGGAGCCTGCTGGTCCGTCCTCTGCTCCCAAACTCAGGTCAGATAATCCCCCAACAAGGGGCTCCTCATCACCGGTCAGGAGTGAGGGGAATGCGGCGGGCACCATCCTTGACTCAGGTTGATGGTGATGATGGCGTCGATCACGCCTCCTTCTGGTTGCGGCAGCATGGTGGCGAGACCGACGAGTGGCCCTTCCTGAGCGTGGGGGCACACTGCGACCTCCACTTGGGTCACTAATCGAGAGTAGGGTCATGTCATAGCCCTGACCGAGGGACATGAACTCCAAGCTCCTGAACTAGATCACCGTAGCACATGGAAGTGGTGAAACAGAATCACCCATCCGGAAAAAATGGCGGGAAATCATTGGTAACACGCAGGACCCCTACCTGTTGCACCAACTGCCGATGTTTCGACCCTGGGGGTCAACACCAATGAGTAAATTTGTAATTGCATGCTCCCTTAATCAGGTGGGTGATGCAAGAAGGACACGGTGATTTATCCTGGTTTGGTCAAAGAAGGCCCTACGTCCAGCGGGGGGGACAGTTCGTGTTATCTTGCACCGAAGCGCTAGTACAGGGGTGAATACAAGCGGGTGTGAGAAGTGTGGGCTTGAGCTCGAGCGTTTCGGGCGCTTAGCTCTCTACACTGTCTCACGGTGTTGTTCTGTGATCTAAGCCTTAGCGTGTGATGCTTCCAGATCCTCCCTAGCTAAAGTCCTGGCTCCTCCTTTTATAGGCGAAGGAGGGGCACAGGAGTACATGTTTTTGGGGCTCACATGGTTGGTGACGTATGACGTTGATGCCAATCATGTCGGTGCCACTGTAGAGGCGTACGTAGGTATGGGAGGTCCTACAGCCGTTGCGTCGGGAGTTGTTCAAGTGTTGACCGGAGTTGTTGAAGTCCCGCTCGAGAGTCATCGTGATGGAGTCAAGGGGCGACAGTTGAGGCTTCAGTTCGAGTCGAGGGGGTCGAGTTAAGGGGGTCGAGGCCCATCGGATAAGGCCGAATCCCGGGGAATGTGTTGATTTTCGCGTCTTGAGGGGATGCCGTACGTGACACAGTACTCGGTATGGCATAACAGTGAGGTACGATCAGCGGGATTCTGGGGTATGGGCGGTAAAAGTAGGATTCGACTGTCATACTTGCAACTGTTACTGTGACTACGACCATACAGTTGGGCGGGAGCAGGTAAAATGCATTGAATGTGCCTGGATCCGTACGGGGAGTAGGTAGCCGAGGGGTATACTGTGCTCGAGGGTTGCCTATTCGCACGGGTGAAGTTCCGTCCTCGAGGGCGGGCTTGTTCACTCGGGCGAAGTTTCGTCCTCGAGGGTTAGCTCATTAGCTGGGCAAAGTTCCATCTTCGAGGCCGGCCTGTTCGCTCGAGCGAAGTTCCTTCCTCGAGGGGTCGCCCAAATTGTACCCTCGAGCGTATGGTCTCGGTCCGCATGGTAGCCCATCGAGCAGGCTATGGCTTTGGGTTGTCGACGCCTGTTCGCGGGCCGGCCCAGTATGCTTTAGCCTGAGGGCTTTCGAGCAATAGTGAGGGATGTCGTTGGAGGGTTTGCGTTGCTGATTTCGAGGATTAGTCCTGTTAATCGAGGGTTTGGGGTACCTCTTTCCCAGATCCTCGACAATTTACCCGTTCAGACTCGATTTATTAACTATTATCATGATTCCAACAAGTAAAGCCAAACTCATCTTTTCCATTCTTTTTCTTTTTGAAAACCTACTAATTAAGCAGGGATAAGCATAACTACGCATTTTCCAAAAACAGGTAACAAGGAATATGGAAGTAAGACAGGTAATGCAATTGGTAGGTTTTCACTCAACTCCTATTACTAATGCAACATTTCATAACTGAAGCGATAAAACTTTTATAAAATAAGAGTAGGGTTTGAATGCATCCGGGGCTTGCCTTTATTGCAGCCGTGGTTAGTTATCGTTGAGATCACAGATGTTAGACTTGGCATCAACACCATGGATGAACGACACCAACACCATGGATAAGGACTTCAACATTATTGGTGGATGTCACCTTCTTGAACACCGTTGTCAGACGATATCTTTACGAAGGTTGGTCAACACGATCCAACTCACTCTCGAAATAACTACACGTAATGAAATAATGCATGCTTTAATATGATGAACTCATGACATGATGCATGGCAATGCATTGGTGAAAACATAACAAGATTAATTAACTAGCTAATTATAAACCATTTTAAAAGCATTACACAAGATAAATATAAAACTCCACATATTCTGAAATCATATGGCTATATTAGGTGTTAATACGACATATAAGCATCATACGAAGGTAAAGGAATTATATTTTCTATTTATATATTTTTATTACAATTATAAACTATTTAATTAGCAACAAACAAGATAAATCAAAAGATACATCATACGGCATCCAATGACCACAATATTTTTAACATAACACAAACATGGCATCAGAAACATGTCATAAAAATTTCAAGTGAAACGGAGCTACACAACAGGATATATGAATTTCCTTCTTTTCTATTATAAAATAAGGGCATAAAACATAGCTAATTATTTTTCTACAAAATATGGTATGTTTCATATTTTAAATAAAAACTATGCATCACAAGGAACATAATAAAATTTGGTTCACCAAACACAGAGATACCAAACTCCAGATATGAATTTCTGAAGTTTAAGAAAAACTGCTATAAACAGGTCCTCGGGGCACTATTCACCTGAGTCATGGACTTCGCAGTTAGACCTCTGCCTTTTGTCGAATTCAAGAACGGGTCCCTGGTCGCAAATCAAAGCAGGGGAGGTTGTCGGTGATGGCGATTTTCGGCGACGTGGAGCTTCCTAGCGGCGAGGGACGGACGGTTGAGCTTCTCCATGCTCGGGCGAACTCGGTGGCTGTCGCGGTTTGGCTCGAGACGGCCCGTAGCGGTCCGGCCACGTGAGCCGCTGCTCACTGGCCATGGTGGGGCAGCTGCTGGTGTGACGGTGAGGGAGCAGGGAACGACGGCCGGTGGCCCGCTCACGGCTAGCTATGGCCTGCGGCCCGGCCAACCAGCAGCTTGACCGGCTGCTATGGCGTGGCCGACCCTGTAGCCCAACCCGGTGGCCATGGCGACGATGGAGAAGAGAAGGAAAAGGAAGAGACGACAGCCGATAGGGGCATTTTAAAAGCGATGGTGATACTGAGGCCCTGCCAGCGCCTTCGCGAACTCGCCCACGCGTCCAGGCACGAGAATCACCGTGAAGTCGCGACCAAATCGAGCACGGCAACGACGCGGCAGCCAGGCAGAGGAGTAGCCCCGTCGGGGTACTGTTCACAAAAAATTATAAGATTGCCACTGGTCAAAAATTGTAAATTACTCTGAAATTTATATAGGAACTTGAAAATAGAAATAAAAGAAGGCTTAGATACATCCGAGAGAGACGGGATTTACCATCTCATGAAACCGGCGTGCTCCCCTCCCCACCGGCGACCCCAAAGACCCCTGCACAACGATCCGCGGCAAGGAGGAACCGTCGCGGGGACGGACCATCTTTGCCTTCTGTGCAGCCGCCTAGATAAATGAGAGCAAGAATGAAACACGCGCGTGAATGTGTAAACTATATTGAAATGGGATAGAAACAGAGCAATATTCGAAATTTACCCTGCTGTGCAAAAAAGGGATCCAGCAAAAGCAGAGGTGCCTGCCGCTGCCACAGGACTCATACAGCCATCCGAAAAGAAGAGAGCTTTCCTCTGCGCCACCAGAATACTATGAGCCGCTAGTGGAGAAAGCATGCATAGATCTGGGATGAGAAACGCAAATTACCAGGTATCGTAGACGATCTGCTTCGCCCGATCCCATCGCCTCCTCGACACCGATTCCCGGGGAGGAGAAACAGCTCCGTGCGCGCATAGTCCCACGCACCAGCAACCTAAGAGCCATACCAACCCCTCTCCGCTGCTACTCCCCTCCTCTTCGATCGACGATCGCCTCCTCGATTAGCCACCGTCGCCGTGCCCTAGCTCTCACATAAACTTTTAGGGTTTGGAATGGAATGATGCAGGGGATCGACCGCTCGACGGCGAGGAGAGAGAGTCTATACAAATGGGCCCTGAAAAGACCATGTTTGATGAGGCCTAGGATGGGAGGGCCCGGCCCCAAACGATGCCCTAGAGAACTGCAAAAGGATGCCCAAGATCAGCACACACAAACCGAGTCTTATATATATTTTACAAGGGAAGGAAGAGTAGGAAACACCGACGCCACACCAGCATCGATGACCAAGACAACGCACCTGCCAGTTTGTGTGGTGAACCGGCAGAGAGATCACATGTGTTGTTCTATTTGCAAATATTCGGATGTGTGATGGGTAAATAGCCTTTTTTATCTTGGTCTACCCATGAATACAAAGAAACTAAACAACATAGATTGGAAAGCAATTGAGGATAGGATCGAAAAGAGACTTAGTGGATGAAAAGGCAAAATGCTTTTTGTGGGGGGACAACTTGTTTTGATAAATTTGGTGTTGTCAAGCTTACCAATGTTCATAATGTCTTTTTTCAAAAAGCCAAAAGACGTATTAGAAAGATAAATTGCTTCAGATCACGTTTTTATTGGCAAAGTAACCAACACAAACGAAAAATAGACTAGCCAAATGGGAAATGCTATATCAACCCAAAGAGCAGGGGGGTTTAGGCATACAAAACTTGGAAATACAAAACAAATGCTTGCTATGTAAATGGCTCTTCAAGTTGTTGAATGAAGACGACATGTGGCAGGAACCAACATACTCTCATGGAAAATTTTAATGTATTTCAAAGACTCTTTTATGGACTTTGGCTCGTTAAATATGAAAAATGGATCCCAAACTAAATTCTGGAAAGACACTTGGTTGGGAAATAATCCTCTTAAAGATAAATTTCCAGCGTTGTTTAATATAGTAAGGAGAAAACATGATTTTGTAGCACAAGTGCTTAGGTCTTCACCACTAAATATTTTTTTTACGAAACTTAGTGGGGGCAAACCTAACGAATTGGCATAGAATTGTTGCTTCTTTACAAGATATTAACTTACTAGAGGAAAGGGATCTCTTTATGTGGGGTTTGAATGCATCTGGAAGCTTCACAGTAAAGTCCATGTATATTGTGTTAGTTAACAATGGGATCAGAGTATCACAAGACCTATGACAAATTAAAGTACCCATAAAAATTAAAGTTTTCCTGTGGTATCTAAAGAAAGGTGTGAACTTAACTAAGGATAACTTAGATAGGTGAGACAGGAATGGTGATAGAAAATGTTGTTTATGTCATTCTCCAGAATCTATACAACATCTCTTTTTAGATTGTGCTTATGTCAAATTCAGGCATTTATGCATATATGCATGCTCGAAAAAAAGGTGTGAACTTAACTGAGCATGAATGACATTTATGCATATATTGCAGCCCTTTCAACGGTGCTTACTGCCGTAGCTAGCATTAAGTAGTAAGCACCATTGAAATACAGCCATATATGCATGCTCGAAAAAAACGCAGTAAGCACCGTTGAAGGGGCTGCAATGCTAGTTACAGCAGCTTCACACATTCATTTCTTGCACGCAAGCTGCTCCCAGTTTCAAAGGATTGTTGTCTTTGACGACCTAATTGTAAATTGCTAGCGTCTCTGCTAGGATGAATGGACGATCTAGGTTTGCATTGTACATACATTCTCGGTACGAGCTGTCGTCTTTATGAATTCGATCTTTGTCCGCCTTACCATTCATGCTTGCTTAGCCTTTTCAAGCATATATACACCTAGCTACTTACGTCTTTGCCTCGTTGGGATGAATTTGTGCGTGATGGTTCATCCAACTGCCTGCAAATGCATGCAAGCCGAGCAGCAAAGTCCAAAAGTTCCAAAGGCAAATGTGTCCTTGTAGCTTGCATCCACAAGGCAATCAACAAATGAACGATGACAACAACGCGCATATTCAATGAACACAGGTGGTCATGAAGCCGGCCTATTTATACGAAGGCCGTCAGCCAGATATCGATATCTCTCTTCTCATCTCACTGAAGCACGCACCAAATTACCTGTGGTAGAGCTAGAGCTAGCTAGAAGATAAGAAGAAGACATCACAGCAATGGAGGCGGGGCAGAAGAAGATGCTGGCCACCCTGGTGGGGTGCACGCCGGCACGGACAACGAGCTGCATGGCTGCATCAACGACGCCCACGCCATGCGCGCCGTCCTCCTCGACCGCTTTGGCTTCGCGCCGGGCGACGTCACCGTGCTCACCGACGACCTCAAGAGCGGCGCCGGAGTGCTCCCGACTGGCGCCAACATCAAGCGCACGCTGGCCGAAATGGTGGCGCGCGCGGCGCCCGGGGATGTGCTCTTCTTCTTCTTCAGCGGCCACGGCACGCAAGTCCCGCCCATCAGCGGCCATGGCGACCGCGACGACGAGGCCATCGTGCCCTGCGACGACAACCTCATCTATGGTCTGTGTCGTCTGCGCACGTCCAAGCACTCCAACCGTTGTAGTCCCATGCAGCGCACGTCGTTTCTGACATCTGACTGACATGCTTGCTTGCATGCACGGGCGACGTCGCGGTGGTCTCGCACGGCAGACGTGGACTTCCGGGAGCTGGTGGACTTCGTGCCGTGGGGCGCCACCTTCACCATGGTGTCCGACTCGTGCCACAGCGGCGGCCTCATCGACCAGGAGAAGGAGCAGATCGGCCCCGACGTCCCCACTGACCGCGAACTCCACGCCGTCCACGCCGGCCGCTTCCTCCCGTATGCCACGGTGCTCGGCCAACTGTCCGCCGCGTCGGGCTTGGACGCGTCCCACCACGCCGCCGACCACCTGCTCGCGCTCTTCGGCGCCGACACCAGTGCCAAATACCGCCGCGACCACAGCAGCGGCGCCGCGCGCACCGACGTCGACGTCGACGCCGACGCTGGGATCCTGCTGAACGGGTGCCAGATGGACGAGCTTTCGGTGGAAGTGCAGGAAGATGGTGGCAGGGCGGCGTACGGGGCGTTCACCGGGGCACTGCAGGCCGTGCTGGCGGCACACCCGGCGCCGATGAGCAACCGGGAGGTGGTGTGCAGTGCCAAGAGTGCTCCGGGAGCAGGAGTTCGAGCAGCACCCCTGCCTCTACTGCAGCGACGCCAACGTCGACGCGCCATTCCTCGGACAGCAGGAGACAAAGAGCAACTGAAATCAAGGAGGAGGCGTGTTAGAGCCCGCTCATTGCGGCGGACTCCGGCGAACTCTACGCGGCCTACAAGAAGGAAGAGGACGAGAGGTTCGTCGGCGGAGGGCCGGTTGAAGTAGCTAAGTACAGGATTGTTCTTCAGTTGGTTACAGATGCCGTGATCGGCTTGCCTACTTGTACACAGCTACGCTGGCTTCTTGTTTGAGCAGGCCAAGCATCCCAATCTAGCCCAGCAACCCGAGTGTTGGCCCGCCTAGCCCGTTTTCCCTTTGCTGGAACAGGTAACGCTTCAGAATCCCCGAGGTGAGGGGTGCTGACACCCCCTCCCCCTCGAGTGCCGGCTTGACCCCAAGCTGGTGCGCTGGGAAACTGCCGCTTGATGGCAACTTCGTCCTCCCATGTAGCTAAGTCTGCATCCAAGCCTGACCACTTGATGAGCAATTGAGAAACTGAACGAGTACCTTGGAGATGCATGCGACGCTGTAGGACTTGTTCAGGGAACTGGAGCTCATTCTCTGGATCAGGCAACGATGCCGAAATAGTCGAATGAGGAGGAAGAGCAGCTTTCAGCATTGAAACATGGAAAACGGGGTGAATCAACAAACCGGCTGGCAGCTTTAACTTGTATGCCACAGAGCCAATCTTGTCGATGATTTCAAACGGCCCGAAGAACTTGAAGCAGAGCTTCTGATGAGCTCACGGTGCCAGAGAAGACTGAACATAGGACTGCAGACAGAGAAAAACCATGTCCCTAATACTGAATGATCATTTTGAACGGCTCTTGTCAGCCTGAGATTTCATCCTCTGCTAGGCACGCAATAGGTATTGGCGAACAGCGGCCAACATCGTCAGTCTCTCCGTGATCTTAGCAGAAACTTTAGGGACAGGAGATACAACCTCATCAGAAAGATTAAAGAAGTTGGAAGGATGGCCATAGAGTACCTCAAAGGGGGAGCGACCTAGTGAAGAGTGAGGACTTGTGTTGTACCAAAATTGAGCCAGAGAAAGCCATTTGATCCACTTGCGTGGGCAGGAATGAACAAAACACCTCAGGAAGGTTTCCAGGCATTGGTTGACCCGCTCTATTTGCCCGTCGGTTTGAGGGTGGTAAGCCGTGCTGAGGTTCAGTTCTAGTTGGATCACACAGAACAGTTCTTGCCAGAAAGTGCTTGTGAAGATTGGATCATGATCAGAGATAGTATGTGTTGGCAATCCATGGTTGCGATACACCACATCCAAAAATACCTCGGTGACTTTAGGAATAGAGAACGGGTGGTGAAGTGGGATGAAATGGGCATATTTGCTGAATTTGTCAACAATTACCAGAATGCAGTTCGTAGGACCCAAAGTTGGAAGGCCATTGATGAAGTCCATGTTAATTACTTGCCAGGTTTGAGAAGGGACTGCAAGCGGGGAAAGCAGACCTGGGTACTTGACTCGATCTGGCTTAGCCTGAATGCAAATTGAACAGTTATTGACAAAATGATGGATGCCTGACTTCATACCGCGCCAGGCAAAGAGGCGTTTGATTCTGCTCAAAGTGATTGGGAACCCGGAGTGACCCCCATGGCGCTATTGTGAAGTGCAGACATCACTTTGTGCTGAAATTCTTTGTTGGTACCCAACCAAATGCGACCTTTATAGTGGAGCAGGCCACCTGTTAGAGAATATGGAGGCTTGGACAGTGGACTGACCGATAGCTGCTCCAAGAGTGACTTGGCAAGAGGATTGGAATCATATCCCTTGTCGACCTTGGTAGTCCAGATAGGAGTGACAGCCAAAACAGCCTGCAGCTGAGCAGGTGGAGCTGGATGCCGGGATAAGGCATCTACAGCAGTATTGGTGCACCTCGGCTTGTAAATCACCTTATATTGCAGTCCAACAAGTCAAGTGTACATCTTCAACTGCCAGGGGTGTGAAGGCATTGATCGGTGATATGAATCAGACTCCGTTGATCAGTGAAGATGCTGAATTCATTGTGTTGTAAGTAAGCCCGCCAATGATCTATGGCAACCAATATAGCTAAGTATTCATTGTCATAGGTCGACAAACCTCTAGTTTTTGGGCCCAGAGCCTTACTGACAAAGGCAATTGGATGGGTGTCCTGGAGGAGGACAGCCCCAACACCAGTATCACTTGCATCCGTCTGGAGCTGAAAAGGCCTGTTGAAGTCAGGCAAAGCCAAGACTAGAGTAGACATCAGAGTAGACTTGAGGGTGGAAAATGTTGTAGAATGGAGAGGAGTCCATAGGAAAATCACCCCTTTCTTCAGTAAATCAAATAGTGGCTAGCAATGACAGCAAAGTGATGCACGAATTTCCTGTAGTAACTAGCTAACCCCAAGAAGCTGTGGAGCTGTTTAGCATCAGATGGTTCAGGCCAAGCGCTGATGAAGTCTAGTTTGGAGGGATCAGTACGCACACCATCTGCACTGACCACATGACCCAAATAAGAAATAGATTATTGGGTAAACTTGCACTTGGAGCGTTTGATCAACCACTTGTCTTGCTCAACAACTCAAAGACTTGACAGAGATGCACCGCATGTTCTGCCAAAGTATTGTTGTAGACTAAGATGTCGTCAAAGAATACAATGACACATATTCTGAGTAGGGGCTTGAGAGTAGAGTTCATTGAACCTTGAAAAGTGTTTGGAGCTCCTGTTAGGCCAAAGGACATCACAGTATATTCAAACTGACCCCAATGAGGTTGAAAGGTTGTCTTGTGTTCTTCCCTTGGAGCAAGTCGAACCTAATTGAAACCTGCTCTCAGATCCAGGCTTGAGAAGAAACGGGCACCAACAAGTTCATCGAGGAGTTCATCAATGACCGGTATTGGGAACTTGCTTTTGATGGTTAAAGAATTAAGCATGCGGTAATCTACACACATGCGCCATGTGTGGTCCTTCTTCTTGACTAACAGCACAGGAGAAGAGAAGGCACTCTAGCTTGGACGTATCATTCTAGTTTTCAGCAGATCCTCCACTTGAGACTCAATCTCAAATTTGAGTTTAGGAGAATACCGATACTGACGAATTGAGAAAGGTTGAGCACTTGGGATCAACGGTATCGTATGGTCACAATCACGTCTTGGGGGAAGGGTTGAAGGTTTAGCAAACAATGAACTAAAGTCATCAATGAACAGTTGAACTTCAAGAGGAACAACAGACTGAGGCTGATCTAAATCATCAGAGGAAACACTGAAGAGCTGGATCAAGGAATAGTCAGTAAAGGTCTCAACAATACCTTGTAACACTGCAAAGCCAGACCCATAGGGAATTGTAATGCACTTGCTGCGCCAGTTGGTCTTTGTTGGGGAGAATGCTTCCAGCCAATCCATGCCGAGAATAATGTCATAAGACCCAAGCTGCAACACTCTAAGAGTAGAATGAAACTTGAAACCCTGAACTTCCCATTCCACATCAGGGATTTCATAAGAACAGTGAAGACAAGAGCCATCTGCCAAAGAAACCTGCATGGGTTGAACCAAGGGACACTGTCCCGATAGAGTAGAAGCAACAGAGGTGCTAATGAAAGAATGAGAGCTCCAAGAATCCAAAAGAATCAGCATAGGTTGCCCAGAAACTGAACCCAAGACCTAAAAAGTTTTCAGAGAAGCAGAACCTGCAACACCATCACCAGTCGAGATAGAGTAGGCCTGGGCTGAGGATTCGGGTTCAGAAGCAGTGGCTTCATCAGACTGGTCCTCAAACTGCTCTTCAAATGAATCTTGAAATAGTTCCCAAACTTCCTGCAAGGCATGCAACTGGGGCTGAGGTGAACATTTGTGTCCTGGAGACCATTTTTCACCGCAGCTGATGCATAAGCCACGGGCACGGTGAAAATTCTTAAGTGAAGAAAGCTTGTCGTTAGAATTGACAGTTTTGGAACTTGGCGAAGGATCCTCTGCAACTGCCTTATCACCACTAGAGCGATTCTGATTGTAAGATTGTTGATAGCTCCTGTTCCCGGCAGGCCTAGAATACCCGGAGTAATCGCTCTTGCGGTTGTCCCGGTGTCTTGAGGGCTCAGTCGCCTCCTCCTGCACCAATGCCAAAGTATACGTAGCATCCAACGAAGAGGGACAAGCAAGCATAAGAACTGAATGAATGTCTTCACGCAGGCCATCCACTAAGCGCTGGATAAAGGCTAGCATATCTGGGTTGGGGTTATATGATTTGAGCTGGTCGAAGAGTTCAGAGAATCAGCTAACATAGTCAGAGACAGAGCTGGTCATCTGGATGTGCAGGAGTTTATGATGTAGGTACTCATGTTGGTCCCTACTGAAACGCTCATCAAGCATTGAGCAGAATTTAGGCCAATTTGTGGGAGATATGGTGGACTCTACGGAGTGGAACCAACGCTTGGCTGGCCCAGAGAAATGCATCTTGGCAATTTTGATCCACATAGATGGTTCAACGGCATACATGTCGAAGTAACTCTTAGCACAAGTGATCCAATACTGGACATCTTCGTCGTCAAACCTTGGGAAAACAAGCTTAGGGAGGTGGCCTAAATTGGGATGGTTATGAGTTTGTGGAGATGGCCAAGGAGGCGAGTGATAGGATGGGTTGATTTCGGTGGGTGGATGGTATGGTGGTGGATAGGACTGTGGGTAGGGATGATGAGTGATTTGGTTTTGAGATGGATTTATGGGAATCGGGGAAAACTGGGGCACTGGCTAGGTGTTATGAGCTGGACATGTAGAGTGGAGTTGAGTTGGAGGAATCGATGATATGACGCAGAATATGGAAGGTGCCTGGGCTGGGGAACTGGGTTCAAACGAGGAATTACATGAACAACCGGAGGGAGATGGGATGTACCAGGTGGGGGGTGGGGCGATGGTCATTACCGACCCATACCCCCTGACGCAGTGCCCGCTGGGCGAATCGGCAAGCTGACCGGCGGCGATGTGCGCGGCGGTCGATGCCGAGTTGTTGACGCAGTGAGGCCGATGAGGCGTGGACACCGGCTGCATCGAGGTCGGTGCTGGTATGAAGATGGTACCTCCTGGATCTGGCACCGAGCCCGACGGGTGCGAGGGACGCGGACTGCGGCCGATGTAGAGGTTGACGTTGCAGCGCACGTCGTAGATCGATGCCTCCACCCACGCACGCCACTCGTTGAACGGCTTGAGTGCGTCCTCCGGTGCTTCGACGCGGTGATCGCGTTCGTCCCACATCTCAGAGAGGCGGATCAGCTCGAGGTCGTCCACCTTCTCCTCCAGCAAGGTGAAGCGTTCGTTCGTGCCGAGAGCCCATCTTCTCGGAGACGCGACTCAGCATGCTTGGAGTCGCCTTGGCCACGCCTTCGAGCACCGTGAGACGCCGATCCACAACTTCGCCCGGCTCACAACTCTCCAGCGCTGAAAGACGATTCAGCACATCAGGAAGCACTAAACCAGACTGCTCCAACGCTGTGAGGCGCCGATCCGCCGATCCCGCGGACTCCTTGTGCGTCGCCGACTCCTTGGTGAGCTTGGAATCTGTAACATCCCAGATGTTAATAAGCTATTAAAATTATAATCAAGTGCATTATCAAGTATAATCATTGAGCATCATGACATAAATGCATTCATGTTTAAGATTGTCTTTTATGTGGTGCTTTATTTTATACATGAAATGATAAGTGATTGCTAATTCAAAAACTATTTTTAAAACCTTGTTTTATCTCTTTTTCTATATTTTAAAATCTATAAGGAATTTTGAGATACTCTCAAAATATGGTTTTTACTACAATATTGGTATTCAAAGTTTTTTAAGTTTCTAAAAATAATTTCGAATAAATTTAAAAATACAGTTTTTCAACACTTGTCCCCTTTTCGATTTAAATTCGTATCTCAAAAATTATTCATAATTTAGGAAAACTTTATATATGAAAAATGTTTGGTTTGAAAAGTTAAGAATTTTATAGATTTGAATATTTTCAAGTTTTATTAAAAAATCAAAAGTAATTTTAAATATTTGTTTCTAGGGGGTTTGCTTCTCTTTTGAATTTGAATTCATATTTCAAAATTTAGGCATAATTTGAAAATTTTTATTAAATAAAAAGTGTAGCTCTTGAAAAGTTATGCAAATAATATTTTTGGATATCTCACGTTGCTCCTCGCGATGACAGAGGCATGTGGTCGTCCAACATGCCGATGGTGCTACTGCTACTTTGTCTGTTGTTATCTTCTCTGTGATTGCTGGAATTTTGCATTCGATAGAAGATACAGATGAGCTAGGTATGAAATTGCCTTTGACTGCATGTTGCATAACCGCAACAGCCATGTATTCATAATACTCTGCTGCTTGTTAAATAGCCTTCAGATTTTTCGTCTTAAGCTTTCATGTATGTTACATTGCCCTTGACCCTTAAGTTGATACCTGTAGACGAGGCTCGCAAGGAGGACGCCCCCACTAAGACTCCTTATCTCCGTTCCAACCAGTTGAAGGAAGAAATGAAACGAGAGATGGCGTATTACAACAAAGCAATACCTGATGACAAGACCGTGGTTCTTGAGTATATGGAGGAGGATCAAGCCATGAGGGCAAGCTTCGAGGAATGGATGAAGGCGTATGGAAGGACATACAAAGATGAGGTGGAGAAGGCTAGGCGGTTTAAAATTTTCAAGTCGGTTGTAAGGTTCACTGATGCACTTAATGATGATGCTTCCAAAGTTGGGTGCTCAGCCCGTTTTGGCCTGAATGAGTATTCAGACTGGAACACCGAAGAAGCTGCTCGGCTATCTGGTGTTCCAGGTTGGAATGGTGGTAGGTACTTCACAATGGTCCTGTCTTGTCTTGCTCCGCAGGAGACCTGGCATCTGGTCGGCATTGCTAATAACAAGGTATCAATTTTGCACTTTGATGCTTATGGTTTTTCTTGAAGCAAAGTAGTTGGCAAATGTTTTTGTTTTTTTCTTTCCAGCTAGAACTGTTTTCTATTGAAATCTTTGTTTTTCTGTAATTGTCGGATCATATTAGCAGCTTCATTGAGGAACAATGGGGTGGGCCTTAAGAAGTAAATTTTGTTGTACAGGCTGACAGCTACAGCACATAACCAGCTATAGTTTTAAGTTGTGATCAGTATTGGTATAGTAGCAGTATGAAGGTTGATTTCAGCAGGCTGACTGTATCCGAAAAGTAAATTAATTTGGGTATAATGTAGAGTTTTAACCATTTTCTGGGATAAACAAGTTCACTTGTGTAGTGCAATATTTGAACCTAGTACCTTAGTACCCAAACTTGAATGTTCCTTGCTCAAATCTGCCGCACTTTTTTTTGATATTTTGTTTTTGCTTTGTATACAGTATGTGTAACTTAGTTGTACCTTTGATTCTTCTGTGTACTTCTCTTTCATTATTCTTCAGTGCTAGAGCCTGCATTCTAACTGCTTTTCTCAAAAGCAGGAATTTGAAGATTGAGAATGGTCGAGAGGCTGTCATGTGAAGACCAACAAGCAATCATGTGAAAACCAGACAAAATGAATCTGTTTCATATGTAATGTGCAAACTCAATGGCATCTATTTTCAATTTCTGTACCCTCAAATGCTACTTGTTTGAATAGCATAATACCGCAATTATTATGTTATGAGCTATACCTTCTGAGGGTGGCAGACATTGAAGTTATTAATATAAATGGGAATTTCTGAGGCTGGGGTTTGTCTCCATATGAGACAATTGAACTTTTGTCCTAACTTTGATGATTCAACTCCAAATCTTCAACATTGATAGTTACCTTCTGGTAGATATTCGTAGGCTTTTCCATTGGTAGGTTCCAGATTCCAAAAATGCTTTTCCACCTTGATCGGTATTTGGAATATATCTCTTGTTCAACGAATTATGCCGTTCTTCGGTCGGTAATTGTCTGATTGGATTGTCTCTCCTGTTCAACTAATTCCAAACTATTTCGGGCATTCTTCTCAACATGTCCCTTAATTCTCTTTCCAATATTTCTTCAAAATAAAGAGAAATTTCGGGCATTCTTCTCAACATGTCCCTTAATTCTCTTTCCAATTGTTCTTCAAAATAAAGAAAAAAGAAGTGCCCAATAGTTGCGTAGCCAACCGAACTCACGCATTCCCATTAATAAATTACTCAATGTTTTGTCCCTATGCTCTTTTCCGGCCCATCTTGCCGTCCAACTCGGGGAGAAGAGATAAATGAGATTGAGAGATAAATAAAGAACAAGGGATTGTGAAAATAGGTCTGCTACTGTTGGAGCTATATTTTTTACCTCACAATCACCTTTAACCAGAATGATAACTTAATCTGTTGGAGATGCAAACTTATGTGGCAGCTCTTATACCCTCCATAATCATTTCTTAGGCGTGAGCAGCGAGATCTCAGACACCAAGGAGCGGTCTGGAAGCCAGATGCCAGGCTATTGTGATCCGACATTTGCCACCGGGATCACGTTGATTGGATCAATTTCTTTCTATGCATGCATGCAAGCGGAACGAATAACCATGAACCAGTAACATTGGTTCGATACTTCGATTGGCAACCCGGACAAGGATATCAACGCTGATTCTTCGTGATCCTGTGCTAAGTACATTAACTGCTAGCTTTGCCAAGCCAGCCGCCCTACATTGCATCAAAAATGAAAAATGAGCTGTCGCCTTACAAAAGAATATGGAGGGTGGGGCTCCTAAACACACAACCCCCTTGACCATAACCACAACAAATAAACGTTAAATAACACTCCATAATCGTGGTTGGTCAAAATAACTTGCACCACTCCATCAAAGAAACATGATGACCAGAATACACGACGAACAGTCGACACGACATCATCAAACTTAAAGCAGTAACAAATAAGCATAAAAGGCGCACATGATGTTAAATGCAGCATTGACAACAATGCATCAGAACGGACAGGTACTTTAGTAGGAATGTTAATCTAGCATTGGACAAGGATTCCACGATTTCCTGGAGCACTGATAACTAGCTGCTATTGTTATCAGCTGGGACAACGCATCGGATCAGATTAGACAAGTACAAAAGTAGGAATCTTAATCTTGCATTGAATTTAGATTCTGAGTCCTGATCAATTCAGGATGCATTTGCTGCGCCTACTTTGTGAGCTTAGATTCTCGGAGTCCCGGTCAATTCAGGATGCATTTGCTATGCCTACTTTGTGAACTTAGATTCTCAGAGTCCAGGTCAATTCAGGATGCATTTGCTGTGCCTACTTTGTTCCACCTGAAAACAAAGAAACCCAGTAGACTGATTGCCAGATACTTTGATTTAATAACAGCACTTTAGCCACATACAGAAAAGTGTGTGTGCTTAAATACATAACGGTTTCACTCACCAATGCCACAATCCTCATCAGCAGTTTACACAGCTGACCCCTTGGCAACCCCTTCAGCAATCTTCACAGCAGACCCCTTGGCGACCTCTTCAGCAATCTTCAAAGATGACCCCTTGGTGACCCCTTCAGCAGTCTTCCCGGCTGATCCCTTTGCAACCCCTTCAGCAATCTTCACAGCTGAACCCTTTGCAACCTCTGGAGCAATCTCTACGGATGACCCCTTTGCAGCCTGCATTGATTGGTGCCCAATTTACTTAGTTGGAAAACTAAGACAACACTATAATAGATTTACTTAGTTGTGAAGTATAGACATCCAAAAGTTGCTAGAGAATACACATAAAAAACTGAACATTACGTTACCTTCTTGCCAAACCAACTCATGTGTGGATAGATTCCAATACTCCTCCGGATGCCTGCTGTGCCATACTTGGTGGGAACACCACGTTCAATTCGAAAGTAGCCACCCTCACCCCACCTGGGGCCATAACTGTTTTTTAACTCCCAGTATCTTACACCAAACTCATCGGTTCCATATCCAACTACTAGTGCAGCGTGCCGACGTTTAGGGTCAGGGTTATCTGCGGTTGGCCATATGTCATATTTTATGACGCCCCCAGTGTAGGTCTTGAGTACCTCATTATCATCAAGAAAGACGACAACGGGCTGCTTGGCCACAGCCCTCATGAGGCTCTCCTCGCCCCAGGTGATGGAAAAGCGGCTGATCTTTACTGCTGGTTTCATATCTTTTGAGCGGCATGGCCCTTGCCACAGGTCCTCACGCCAAGGGTAGGCAGCAGCAGTCGTGACTTCAGAACGAGCGTACCAGAACGCACCGGGCGTCCAACCTCCATCGCCAGCACAATCTGTCAGCTGTTGCACAGAGAGTTCGACCAACTCCCCGGTCTCAATCTTGTGGCGTGCTTCTATCGCAAAGACCATAGCATACGCCCAACAGTTCGCACAATTTCCCTGATGTGTATTAGGCGCTGTGACTGCACCCATCTCAGACCAATCCACATGGTCTGGAAGATTCTCATCTGTGACAAATAGATTTAGATAATGTATTAGAACCATATATATAACGACGGTATTTGAACAATCAATGCATGAACCATCATATCAGGGATAACAAACATACACACATCAAATTAGTATAACTACTTGACCACTATTTGAACTACTAAAATTACATATCAAGTAAATCAAGGTACTTAAAAGTCTTAAATCTATTTAGGTATATCAAGCTACTTAAAAGTATTAAACTATTTAGGTTTTTGAATCCTTGGCAAAAGGTTCTGTAACCAGAAAACATCCGAAAATCAAACTGTAATCAAGCTAATAGCCCACAAGAACATAATGTTGATCAGTCAGCGAATGAGTTGTGGTTAGGGGTGAAATGCCACTTGAAAGCAGAGCTATCTTAACCTGGTTCTCCGTGAAATGCATCGAGGCACAGACATCTAGGGGTAAAGCAATGTTTTGGTGCGGGCTGCTCATGTGGTACCAAACAAATGCAAACTTATAATATAAACCCCAAAATAACAGAGGTCAAGGTCGGCCAGTGAGACGATGGGGGATAAGCCACGTTGAGAGGGAAACAGCCCAGGTAAGGACCCTTAATGACTGTTTAGTGATAGAAGAGGTGGGGTGCAAAGACAGCCAAGAGGCTATTTTGCACCAAACAGGCACCAATTGAACCCATCAAGACATCAATCATGATATCAGCAGTACAAAACACACGAATTATATGTGAATTGCTATAAATTACCCACACATCAAGTTACTAAAACAACTTAGCCACTCCATCAATATCAAGCTCACAAAATATCATGAATCTTAATCTCCAAATCAAACTCACAATCAGACAGAAAATAGCTCACAGGGAATGCTAACATACACCTAATAATCCAAACGATAAACTATAACATAACAAGGAATAAGAAAATTCAAGCTAGATCGGGCTAAATTGGACACAAACGCAGAAGAAGAAAAATGTATTCAGAAAAAGTTTGTACCTTCTGGTTCACCTGAACGGAGGAAAAAGTAAGCAGCAAGTGTGGTGAAGGCAGCGGTAGCTAGAACGACACCAGCAGCAGCCAGAACGACACGATCCCAGCCACCCCCATTGGAACCGGTATGTGCTGCCGCCTAGAGAAACATCAAAAACGCGTTAATGTGCATGCGATTGACATAAAGGGAACAGGGCTAGATTGGAAACTTACCCTGGTGTGTACAGCCCGGGATCCGACAAAGGAAGGCAGCGTAGCCGCCGCCTTATAGCCATCGGCATGATACCCCTGCGCCGCCAGGAAATTATGAGCGGAGAGTAGAGAAAGCAATCTGAGATGCGAAGCGCAAAGCAATCTGAGATGTAAAACGCAAATTACCAGGGAACGGAACGCCTTCAATCCCAGACCCCCCTCAACAGCGATCCCAGGCGAAGAGGACCAGGTCCATGCGCGCATACTCCCGCGGGACAGAGGGCCCAGCGACCTAAGAGCCATACCGAATAATCTGCCGACGGCCACCTCGCCCCTCTCCGATCGCCGCCGCGGGGCTCTCCCTCAAACAAATTCTAGGGCTAGGAAAGATGCTGCGGCTCGAGTGCGGCCGTGCGGGGGCTAGAGTGCGAGGAGAGCGTCTACGGGTGTGTTTGGTTGATCCTGAGCTGCCTGAATTTGGGCTGGTCTGCTTAAAAAACTCATGTTTGATTGCCTGTAAATGTCTCAGGAGCCTGGCCCAAGCTGGCCACCCGTACAGGCCTGGCCTGGCCAGCCTTGAACGGTCGTTGTGGTCATTCGATCCTGGCCTGGCTTGGGCCAGCTCGCGTGCAGTCTTCTCGTCACCGCTCGGTGCTCCTTCTCAACCGCGCGCTGCTCCTATTCCTCTTCCGCCGAGCTCCGGCAGGTAGCCGCGGTCCATGGAAACTTCCTCTACCCACCGGCGGCGGCCGCACCTCACCAGCCCTGGCTGCTGTCGCAACCTCCCCCAACGGCGGGGTCCTCCCCGTGAAGGCTAGGTTCGCCCGCGAGGTCTGTGTGGTGGATCCTCCCCGTGAAGGCCAGGTTCGGCCGCGCGCGGCACTCGTCCTCGACCGGCAGCGACGGTGACCCCCTTGCCGCCCGATCCAGCTTCAATTGGCGGGCCTCTCGCTCCCACGCGGAGCGGCTGGGCGACGAGGAAAAAGGGGCACGTGCGGACGCGGCACCACCGGGCGCGGGCATGGGCGCTGCCGGCCGCGATGCTCGCCAGTTGTGGGCGCCAAGGCCGTGAGGCCGACGCTGCCGTCTGGGCGGAGACACGGCTCCGTCGGATGCGGCTCCGCCGAGCGCGAGTGCCGCCGTCCGCGAGCGCTGCATCAATTTCAGGGTCGTGTGAGCCGCGTCGCCGAGGATGCCGCCATGCTGCTGCTTTGTGCTCATCGTGCCTTGCTTTGCTTTGCCAAGCCCACCGTGGTGCCGCCCTGCTGCTGCTTTTGTGTTCGTCGTGCCTTGCTTTGCTTTGCCAAGCCCAGTGTAGTGCCGCCGTGCTGCTGCTTTGTGCTCGTCGTTCCTAAGTCTTCCTACTCGCTACTCGGTACGATGCCTATCACATGGTCTACGAAATGCCTCTAAGAAGGTAAACTTACCAAGGTGAGCATATCAAAACAAACAAGCAACCAAACATACTCTGGAGCTAGCCGGACTAACATAGTGCATGACAACCAAACAACAGAAGATGGCTTGATAGGGACAGACTAAGTCTGGCCTGGCTTAGTTTTGCTAGCCAGGCTAGTCGAAGAAACGAACCAAACACACCCTATATTCCGAGGGATGCCCATTTGTGTGGTCCACCAAATCAGTTTGATAAGGCCCAGAATGGGAGGGGCCTAAGATGAAGTAATGATGTCCCGGATCGGCCCATCGCGGGGAATGATTCATGACATTTTTTTTACACACTCACTGAACATACATACGCAAACCCCATCTTTATTAAAAAAAACTCAGTGACACCTTTCTTATTTTAGGACATGTTTGGTAGAGATTCATTATCCAAAAAAGTGAATATGGATATTGGCTAACACAACATATTTAGATTCACACACGGACATTTTGGTTAAAATGGCCAGATTTGCCTTTTGGATAGGGCCCATATGTGTCCATGTTTGTGATGCTTTCTTCCTCATACGAAATTGCGTTAAGGGAAAAAAATCTGGCAGACGGTGAGGAAAACACGTGGGCAATGAGGGGCTAGTATGGTGGCTGGCCAGGGGCCTGCACTGCTAGTGAGGGGCTACAACGGTGGTCGGCGAGGGGGGCACGCATGTGCGGCCTAATGTGAAGGGAGCATGTCTGTCTAGGAGGCGAGCACAGCCATGACGGGCATGGCCCTACGCGCACGGCAATGTAGTGGGAGAGGGAGAGTAGATGAGCCTACCTACCTAAGTTCTCGTTTCAAAAAAAAACCTACCTAGGTGCAAGAGGAAGAGAGTAGCGCCAGCGTTGTGGCTGGAATGGAGAAGGGAGAGTCCGACCTAAGTGTGAGAAGAGGGAGATGACGATGGAGAAGAGTCGTGTGTAAGGGACAAAATGAAGAAAGAAAATAGAACAAACCGTTTTCTAGTGTAATCAATGGTAACTGTGAGGAGCACGTCGCGGGGGGCTCGTGGTAGCCCAGGGCGGCGGCGCGGCGTGGGGAGCGGCGGGCGGTGGCGGAGGCGGCGCGTAGGGGTGGGAGAGAGGGAGAGAGGAAGATAAAGGATAACTCATTTCTTTATTGCCTTGATTGATTACAACTCCTAAGTATTTATAGCCCTAATTAGGCTTAACTCCTAAGCAATCAAGAAATCCTGCGGATCCTTAATTCCTATTTTATTTAATCTTGATCCTCCGAGGTGACGTGGCTGTCTTGCAGATGGCGACGATGGGCCCGGGGCGGCGGCGGTGGCGCCTAGCGCGCCTGCTCCCTCCTCCTTCTCAGGGTTTCTGCGCGATTTTGGCTTTAGTTGGTTGAGCCGTTCTCTTTTTGGGCCGCTGTTGGTCTATTAATTCTGCTTTGCGGGTGGGCCGGTGTTATACTTGTTACAGTAACGGTGGTTAATTTTTCTCAACTTTGCAAAACTTCATTTCATGAGCATCCCCTACCAAAATGGTGAATTAACTGACCTGTGATACAGAAATCATATTGGTGACAGATTGCCGGTGACAAAAATCTGTTTGGCAGCAATGTAGTGTGAGAATCATTATCTACCGAGGATTGCCATCTTGAGTGCAAAACTAAACCTTTTTCAAATGTTGTTGTAATAATAAATGGCTACACACGAGCATTTCATTTAGCTACTAAAGCGAACTTATTATTCCCATTGTGTCCACAAGCCAAATTCACATTGGAGGAAAAACACGCGCTTAAACACACACGAGACGACCTATATATGGATGGCCTGCATCTATCCGATCCGCTGCACCGGAAAGACAGCTGTTTGCCTATTGCCTGTTTCTCGAGTTTGCTGCCACGCATGCGCACGAGTACAACAAGGTGCTCTCGGTGCACGGAGAGGGGCAGGCCAGGTATCTGCGCCGCCAGAGCAACCTCAAACTCACTGAGTACCTCAGCGTCGTTGTTAGCGACACCGACAACGTCTTGCATACAGAGCACACGAGAAGCCTCCACGACATCGAGGGCGTCGCCATTGGAAAGATCACCCAGGAGCACACCTGCAACGTGCCCTACCTCGTCGTCACCGACAACCTCGAGAGCGAAAGGGACTGGTCGGACGGCCGGACCATTAAGGAGCTCCTGCCCCTCGGCGGCGGACGCAAGCACGTCATCATCACGACGCGGCTCCCCGGCCTGCAGGGGGTGAGGGCTTTCGAGCTAGGAAACCTCGACGCGCCCAACTCCATGCATCTCATGAAGGGCGGGCGCATGTTTAGAGATGAGGACCTGACTGTACTGACAGACATCCAAGAGAAGGTGTGTGGCGTGCCTCTAGGCCTTGCCCTCGTCGGCTCGATCCTGTCCGAGATCGCCGAGCTCCGGGAGATGATGAGCGACGCGCCGCGCCGGGAGCCGACGTGGTCACCCATGGACGACGCTTGCTTGAGCCAGCTGAGCTGGGAGACACCCGCCGGGATCGGCAAGGTAGCCGAGAGGCTGATCTTGAGGCCGGCAGCTTCGTCTTCGCGCCGGTGCCGATCCCGACGGCGATGCTTATATACACGCTCCCTGTCGTCCACACTGCCCGGAAGATGCTGCAGAAACGCATGAAGTGCAAGCTGCGACGATGATGCACCGCGCCGCGCGCGGGCGCCGCTTGACACCGCCGCGCCGAGCAAAATGCACTGGCGACGCTTGTGCGCCTTGGGGATTGCCTGGCGGCGGAGGAGCACGCGGACCGGGTGCGTCTCCGTGCACGGCCGCGGCGTGTTCCAGGCCTTTTGGCCGGAATGTCTGCTCCGGCCGAGTCTCCCATGCCGTCGAGGACGCCACCGCCGAGCAGGGGGCGGCGGCGCGACGCAACATGCCGACGGCCCACTCCTGGGCGTCGTGCCTATCTCTGTTCAGGTTCGAGGTGCCCGACAACCGACATGTCGGTCGAGCTGCGGCGCCGGAACTCGGGCCGTTCGTCACGTGCTCCGCGCCCCCTGCTCGTCGCCCACTACACGGCCGGGAAATCGGCATACAGCGCCGTGCTTGAGTTGCTCCCCGGAGGCCATCAACGGCGACCTTGAGGCCGATGACATGTATACATCGGCGCGACTCGCCGGATCAACCACAACAAGTACGTGGAGGTGGACCCAATAAAACTGTTACAAGAACTCGCTAGGGCGAGGTGCAGCTCCTACTAGTGACACGAGCGACAATGGGTCAATGGTGGTAAGGAGGAGACCACGGCACAGCTGAGTAGCACGGCCTGCTGATTATCGGCATCCCGGAGGTGGACTCCGGCGACTAGCACACCCCAATACGATGGTAACCAGGACATTCTATAGAGCATGACATGATAGTTCAGTGCATGAACTTATCTGATGATCCGCATCAGGATAATATGCCTGCATTGCGACCCAGTAATTTCGCATGGATTTTGTGTGACTACATTCACCAAAATCCCTACAATAATCCCTAGGTTCATTAGAGAGGGCAGTTTAATTTTATTCTTTACAATTTCAGGGGTCAGAATGAGTCCTGTTGTCGTTAGTGCGAGTGAAAGGTCTCGTGAGAAATTAGCTTCTGCCTAGGCACATGCTCTTCTGCCGTGCACCGTTGGATATGCACTGAGCTACGTGCACAGTGGGAGAGAGACAATCTCCTGGGTGGATATCTAAGGATGCACGGTAGGAGAGCATGTTTCTTCAATGGAAAATTTTACTTTGCCCTTCTCACTTACAGATCATGTTTTGATCGATTTGCTACCTATTCAGGAGTCATCTAATATTTTTCAAGAACCATTCCGAATGTTACACTTTGCATAATTTTGTCCACACCATCATATAGTAGATTTTGCTCAGATGTATACCAAGGTTTGGTTTATCTGTAGTACACTGACCCCAAGAAGGGCTCAGTGGAATACCTTAGGAGAAGGAGATGAACAAAAGCAACAAAGACGATGTGGACACAATTAAGCACAGTTGTACATTTGAAGTTTTGAACTGATATCTTGATAAACATTCACTGACTAATGAATACCAAATCGACCAATACATCTGTATAGTATAGAAGGTCACTGCAAAACTGAACAAAGCTTCTGAAAAAACATCTAGATAAGACAATATTGTGGGCGAATTTCGATCGATACCTTTCGCTTGCAGTAACAACATTCTGAACGCTGAAATTCTAAAGAATAAAACTAACAATCTTCTCTAGTTGAACCTATAAAAATTTTTGTAGGAATTTTGATGAGTGGAGCCACACAAAATTCATGATAATTCCCTGAGTCTCTATGCATAGCTAAACCCTCACAGCCTGCTCCAAGAAAGCCCTGGCCACCAGCGTGTCAGGGTGGCAGTCGCCGCAGGCTACCTCTAGGAGGCTAATCGCCGACAAGCAGTGGTCCTCGGCGATGCCGCGCTCTCCGGCCCTCAGCATAATCCTTGCCCGCATCACCAGGAGCTCCGCCCTCGCTTGGGCGAGCTTCCTGTATACCACCGGGTCGATCACCACGTACTTGCGATCGTCAATCCGGCGAGGCGCGCCGACGTACAAGTCCTCTGCCTCGAGGACGACGTCGGTGGCTTCACGGAGCAGCTCGAGGCCGGCGCCATACGCAGAGTACCCGGTCACGCAGCGTGCGGTGAGCGGTAGCGCGGAGCGAGTGATGAACCGCGCGAGCTCCGGCGGCGGCAGCTCGACGGACACGTCAGGAGCACCGAACCTGAACACAGACAGGCACGCCGCCCACGTGTGGTCGTCGGCGTGTTGCGCCGCGCCCCCGCCCTGCTCGGCGATTGTCTCAACGACGGCACGGGCGACTCGGCCGGAGCCGATTTTGCGGCCGAAGGTCCGGAACACGTCGTGCACGGAAACACACCCGGCCCGGGTGCTCCGCTTGGCGATCCCAAGGCGCAGCAGCATCGCCAGCGCGTTCTGCTCGACCCGGCCGGTTTCTAGTGGCGCGCGCGGTGTGGTGCAGCATCGCCGCAGCTCGCGCGCCAAGCGCTTCCACGGCGTCTTCCCGGCCGCGCACGCGCACGCAGCTTGTATGAGAGTCGCCGTCGCGATCGGCACCGGCGCGAAGAAGCTGCTTGCCTCAAGCAGCCTCTCCGCTACCTTGCCGAGCCCGGCGGGTCTCTCCCGGCGTAGCAGCGTGAAGCACGCGTCGAGGAGTTGGACGAGGCCCGGGTTGTCACGCACCGCAGCATCGTCCTTGGGTGACCATGTCGGCTCCCGGTGCGGCGCGTCGCTCATCATCTCCCGGAGCTCGGCCGGGCTAATGGCGATCTCGGACAGGAGCGAGCCGACCAGGGCGAGGCCTAGAGGCACGCCGGACACCTTCTCATGGATGTCCGCTAGTACAGACAGGTCTTCATCTCTAAACTTACGCGCGCCTTTCATCAGATGCATGGAGTTGGGCGTGTCGAGGTTTCCTAGCTCGAAAACCCTTACCCCCTGCAGGCTGGGGAGCCGCGTCGTGATGATCACGTGCGTGCGCCCGCCGCCGAGGGGCAGGAGCTCCACAATGGCCCGGCCATCCCACCAGTCTCTCTCGCTCTCAAGGTTGTCGATGACGAGGAGGTAGGGTATGTCGCGGGCGAGCTCCTTCTTGATCTTTGCAATGGCTACTTCCTCGATCTCGTGGAGGCTTCTAGCCCGCTCTGTCGACGTCGTCTGCATTACATTGTCGCCGACGGCGACGCCCAGGTGGTCTCCGAGCTTGAGGTAGCTCTGGCGCAGGTACCTCGCCTCGCCGTGAACCCAGAGGACCTTCTTGTACTCGTGGGCGTGCCTGTGTGCAAACTCAAGCACTAGCTCCGTCTTCCCGGCGCCGGACGCGGCAGAGATGCAGGCCACGCCATGTAGGAACGACGCCCCGGTGATGGAACCGTCGTCCAACGGCATCGGTTTCTTCCCGGAGGCCTTGTCATGATCAGGATCGCCGCCGCGCAGCATTGCCTCCACGTCGAGTAGCTCCCTCTCCCGTCCAACGAAGCCCGTGTTCCAGGGGAACGGGATCTCCGCGTCCGCCGCGGCACGCCACGCCCGGACGGCCGGGGCCACCGCCGCCCTGCCGAGCCGCGCGCCGAGGATCTGGAGCACGTCGAGGACGCGGTCCCGGAGGTCTCCGAGGCGCACCTCCACCATGGGCTCGGCGCGGGCGAGCCCCTCCACGGCCTCCCTCCACTCGGCCTCCTCGCCATCGTAAGCCATCCGGAGCTTGCCCCCGTGCGTTTCCCACACGTCGCTGCGCCTCTCCACAACGTCCTCCGAGACGAAGTCGGCCTGCCTGATCCCGACGAAGACCGGGACCAGCGCGCCGCGCTCCAGGAAGATCCGGATCTCCTCGACGGCGTAGGGGTTGGCCAGCGACACCGGCGTGACCACGACCACGCCCGCCAGGGCCACGTCCATGGCCGCCCGCGCGGCCGCGAGCGATCGCGCGTCGCCGCACCGGCGCCGGTCCGACGCGACGCAGGGCACGCCCAGCAGCTCCAGCTCGGCGCGCAGCCACGCCACCATCCGTCGCACCCCGCCGCCGTGGCCGACGTACACGTCGCACCCGCGCGCCCTCGCCAGTACCGCGTCCTCCTCCTCCTCGTGGCTGGCCCCGTCCACCTCCACCCCCAACGAAACCCACGGCACCGCGCTCATCCGCCCCTCCGCACTGTCCATGATGTGGATCCCGCGCGCGGTCACCGCTGCCCCGGAGCTCGACACCGCCGCCATTGCCTCTTCCACGCTCGGTCGAGAGTTTAAAACTTGGATGAACGCTGGAGATTCTTGGAGAAGATCGACGCGGACGGGCACTCAAATAAGGGAAGAGAGGATGAAATTCAAGCAGCAATTGATGAAGTGCGCTTGCAATATCCAGCAGTAGAAAACCAGGATTGCCAACTGGGAGGGGAAGCAAAGCGGGAAGGGAAGGTGTTTATGCAGGAAGCAAATTGGGTGGGGATAGTCCCTACGGCGTTCCTTGCGGACACACCGTTGATCGCTGACGCGTGTCTTGCTCTGGAACCTGGGATCCAACCGCGCCCGCATGGGAGATCTCGCTCGGCTCGGCTCCAGACGCGCAGCGCGCCGGCTTGGACTCCAGCGCCCGGCCACGCGAGGCACACAAATGTCTCATCCGCGATCCGCCGCCACTCCCAAGTCCCAACTCGTCTAGTCCGCCGCCGCCGCCTGGTTGTTCATCTCCGTCCGATTCTGCCTTCATTCTGTACCATATCGAGTGAACACGGAGGATAGAATCATCGCTAGCTGCCCTGGTGCTAGGTTGGTCATCATCAAGTTTGCGGCCTCCGATCCTGTGTCGGGCATCATTCTAACCTTGCAAGTACTCGTGGTGCCCGTGTCCAGGAAGGAGATAATCGAGTAGGCAGTCGAGATGGTCACATAATCAGTTCTCATCTTCTTTATGCTCCAGTGTGGTAGCTAAATGATGGCTGCCGACTTGATCTTGTACAAGCACTATAAAAAGTTGTTCTCAACATTCGTATGGAAAAACTTAGATGTGTTCAGTAAGATATGAGTATTACGCTGCTACCTCTGTAGCATAGCTAAGCCAGAAACTACAAATTGTATCCTATTCTTGTAGTTTATGATCATAATATCCTTCCCAGTTCTATATTGACATGTCTTCTTTGTGATGTCTTCATACAATTGCTTATACAGGTTCACAGAACTTTCTTGCTGTTGACTTTAGTGATTTCTGCAATGGTAGATTTTAAAATTGTGAACTTTTGTTCTATTCTTTAAAAGAATCTCCTTTCCCTTTACAAACATGGGAATGTAAATACACTGGAATGACAGTCTTGCTAAGCTGAAAATGGGATGTTTCAGATGTAGTAGAACAAAAACTTCAACACTGTAAATCGATTGTATTTTTTTGTGACACATTCATCAACACTATAAAGTTCAAAGGGGCTGAAAATGCCATATTTATTTCAGATATAAAAAAAACATCTCTCCAGACTAAAACTTCTGTGCTACTACCTCCTACAAAGCAAGTTCAGAAAAAAAAAAGTTGCACAAATTGTTTCTTCAAAATAACTATGCTAATAGCTCCTACAAAGCAAGTTCAGAAAAAGAAATGATAAGTTGCATGGATTGTTTCTTCAAAAGCGACTACTCAGATACAAGCCATCATCCACTCTGCAGACACCACAGGGACATGGTTGAAAGGCATAAAAACACCACAGCGACTCGATCGATGATCACAGCTATGACCATATCCTTCGATTTATAATGGGAGCCTATAGACACATCTATTTTCTTCACCCTGAGTACCTGCATATTTTAGGGAGAAATAAATTGTCAGATGGGTGAGAATTAACAATATCAATGTTGTAGATTAATTAAAGCTCAACAGGACCAAAGAGGCAAAGAGTGTAATCCAATCTAGCTGTTTCGAGGAATGCATTTTATCATTGAAGTACTGCTTGGCCTTTTCATTAAGCTAATCATCTGGACATATAAAAGGACCAGATCGAAAGGAAGAACCTGTAAGAATAGGAGGTAGCAGTACTTCATGGTAGTATCAATGTTGTACCTAGTTCATACAAATGCACAACCATGTTCTATGAGTGTGTATGAATGATGCACTATAAAATGAACAACTCCATACCTAGTTTCAGTTTTTTGCATGATGGAAGAAATGACAAGATAACATTAATCAATTAATGACAACATTGTATATAATTCAAAGCTTATAAAGTGGATCACACATTGATAAATGGCTTCAAAGAACAGAGGTTATAAAGTGAAACGTTCTTTTTTTTTTTTACCAAGGCACATTGCATTGTAGAGATCCTTGAAGACCTCGCATGCAAGAAGAAATAACTAATATATTAAGGAGTCAACCCAATTATGCTACATGGCAAACTCTTCAGAACAATAACAGCGAGGAGTTGGTGACATTACATTTGTTGTCGATCTTATATATGAACGAAATTAGCCATATTGACTTCAGCAAGGCTAGATTTTAAACCCAAATCAAAGAAAATCCTGTGACAAAGAAAATCATCCACACCATTAAGACATTTAATCGAATAGGGTATCTGCATATATGTGATATCACTGAGCTCTAGTTGCATCGCTCACCTTGGCATGGCCGTAAAAGGCAGAGATACAAAGTGGGCTCAGAGCTGAGGCTTTTGACTGGGAACTAACAGCGAAGCAGGAAGCAGGGTTCATAGGCGAGGGGTATGTTGGCCTGGGAACTGACGGCGCGTTCTTCATCTGTTACTTGCAGTAGAAGGACGGAGCCTCATATAATACAAATCGAACAGCTCTATGGTTCAACAATCCAAAATCAGAGGTCGGATTAGGACTCACCGTGGATCTGCCAAAAGGGGATGGAGACGTGTCACGCGCTCCACAGAGAAGACCTCGACGGAGTGGGAGCTCGCACCGGCCATGGAGGAGGGGAGGTCGCGCGAGCGCAGCGGCGCGGCCCCTGGCCCCTTGCGGGCTCACACGATGGGAGAGGCGGAGGAAGGAGAAGAGGCGGAGGCGGAGGAGGAGGAGGCGCGGAGGTGGCGGCGCGGCGGCGCTTGCGGCCCCGGCGAGGGCGCCGCCGTACGGCATGAGGCGGGCCAGCGAGTGTGGTGGTGGCTAAGGCCCAGCTAGCGAGCGCTTGGAGCCGAGCGGCGAGCGCGCACATGCTCAATCGCGACGAGCCAAGCCAAAGCCGCGTGGGACGAGTGAGCCGGTTGAATACTTGTCCACGCGTCATCAACTGGTTGGAAGTCCACACCGTGTCGGGTGAGGACTATCCGCACTGAATTTATTTCCGTTTATGCATGGCGAACTCTTTTGCATGGAATGTTTTTCGATTATTTTTTGGCGTGGCTTGATTGCTGGCGTCCGTCAAGAGGTCTCTGTATGGTGGGGCCACAGGGGGCTGGGAGCATGTGACCTGCGAGGCTGCGATAGGAAGATTGGGCCTTTGGTTGGTCATTAGACATTTAGGCAATGTGTATAAGTGCTTATTTTAGCTGGAATTAAATTAGATTTTATTTTTATTTTTTTCCTGTCCGTTTCAGAGTTGAGCAGCTTGGCTTTGCGATTTCCCCACAGGAATATGGACGTATTTGTCAAAAAAAAACATGGACTTATATAAACATATACTTTGAATTTCATGCAGAAATGACTTCCAATATAAACCCATTCATAAATTTGTATGCATAAGAGGCTGATGACTGCAACAATCATACACAATTGACAAGCACCGGTTCAGTAAAATTTGCGATTCAATGCAGCGACACGTATCATTGCAAACTACAAATGCCATCAGCTACAAGTTTTCAAACCATTTTTGAGCACATATTTCGGTGCAATAGTCCATGTCCACAAACAATGAATGTATTTGGTGTTATAGAGCATATCCTTAGTCATTAAATAAGTGCACTCAGGAGTTATAAGCTGTTGTTGTGCATGATATGGACACAACAAAATCCTTAGTCATATAAATCCCTGGCGACTAAATAGTAACATAGAAAAACACATTAATCCTTAGTCATGCAGAAACCAGCTAAACTTTTTATAAGTTAAAATAGCTGGAGGCAGCCATCTAATAACTATTTTTTATAAATATAGTGCCTGAATAGATGAAAATGAGCTATAAGCTAGACGATACCATACTGTTTGGATCAGCTAGAGCTTTTTTAGTAGCTAATAACTTATTTTAATACCCCTCTATTCCAAATTCTAAGTCATGTTAACTTTTTGTTACATCCACTTCGTTGTGTATCTAGATATAATATATATCTAGATATAATATGTGTCTAGATACGTAAAAAAATAGATATACTAAAAAAAATTCAGTGGCTTAATTTAAAACTGAGGGAGTACATCTAAACAAGGTCTAAGTCAAGAAGACTAATACATTCAAGACTTTATTGTGCAAGCATCCAATGGCCAAATTAGTATATCACAAGAGATGAAGCTAGACTCATTTTTAGAAAAGTGAAGGGGAAAACCCAGTTCTAGATGTATTCTATTTTCTTTAATAAAATTACAAGCTACATACATGTACAAAAAATGATGAAAATAAGACAAAGAAATGAAAATAAAAAAGGACTAAACGAACTAACTTTACTTTGCTCTACGCATAAGCATAACAAAAGTTTTGCTAAAGATTGCATAGACTAAAGACAAAACAATGTGGTAATTCTTTCATTCTGTATACTTTCTGTCTAGAAAAGTACTTTATAGTCAAGGGAAATCAATTAGAGACAGTTTGAAACATGTACCTCAAAGACAGTAGATACCAGAAGCAGATAATATGAGATCCAACTTTAACAAACCCATAAATAATATGTAGATCCCTTCTTAAAATTCAGATGTTATATGCATTTCCATCGTCTTCCTTTGATCACCCATTGTACCTTGTTGAACTGCAAAATACGCTACACATCTCCGAAATCGAGTCCAAGTTGCCTAAATAATAGTTTCCATCCTGCAAATAAGTTCGCATGCCGAAATCAAAAATTGCCATTAGAAATTTGCTTGTTTACCTACATCACTGTTTGGGAGATGAACTAAAGGGTGGAAATGAAAGGAATACAAGATAAGACAAGATTAGAGTGCACAAAACCAAACAATAAAAAGAAATGTTGTATTTCATTGCCAGGTGAGGCAAGAAGAGTTGAATGAATCAACAATAGATGTATATACATGTGCCATGATGTCACTATCCTACTTTTGATGAACATATAGATCCAAAACCATTAAACGGGGAACTGGATATAAAATCATGTATCTTTAGCTACTGATTTACAATATAAAGAACATAAATGGACATGAAAAATGATAATTCCGAAGAACAAGTTTGCTCAATATCGATCCTCACTACAAATATGTGTTTCTAGTGGAAATAATTTATATAGATGCTTGATCATACAAAAATACAAACCTAAGACATTGAAACCAGAAGGATTTAGGTGCAACTTACATACACGCAAGTTGTCATGGTGTGCGACATCATTGCCAACCGTTTCGGGGCCATCGTCACCTTGCGTGTATTGCGTCGCATCCAAGCATTTAGAATGCTATGGCCACTGCCATGAATTGAGTAGAAGCAGATGAGATTCGGGCACCACACGCACAAATCGAGCTGCCAAGCCACCGGATCCATCAACTCTAATGGTTGCCACTATTGCCACCACCATCGATCATCAACCTAAGGAAGGAGGTGGTGGTGGATGGAGGGTAGCTAGAGGAGGAGGTCGGGGTGGGGGAGCTGGAAGACGGCGGCTTAGCGGAGAAGGGCGAAGGACACCATGACTAGGGTTTCAAGGAGGCTCATGAGTTTATATAGAGTCTAGGCACAATGTCGACCATTAGATCAAGAGTCGACGACTAAGTGATCGTGGGCTGAGTGGGCCGTTGTAGTTACCAGTTGGGTTGTTGGGCTAAATTGCAATAAATACATATAAATACATTTTAATTCTAAAAAGAGCATATTGTTGCTTGTTTTTAATTAAATCATTTTTTGGAATAGGCATGCAAAATAAAGGTCATTCTATTGGAGATTTATTGGGTATCGTTGCTGGCTATGTTTTGTTAAGCTGGACCATCAATTCTTAAGGAGGATGAGTAGAGTTTTTGAACCACACCTAGGGCCACGTCCCAAGTGGTCCTAGGCCTATTTCCGCCACCGAATTTGATCATCCTCTCTTCTAGAAATTCAAGTTCTAGTAGAAAAGGCTGTTATTGAAGAAGAAGAAAATAAGTACTCATTGAACTTTTTGCTTGTAGCGCTCCCTAAATATGAAATGAAATAATTCTTGTGTTTGTGTACCGAGATAGTACGGAGTATACAAGAACAGTACACTCGATTATGTGCCAAATTACAAAATGAGGCCATTGTCTCTAGAGTCACTGTCGTGAGTTTTGACGTATGTACAGACGGCGCCACCCAAACGTCAAATGATTCTTATAATTACATGTCGAGATAGCACTGAGTACACGAGAGCAGTACGCTTAGACTCCGCGCCAAATTACAAAATGAGGCCATTGCCTCTAGTGTCAGTGTCGTGTCTGACGTACAGTCGTACAGACGGCGCTAAGCCTGAGGAATTCGTTTCCTCGTCCTCACCACAAACACGAGTTGACCCAAAAAATCAGCTGAATTTGGCAAGGCAGCACCGTGTCCCACGCAACGAATCCAACCCACTTCGCATCAGTTCGTGCACCGTCCGCCAGCCCCACTCGAAAGCACGACGACAAATCATCGAGCGTCACCGTCCACGCTCACGCCTTCACCTGTTCGCCTCAAAACTGTCCTCGGGGAGACCCGAAGGATCTCATTCCTGCTCCTGCGGCGCCGCGGGCAGAGCAGAGGCCTCCTCACCGAGGGAGATGGCCGGCCGGCGAGAGTCGCCCCTGATGCGCGGCGGCGGGGCCGCGCCGCCGCTGTCTCGCGGGACCCGCATCGCCGCGGCCGTCGTGGTCGGCGTCGCACTCGGGTGCGTGTGCGCGTTTCTCTACCCCAACGGCCTCTTCCTCCGCGATCCCGACTCCGCCATCCATTGGCCCCGCCGGGTACGTGCTCGCGTTGCCGGTTCCGACATTGTCCATGAAGCTGTCGTCGAGAGGATGTTGGCTGAGCTGCTTCCCACGAGAGTCGTAGAGGTGGCACCGGAGCGTGCCCCTGCCCATGTCGTACTCCTGCACCAGGATCATCTCACCATGCTCATCGAAGTAGCTGATGAGTGATGAGCGACACAACGCAAGGTGGCGGCGCTGAAGTCGGGAAAGCAGCACGATCTCCGTGCGCAACTCGTGGTTAAGCCAGGCGTTGGACGATAGCCCGAGTCACGTCGTCTCACCCCCGGCTTTGTGGCCCCCGCGGCATCGAACCGAATTTTGGTCGGCGGTGTCCGTCCATCTCCTCGAGGATACACCATGCACGCGCACGCGTACTCTTCTTCGTCTCGCCCACGTACTCCTTGCCCGCCGCTCGTGCTGCTCCCGACGCTAGCGCAAACAGCAGAGCTGCGCCCAGCCAGTCCCAGCAGGCACATCATCGCGCCTGCCTGTTTAAATTTCCTTGCTGATCTTTTTAAGTAATCATCAGTTGGATCCATATATGATGTACAGACCATTTTCTTAGTTCTCATATGGTCCGTATTAGATTTACAACTATATTTTTTTCATCTTTAGGCTGAATCAGTTGCCTGCGATACATCTTGGGAAGTTGACAAACTAAAGTCACGGCTGGTATCGTTGGAAAGGGAAAATGGTGAATCCAAGAAGCAGATCAATGAATTGTCAATGAAGCTTCAGCTGGCTGGACAAGGGGAAAATGAGGCCCAATATAAGGCTGGTCCATTTGGCACAGTGAAAGCTCAGAGAACAAATCCAACAGTAACTCCTGATTTATCCATCAATCCCAGATTGGCCAACATATTGGAACAGGTTGCTTTGAAGAAAGAACTGATAGTTGCACTGGCAAACTCTAATGTGAAAGAGATGCTTGAGATGTGGTTCACTAACATAAAACGAGTTGGGATTTCAAATTATTTAGTAGTTGCATTGGATGACAACATAGAGAACTTCTGCAAGTCTAATGATGTCCCAGTTTACCGGCGAGATCCAGATTATGCCATTGACAATATTGGCAAGACAGGTGGAAATCATGCAGTTTCTGGACTCAAGTTCCACATCTTGAGGGAATTTTTGCAGCTTGGATACAGTGTTCTCCTCTCTGATATTGATATCATTTTCTTCCAAAATCCATTTGATCATCTTTACAGAGATTCTGACGTAGAATCCATGAGTGATGGCCACAACAATATGACAGCTTATGGATTCAACGATATGTTTGATGAGCCTTCAATGGGCTGGGCAAGATATGCACATACGATGCGTATATGGGTTTATAATTCTGGATTCTTTTTCATAAGGCCAACAATTCCTTCGATTGAGCTGATTGATAGGGTTGCTTACCGCCTTTCCCATGATCCCAAATCATGGGACCAAGCAGTTTTCAATGAGGAGCTGTATTTTCCCTCACATCCTGGCTATGTAGGTCTTCATGCATCCAAAAGAACCATGGATATCTACCTCTTCATGAACAGCAAAGTTCTCTTCAAGACAGTGAGGAAAAGTGCTTTCCTGCGGAAGTTGGAGCCTGTGATTGTGCATTTGAACTACCATCCTGATAAGTTGGATCGCATGAAAGCAGTGATTGAATTTTATGTTAACGGGAAACAAAATGCCCTTGAACGATTCCCTGATGGATCAGAATGATAGTGCTTTTGTAGAACAGAAAATGACAACTTCTAGTATCTAGTCGTCTTGAAAGTAATCACGGAATGGCTTAAGCATAATGCATTGTCATGGATTGACTTATACAAAATGCATTGTCATTATAAAATCCTGTGTGCTTGAGATGACTTTCGCTGAGCATAAAAAAATGCGTATAATTCTCTACTCACAAGCCTTGGGATTTGGGAAGCCGCCAGTGCCAGCCCATGATTAATTCCCATGACATGGCTAGCTAGATGATTGTCTCGTTTTATGTTTTATTAACAGCAAAACGGGTCTCGTGAACGTTGTGTACGTTTTTTTTCGAACGTGGTTTTCATTGAGATGAATTTGCACATTTTTTTTTCATGAATGATTTAGATCATGAAGTTTTACGCATCAAGATTAAGACATTCAGAAAGTGTTTAACATATGTTGATTTATGTTTTCAACACTATTGAAGATCTCCCAAGAGACTTCAGAAAAGCAAGTTTCAAACATTCCGTGCTTGATTAAGCAAGTATAGTGTTCCAGAAATTGAAAAAAGTATAGGGTTCCAGCATATAGGTTAGGACTAGAAAACCCGCCCCGCCTCAGCCTATGTAGGGTAGGATAAATAGTTTTTCCCTTTTATTTGTATAGCTTACAGATAGTAGGTGTTTTTCCATATATATGCCACCAGATAATGCCTGTTATATTGAAAGTATTTGATTATAGAAATTTATATCTTTGAGGAACCTGCTTGCGTAAATTCAAAGTAGCTGAAATCATTTATATTGCACCTAGTAAATTTACAGTATTTATAATCTATATTACTTTCTATATAAAAAATAATTATATATTTTTATGTAAGTAAATATTATCTTATTATTCTTTGAATGCACTATATTTCAAAAAAATTTAAAAGTCAGAATGATCTTAACTCTAATTAAATAGTAGAAATGGTCAAACTTAATTGAAATAAATGAAGATATGAACAAATGAGACCAAACTTTATAGATACAGAATAACCCTTAAAGAGCTTAAGTTTTGGAGGATGGACAAAATTATCATGTGCATGAACGATGGTGCGCCTAGAAGGGCAGTCATTATTTGCATCTTCATCACGTTGAAAGTTAAGTGGTCCCTATTGACGCAGCTCCTGCTAACATGTGCTGCCTGCAAAACTGAGTCCATCATCATTAGATGATAAGTATTATGCAAGACATATTGATATTAACACTTTAACAGCAGATGTACCTGCCATTTGCAAATCACACGATAACCAAAATACACACCAGTTTGTCGTGCCTGCGTAGAGTGCCGGCTACTGCATTTTTTTGTGAGGTTGAAAAAAGGAACTAAAAGCTATTAAAGACTAAATATTTATGGAGGATGTCCTGAGCAAGAAAATGTAAAAAAAAATGAAAAAAATACATTTTGACATTTATTTTTTACTAAAGTTAGGTGGGAGTAAACAGGCCCATTTTAGAATCAATGGGTACAAAATTAGATTGATTTGAGCAAAATATACTACAGTACACTCAGATTCTTTGCCAAATTACAAAATGAGGCCATTTCCCCCCGAGTGTTGTGAGTTTTGAGTTCTGACGTAATAGACGGCGCTAAGTTAGAGGGACTGGTTTCCACAAACGTGAGTTGGCCCCCAAAATCAGCTGAACTCGGGCAGCAGCCTGCCCGTGTCGCACGCAACGAATCCCACCACTTCGCATCAGTTCGCCCACTCGAAAGCACGACGACAAAACATCGAGCGTCACCGTCACGTTCACGCCTTCGCCGGTTCGCCCCGAAACTTCGCCCCGGGGAGACGAGAAAGGAGCTGAGGATCTCTCGTTCCCGCGGCGCGGCGGGCAGAGCAGAGGCCTCCTTGCCGAGGGAGATGGCCGGCCGGCGCGAGTCGCCCCTGATGCGCGGCGGCGGGGCCGGGCCGCCGCTGTCTCGCGGGACCCGCATCGCCGCGGCGGTCGTGGTCGGCGTCGCACTCGGGTGCGTGTGCGCGTTTCTCTACCCCGACGGCCTCTTCGCTCGCGCAACAGACTCCGCCATCCATTGGCCCCGCCGGGTATGTACTACTCGCGTTTCCGGTTCCGGTTCCGCTTCCGCTTCCTTTGATCCCGTTCTGATCGTCGGGGGCTAGAGGGCCGGAGATCTGAAGGTTTGGGAGGGGATCGGTGACTCTTCGTTGTGGAAAGTGCATAGTGTTAATCATCCACCACGTGGCACCGGTACCTATTCGTGTAAATAGAATTTCTGTTGGACGAATGCAGCAGTAGCAATAGATAGATGAATTGTAGACAGTCAAGTTGCAGGGAATGTGGGCAGTTAGGAGTTTCCTGGTTTATAGATAAAAAAGAACAAAACTTTGCGGATGCTACTTCCGTGGAAATTTCTTTCTTATGAAAATGAGGTAATCAACTAGATCACGCAGAGAACATGCTAGGTGCGTTTGGATGACATAGGCTTATCATACTTGATAAGCAAATGCCTCGGTGAATGCAAGGTATTTCGTTTAGTAGCTACATCCCAAATGGTGACGAACTGACGATTCCTTTCTTTCAAGCTGAAAAGATTACCACTCTGGTGAACAAACCACAAAAGCTGAAAAGATTGCCACTCTGGTGAAGAAGCCACAAGTGTCAGCATGCATTTTTCTCTGTTTTTATCTGCCTGCAGCTATGCTATGTGATCATTCACAAATGTTGTCAGGTTGGCTACTGTGTACAATGAAGTAGTTTTGGGATGACTGACATCGTTTATGTTTATTCACAATATTGCCAACAATTCACGTGCACATGTCCCCCTTTCCTATTATGTTTGGCTATGGTGCCGACCACTTGCTTGTTCATGTATTTCTTGTAGCTGCATGGTCTTGTCTATCCTCCCATGAACAAACAGTATTTTCACCTATTGTTCAATTTGTGGTGCATATAGATGTGATTACAGTCCAGCTACTAGCAAAGTGTCTCAAGTTGGAACATATAAAAAAGGGGAAATAGGCAACACATGTAACTGGCTTTATTAACGTCAAATTGCAGTTGACCTGGGAAGGTAAAGAGGATAAGTGTGACTGTGAGTTTTAATTTATTGGTGTTCATGTGCTCTCAAGTTCTTGTACCATTGTTAGTCCACATGAATAAATCACAAGCACCACTTAGACATGTAGTCTCAATTCTCACCTTGACTGCAGATATTACAAATACTTTACAAGTATTTCCTTCCATCTTCAAGGTACCATATTCTTAAGATACTATATTCCCTCCATCCTACAATATAGTGTTTCACTTCTCCATTTACACTTTGAGCTAAAAAACCGTTCCTCAGTGCTGCCTATTCAATCCCCACCAGAATCACTTCATAATCCATTCTCACCTCCTCCCCACCCTACTCCCCACCAGAATCATTAAAAAAAATCGCTCCATCAGAGAATCAAGGAGCTGAAGCTAAGAATCAAGGAATGAAGCTCTACCAAACAGGACCTAAGAGAGAATACATAAGACACATGTACCCTCATTTCATTTCTGAACCAATTCAGTTCCCACATGTATAGACGTTGTCATCCAGCATGATTAAAGGGGGATTGCATGATATATTTTAGTACAGTTTGAATGCTTCTATATGCTATATTCGACAACAGAAAGAGTATGTCTAAACAGTCTTCTTTGTAATTTTAACAGCATCTAACTCTCTTGCAGTCATACTGTAATAAAAGTATTACTTATCTTAACAAAAATTTAGTTTGGATCTTATAGCTAATTTGTTCTCAACTTTCAAATTATAACTTCTTATCAAGAGACTGCTATACTGCTCTCTCTTTCTTGGTAAAGGCAAAATGTCTATGAAATGCAAATATAACCAAGAAATCCTGAAACTTATTTTGCACCTGATAGTGGTATAATCATTTCATCACAAGGTGCATTCATTCATCTGTCAGCCTTGCCCCTTGGGTGTTACAGGGAAAGCTAGAGTTATTTTGGTTAGCGTCATGTAGATAGCAAACTAAAATCCTTTCTCATAGCTTGTATGTTTAAACTTCCTTGCTGATATTTTCATGAAATCAATTGGATTCACATATGATGTACAGACCATTTTCTTAGTTCTCATATACTGGCTTTACAATTATATTTTTCATCTTTAGGCTGAATCAGTTGCCTGTCATCCATCTCTGGAAGCCAGACTAAAGTCACGGCTGCTACTGTTGGAAAGGAAAAATGCTGAATTCAAGAAGCAGATCAATGAATTGTCAATGAAGCTTCAATTGGCTGGACAAGGGAAAAATGAGGCCCTGTATAAGGCTGGTACATTTGGTACAGTGAAAGCTCTGAGAACAAATCCAAAAGTGTCTCCTGAATTATCCGTCAATCCCAGATTGGCCAACATATTGGAACAGGTTGCTGTGAAGAAAGAACTGATAGTTGCATTGGCAAACTCTAATGTGAAAGAGATGCTTGAGATGTGGTTCACTAACATAAAACGAGCTGGGATTTCAAATTATTTAGTAGTTGCATTGGATGACAACATAGAGAACTTCTGCAAGTCCAATGATGTCCCAGTTTACCGGCGTGATCCAGATGATGGCATTGACAATATTGGCAAGACAGGTGGAAACCATGCTGTTTCTGGACTCAAGTTCCGCATATTGAGAGAATTTTTGCAGCTTGGATACAATGTTCTCCTCTCTGATATTGATATCATTTTCTTCCAAAACCCATTTGATCATCTTTACAGAGATTCTGACGTAGAATCCATGAGTGATGGCCACAACAATATGACAGCTTATGGATTCAATGATGTGTTTGATGAGCCTTCAATGGGCTGGGCAAGATATGCACATACGATGCGTATATGGGTTTATAATTCTGGATTCTTTTTCATAAGGCCGACAATTCCTTCGATTGAGCTTCTTGATAGGGTTGCCTACCGGCTTTCTCACGAGCCCAAATCATGGGACCAAGCCGTTTTCAATGAGGAGCTGTATTTTCCCTCGCATCCTGGTTATGAAGGTCTTCATGCATCCAAAAGAACCATGGATATCTACCTTTTCATGAACAGCAAAGTTCTATTCAAGACGGTGAGGAAAGATGCTTATCTGCGGAAGTTGAAGCCGGTGATTGTGCATTTGAACTACCATCCTGATAAGTCGGATCGCATGAAAGCAGTGATTGACTTTTATGTTAACGGGAAACAAAATGCCCTTGAACGCTTCCCAGATGGATCAGAATGATAGACACCAGCTTTTGTAGAACAGAAAATGACAACTTCTAGTATCTAGTCGTCTTGAAAGTAAGCACGGATTGACTTATACATAATGCATTGTCATGGATTGACTTATACATAATGCATTGTCATTATAAGATCCTGTGTGCTTGAGATGACTTTCACTGAGCATCAAAAGTTCAAAACTCGTATAATTCTCTACTTACAAGCCTTGGGATTTGGGAAGCTGCCAGTGCCAGCCCATGATAATTCTCGTTAAGTCTTGATAGCAAAACAGGTTTCGTGAACATTGTGTACGTAATTTATTTTTTTCGATCTTGATGAATTTGCACGTTTTTTCCTGAATGATTTAGATCATGAAGTTTTACGCATCACGATCAAGACATTCAGAAAGTTTTCAACATAGGTTTATTTATCCTTTTAACACGATTGAAGATCTCCCAAGAAATTTCAACAGCAAAGCAAATATCAAACATTCGGTGTTTTTAAGCGAGTATAGGGTTCCAGGCTTCCAGCATAAGGAGTATATGTTGGTATTGGGATGAAATATTGTAATATATTTTTATTGTTTTGTGTAAAAAAAAGATGGACGAAAATCATGAAACGAGAATGGGATGGAATGTTCAGGCGCCAGAACGGTTTCAGGCTGCCGCCGCACTAACGCGTGGCACGTTTTGCGCTTCGGCCGCCTGCGGATCTGCTGCCGTGACTGCCGGGCTGCCCTTTGGTGGGTAGTGTATGGCTTTTTTTTTTTTTTTTTTTTTTAGTATCGGGTACCAAAGGAAACAGCTTTGCACATCAATTACAGCCCGCCCAGAATTTAAAGGCCGAAGCGGCCCTACCCAAACTCAGGCTTGGCAGCCCAGTACAGACAGACTCGAGTAATAAGAAAACAAAAAAACTTACTTTTGTATTGGTTGGGGTGTGCGAGCCCAGCCACCAGTGCAACAGCCGGGCCACACTCGGCCCAGTGGCAAGTCACCTTGTTGGACCCTCTACCCACAAAAAATACGAACTTTTTTATTTTTAATTTTTTTAAAAAAAATTATAAAATTAATTTTTTGTTTCGAAATATGACAGAACTAGTCGTCTACAGTGGACGTTTTTTAAAAAACGCCCACTGTGTGGGCGATTTTTGTGACGTGGCACAGGGCCGGCCGGCGCCGGTGCCGGCTTTTACGGGCGGCCACCTGGCAGCCAAAAAACGCCCACTGCGTGGGCGTTTTTTTGTTGGCGAGGGGGCCGCCTGCAAAAGTGCGCGCTGTTTTGC
>CM041630.1:60531167-60571522 GCA_023333625.1 Bothriochloa decipiens | reverse complement strand
CACAACAAGGTATACCCACCCTACAATGTAAAATGTTAGTACATGCACAAATACTAAGAAAGCCATGACCGCATACAATTTGCACTTACTCCGGCGGGGTTAGGACATTCGAACTCGTTAGGCCTATCTGAACTTATTACAGAATAATCTCCGCATTTGCAACGAGGCGGAGATTCAAGCCGTCTCAATTGGGCTATTTTCTTCTCCTCGTCTGTCATTGGGGGGCTCAGGGGGAGGTGCCACCCACCGCTCGAATTGATCGGGTGGATTATGCTTTCCTTTCCACCATTCGTCAAACTGGAGATACCTTGGGTCGAATTTGTCTGGACCGTCAATCTACTGAAAGAAAAAGCACCGCTCATGGGCCTACAAAACATGATTGCTAACGACATTGTTAGAGATGCAAGAGCTACAATTACTAGCAATGAATAAAGACGTAGTGACAGAAGTGCAATTACTTACATTGAATCCACCGCATGTGTAGTAGCAACGGGCAGCTGTGTCCTCATGGCGAGATTGGCCAATATCAGCCGGTTCTCCACAGTCACAATTTGGGACAGGGACTGCAGGAGGAACAGGAGCATCCTTGCTAGACACATCGGGATACAATTCTCTAGGGCGACCTCGTTTCTTCCAAAACTCCGTCCGCCACAAGTTTTGCATATCTATTCAGAGAAAATACGATATTCGTCATATTTCAAATCATGCAATCCATTGTTTAAAGCATAGCATAAAATCATTATTCCTAAAACCTAAATATATCTATTCAGAGAAAATACGATATTCGTTACATTTCAAATCATGCAATCCATTGTTTAAAGCATAGAAGAAACATCATTATTTCTAACATGAACTGCAATGCTCTAACATCATTATTTATAGATCTAATATACATACTACTCACGGATCTATCCAGAGTCAACTAAAAACTAAACAACTCTAGTGCACATTATTTTTTACTAATGCATAGCAACAGACTTGTAATGTATGACAAACTTACCTAAAAGCCGAGGTCTCAAACTGACAGGGCTTCGCCGTTTACTTCCTTCTCCTCCCTCCTCTCCTCTTTCTTTTTTTCTAGAAAATTTAGTGAATATAGTGGAAATCTGAAGAGGGGGCTGGGTATATATAGAGGGACCCCAAAAAATGCCCGCTGTGTGGGCGTTTTTTGGTGGCCAGGGGGCCGCCTGCAAAAGTGGGCGCCTGTTTTGCAGACGGCCCCCTGCAGCGCAAAAAACGCCCACACAGTGGGCGTTTTTTTACTGCTCCGAGACCCGTCCGCAAAACAGCGCGCACTTTTGCAGGCGGCCCCCTGGCCACCAAAATACGCTCACACAGTGGGCGTTTTTTTACTGCTCCGAGGCCCGCCCGCAGAACAGCGCGCACTTTTGCAGGCGGCCCCTGGTCACCAAAACACGACCACACAGTGAGCGTTTTTTGGGCACAAGTGGGCCACCCGCAAGAGCCGGCCCCGACGCCGGCCGGCTGTGTGCCACGTCATAAAAATTCGCCCAGACAGTGGGCGTTTTTTAAAAAACGCCCACTGTAGACGACTAGTTCTGTCATATTTCGAAACAAAAAATTAATTTTGTAATTTTTTTAAAAAAAATTTAAAATAAAAAAAATTCTTTTGGAAAATACTAGTTAATACTGAAGTGGGCACGTGACCCACAAACCTGGTAAACTACACTTGATCTTAGCCAGAAGGCCGAGAAAGGTATGATCCATCCTGGTGTCATGCCCTTGTTTTGTTGCTCCCTCCCGACGCGTTCTGCTCTAGGTAGCCGATGTCGTCCTAATTCTTTGCAACTTATAAGTACCAACAAAACGCTCGCGTGATGAAAATAAAACTGAGCCGAGTTGTGTGATTGGGCTTCGCATCGAGTTCGGCCCATCGCTTGACTCGTACGGTTCAGTTTTTTGACACAGAAGCCCCGAAGAGTGTATAGCTTGAACAGCCGTCGCGGCGGCGATCGGAGATTCGGAGAGGAGGGAAGAGTGAAGAGTCTAGGGAGTGTGCGCGGGAGGGGAAGGCATGGGTTTTAGGTCGCTGGGCTCTCTCCTCCGCGGGAGTATCCGCGCGCGGAGCTGTTTCTCCTCGCCGGGAATCGCTGTCGAGGAGACGATGGGATCGACAGCGTCGGGCGAAGCAGATCGTCTACGGTCCTTGGTAGTTTGAGTTTCTCATCCCAGATCTATGCATGCTTTCTCGGCTATCGGCTCATAATAGTTTTCTGGCGGCGCAGAGGAATGCGCTGTCCTATTCCGATGGCCGTAACCGTAAGAGTCCTGTGGCGGCGGCGGCAGGCAGGCATCTCTGCATTTGCCGGATCCCGTTTTCTGCACAGCAGGGTAAATTTCGAATATTGCTCTGTTTCTATCGTATTTCAATAATATAGTGCAGTGCACACATTCACGCGCGTGTCCGTTTCGTTCTTGCTCCCGTTTCCTTATCTAGGTTGCTGCACAGACGACAAAGATGATCCGTCCCCGCGACGGTTCCTCCTTGCCGGGGATCGTTGTGCAGGGGTCTCTGGGGTCGCCGGTGGTTCCACAAGATGGTAAATTCGGTTTCTCTTGGATGTAGTAATCTAAGCCTTCTTCTACTTCCAGCTCAGGTTGCTCCTCGTCCTCGTGGTGCAGAGGGACGATGGTGCTACTGCTACTTTGTCTGTTGCTGCTTTCTTTGTGATTGCTGGAATTTTGCATTTGATGGAAGACACGGATGAGTTAGGGCCTTGTTTAGATTTCTAAATTCACCTCTAAATTTCACTATGCAGAATTCCTATTTCCCATCACATCAAAATACCGGTAAATGCATGGAGTACTAAATATAGATGAAATCAAAAACTAAATGCATAGTTTTGTTGTATTTTACGAGACGAACGTTTTGAGCCTAATTAATCAATGTTTGGACAATTATTAGCAAATAAAAACAAAAAGCTACAGTAGCCTACAGTGAATCGGCACAGTGATTCGGGTGCCGGATTCGGCGATCTAGGTATGAAACTACCTTTGACTGCATGTTGCATAACCGCTAACAGCGACGATGTATTCATGCTAACTCTGCTGCTTGTTAAATGGCCTTCTGATTATTTTTTTATCAGGCCTTAAGTAGTGGAATATCTCTAAGGATGTAGCTATGGATAGGAGTGTTTGGAGACTAGCAATTAACGTGCCTGAACCGTAATTTTTTTTCTTGTATCCTCTATGTGTTCTTTATTTTCTAGTCTCTTTTGGATTTCATCTCTAGCCTACCCCAACCTGTCTACCCCAACTTGTTTAGAACAAAAGACTATGTTGTTGTTGTTGTTTAGCTTTCGTATATGTTAAATTGTCTTCGACCATTGCAACTTCATACATGTAGACGAGGCTCGCAAGATGGACACCCCCGCTAAGACTCCTTATCTCCGTTCCAACCAATTGGGGGAGGAAATGAAACGAGAGATGGTTACAACAGAGCAATGCCTGATGAGAAGGCCGTGGTTCGGGAGTACATGGAGGAGGATCAAGCCATGAGGACAATGTTCGAAGAATGGATGCAGGCGCATAGAAGGACATACAAGGACGAGGTGGAGAAGGCTAGGCGGTTTAAAATTTTCAAGTCGGTTTTAAGATTCACTGATGCATTTAATGAAGAAGCTTCCAAAGCAGGGCACTCAGTTCGTTGTGGCCTGAATGAGTTTTCAGATTGGAACGCCGAAGATGCTACTCGGCTGTCTGGTGTTCCAGGTTGGAGGGGTGGTGGGTACTTCACAATGGTTCTGTCTTATCTTGCTCCGCAGGAGATCTAGCATCTGGTCGGCATTGCCAAGAACAAGGTATATATTCCCAATTTCATCTATGCAAGTATCTCTGTTAGTCTGTCTGATAGACATGTACATTGACTGGAGAAGCCCTCTGTTCCAATGTAACGTGTTTTGGAAGCGAGGGAGTAGTAACCGATCTTGCACTTCCTGTGACTCTGTTTTTAAAGTCAACAAATTAAGTGTTATTTCCCAATTGGCTTCTCACTTGTGAAGCAATTAGTATACTAGATTGACCTTGAATTCCATGTTGTGTTAGGATGAATAAGAAATGCAGTTTTAAACTGCCTAATTGTCCGAGCTAGTTTTAATTAAGAGAATGTGCACTGGTTAGATACCCAGATCATGTCCTGGATGCTGGCAGTTTAGAAATGTTATTCTGTTGTGTGCGGCTTCACAATTGTAAGTTCTCAATTGTTGATTGATTGCTGTATTGATCACTCACTAAGAACTTAGTTTGACCATAACATAGAAATGGCCTTTATTCAGCCTAGCTAGCGAATGTCAGTCATGTTTGTTGACAAATCAAATACCCCCTATAAATGTAACTTCATAATGTGGTATCAATTTTGCACTTTGATGCTTATGGTTTTGTGTATTTTCTTCTTGAAGCAAAGTAGTTGGAGAATGTTTTTGTTTTCCTTTCTGTCCAGCCAAAACTGTTTTCTATTGAAATCTTTGTTTCTCTGTAATTGTTGAATCATATTAGCTGCAAAATTGAGGAACCCTTGGGGGAAGAGGGAGGGGGGGGGGGGTGCTTATAAAGTTAATTTTGTTTTACAGGCTGGCTACAGCACATAATCAACTATAGTTTCTGTGATGATTATGTTCATGTATTGGTATAGTAGCAGTATGAAGGTTGATTTCAGCAGACTGACTGTATCTGAAAAGTAAATTAATTTGGGTCAATGTAGAGGTGTTCACCTGTGTAGTGCAATACTTGAACCTAGTACCAAGTACACAAACTTGAATGTTCCTTGCTCAAATCTGCCAATACTTTTTTGTTTTTGATACTTTGTTTTGTTTCGTATGCAGTAGTATGTGTTACTGGTTGCGCCTTTTTTTTTTTTTGAGATAGTTCTGTGTACTTTTCTTTCATTATGTGGCTTCTTCACCGCTACAGCCTGCATGCTAAATGCTTTTCTCAAAAGCAGGAATTTGAAGATTGAGAATGGTCGTGAGGCTATCATGTGAATACCAACAAGCTATCATCGGGAATAGTTTTGGGACTGATCCTTTTCAAAAAAAAAAAAGTTTTGGGAATGATTGAATAATGAATCAGACCGATGCTGCTGATTGAACAATAAAAAGTTTTGGCAGCTGATGAGATCGACCTTCCGATCCCGTTGTGGTGGGCTGGCCTGTAGCCGATGCTGGTGCAGCTACTGAAGAAGAAGAAGGCGATGGTGTCACTGAAGGAGGAGGCAATCTGTCGAAGGAGAAGCCGGAATACAATGGGCTGCAAACCAGTAGGAGGCCCAGCAAGACTAATACGCGTTATAAAGGACCCAAGTGGGCTTAGGAGAATGACGGCGGCAGATGCTCGTGCATCTTGTAAAGGGGAAAGAGCGAGCACCTCGAACTCGAGTTTGTTATCGTTGAACTGGAATCCGGCCGGAGGCTAGGGCCGGCGGCGGCGTCAGGTGGATTGCCGGCGACCGAGGTTCTCTGACTGCTACTCCTATACTATCTACTCCGTAGTTGATATTCCGCATTCCGGTGACAGGCCGCTGGTGGAGAGTTGTGGAACGACGAAGCAATAGCTAGGCGTCACCATGCATCTGCGGGCGGGTGGTGTCGGCGTGGCAACTGAGAATGAAGCATGGGGAGTCAAACAAGGAAACATCTTGGCAGGCATGCAATGTCGGTCGGTCTTGTAGTCTTGTGTCGTGTCCGGCCGCCGTGGATCCGATGCCGGAGACATCACCGGCCGGCCGGATCGCTATTCTAATGAGGAAGATATATATCATGGCTGGATGGTCCAACAAATCGTGCCAACCCGTAGCTTTGTTGACCTCAGCGATCATATCACGCATGACTTCGTTCACGTGACAATTGTACGCGTACTAGGTAAGTTGTCCTTCATCACTTGACTTTTCATCGCGGCCAGTAATGCGCCGCTTTTTTTTGTTGCGTCCTACATGCATGTGTGGTGCCACTTCCACCAAACCACACGAACGTATTCAGCTCCTCCATCTCTCTTGATCAAGAGATCGATCGAGTCTACATACATTGCCCTTTATTTCACCTGACTCAGATTACCGATATGATGAATGGCGTCGATCGACCATCTCCAAGCGTGGTGGTCATCGGTTCAAGCAGCAGCACCGGCACGTGTGTCTCGATCACAACCGTGTGCTGTACGTGTTGATGTACAATGTGGCGTGATCAAGCACAACCGTGTGTGTTTCAGGGCTCTTATTGTCGGTTGAAAATGCTGGCAAGTCGATTGTGTGTTTCAGGGCTCTTATTGTCGTTGAAATCGGTTGTTTGGACCATTAAAACGGGCGCTTTGCCCGTTTAAACACCATTTCTGCCCAAATAATGGGATAAAGGTCAGGTGACCAACTGTTTATAATTAGCATTTAGACACTATCTTGTTATCACTGCCCACTTTTACAAGCGACAATGAAAACCGGTGGTGAAGCGGGGTTTCAATAAACCAGTGGTGATGAGGTTTGTGGCATCTTTTTTCCATCCTCTTTTATTGAGGATTTAAGCCACTTATAGTTTTTTTTTGGCATACATTTCGATATGAAAATGTAGATCTTTAAAGGTAACTTGCATTTCCAAATCAGGATAAGCTACTATACACTGTTGGATACTCCATAAATAATTAAGTCTCTAAAGGGACTTAGCTGTGAAATTCCTTTTTTTCTCTTAATAAAGTTCATTCCACCTTGTCTTGTTCACTCTGCAGTCTACCATCTCACCTCAAATCCTCAAATTTGTCCTAGCTAATTTGAACAATTGCCCTTCAAAATAAGAGAGAGAGAGAGAGAGAGGGTACTACTATATATCAACTTTATCCAAACGTCCCCACGTGTGTCTGTACCTCCAAATAAACCGGCGGGTCAGCATATACCCATGGCCATGTGCACAGCAGGAAGCTAGAACACCCTGAGACATCACCTTCGGACGTGACGCCCTGTGCGCGGTTAACAGTCGAAATTCTTAATTGGCCGGAATTTGAAAGGGAAACCGCAGGACATGTCGATGCATGGCGGAAGCAGTTAGCTTTTTTTTTTTTTTTTTTTTGAGAAACTGGAAGCAGTTAGCTGCTACTGCGTGGAATCATTCCCGCAGGCCCGGCCCGGGGGACCCGCGCGTGGCAATGTGTATGTGCCACTTTTGCACAGTGCCCTGTTGGGCCTCATGCCCATCCTATCTCTCGGCTACCTCGCTCGCTTTCGGCCACAGGTAGGTACTGTTCCTCCTCCAGGGCTCTAAAAGGGTGCGTGGATGTGATCTCCTTCCCCTTTTCCCCATTGCCAACATTGCGCTGGGCATGGGCTACTAGTGATGCATGGCAAATGCCCGATCAGCAAAAGTCTTTCAATTCACACGGCGTGCTTGTTTGCATGGATATGACCGATCACTGTATGTACTAGCTGGAGCTAGTACTTGAGTGAAAAATGAACGTACATGGTGCTGGCCCTGCTGGGCTGTTGGCATTTTTCCTAGGAGCGAAACTGAAGCTAGACCCCCATCTGGTGGCCGCATGCGTGTCCATGGCGATGCGCCGAGAGGCCGAGCCACGGATGCGTGTGATGGGCAGCAGAGTGGTGGCAGTAGTGCTGGGGACACGCTGCCAATGTCGTGCTGCGGCATATGTGTTCGTGCCTGCATGGATGTCGGTCTTTCTGAGGTCAGTGCGCTGACAAAAAGGGCGGTGCATCGCATGCAGCGCCGTGCCCAGCACCAGGTTTTCAAGGCGATTCGCTTCCTGGCCGCGCGCGCGCGGTTGATGCGCTACGCCGGTGCCCGGCGCTGGGCTACGCAAGTGGTTTCTCTTTCGCGTTGCTAATGATTCATGGGCGCAATTGTTATTATCTGCGCCCACTGCGAGCACTAGTATATATATGCCCATGATCATAGGAGATTGCAGAGAGAGTGTGGCAAGCTCGAGAATGAAGCGCAACGGCCACACTCAGGATCGTCAAACTTGTTGCCAGGCAACGAAGAATAACCGTCAAGACTAAGAGTGTAGATTGCAAGTGAAGTTAAGCTAGCTACACCGTACACCTCTGCCGCCAGATGTGTGAAGATTATCACTCTCATATCATATGGATTGGATGAATTCTTTGCAATCTCGTTTTGTTTTCCTTTCCTTTGGCTCAGTCCTGCCTTTGTATTTGTCTGGATTAGCTCTTTGGCTACCCCGTTTTTGTAATCTGGTTTTGGTTCTTTTAATAAAGAGCTGGGTATCAAGTCTTCATAGTTTTAGACTAGTTCAAAAAGAGAGAGTATAGGATGCATGCATGCAGAGCATTAATCCAGCTTCCTGCCTTAAAAGGAACTAACAAAAACAATTTACATTTTTTTTACCTGTACAATATTAAAAAATCAAACAACTTGGCATATATAGGAGAAGTGCAGGATCAAAGGCCAGCTTTCAACGCGAAAGAAAGCTATGTGCAAGCAGAACACACACATTATTATTATCTTGATCTCCTCATAAACTTAACATAGTTGTCATACTAAGCTACTGCGCCGTACTTTCACATGACCTGCACGCCACCAGGCAGGGTTATTTATATATACAGTACTAGTAGAATAATAAGAACAGATGATGGAATAATAGTTCTGCGGCACATGCATATCATCTCAATCTATCTATCACGCATGCACGCATGGAAGCTGAAGTTGAGAGAAAACTAGCGTAAACCCCATGCCCTCCAGCTAAAAGAAGACCTGTGCAAAGAGCCTGTTGGTGCTGTGACAGTGAAAGAGCGCGAGGTCGTATTCCTGTCTCTCTCCATGCCCACAACACCTCCCCCACCCCACACCCCTAAAAAGGAGCTCCCACTATTCGTTCCAGCTCGTCCCTTTTGGTCCAGAGGCATTGCTTGCCAGTTGCCAGCCACTCCACTGCGCACCTCGACTCAACAACGCAGCAAGGACATGATCTCGTAGTGGGCGTACAACAAACCATGCGCGCTTTTCAAGTTTTCATTCTAATATATGGGTTCAAAAGATTTCCTTTTCTGCGCCACTCTTATATATAGCGCTATATTTCAGCAGTTTATTTAGAAAGGAAAACAGTTCTTGCATTGGTGTCTATGGATGTGGCGCCATCTCTGGTGTACAAGACTACGAGTATACTGTGTATAATCTACCAGTGATAGGCTGATACTAGCTGAAAAGAGCAGCCATGCATACTGTAATGTAGATCAGTACGCCACGCGTGCCCTGCAACGCACAGGTCAGGAGGCTCTCTGCGTTTGTGCTTTCTGAGAACTCTTTTGAATAAAGGGCAGCTTGCCATCACTCACACACTCCATCAGTCAAACATGCATGCTCTGCAGGGCAGGCTAGGGATGTTTCAGCACAAAGCCCGTCCGGCCCCCTGCATTGGAGGTACGTACCGCAACAGTTCCGCGGTGTAAACAGACAAATCAGCTTCGATGATTGGCACAGATATAATGAATCATGTTAGCTCTGATGTGAAGAGCACATGTGTATAAAATTTCCTGAAAATTTACAGAGTTAATTAGTTTATTAGCACGTTTAATGCAAAAATTAGATTGAAGGTAAGAAATATTATGTACTAATCAGTAATGGTAAGATAGCGCACTGCACTCATGCACAGCTATTAACTAATCCTATGTATTATATTGAGAAAAACGTATTTTTTTTCATATACAAATATATGTATAAGTCCACTGGACGAGCTCCGATCAAACTAAAAAGGGCAAAGGATCCTCTCATATTTTTTCTTGTCGATAAAACCAAAGGCATGCACGCCCAAACTATTTACTGTACAATGGACAGAGGCTGCAAAGGGACAGCCGGTATCATGATTTAGGCAGAATTGGATTGAAAGTTGGCTCAGCTCATGGCCCAGTTTGACACACACTCGCTCGAGAAAGCGAAAACTTTCTGATGTGTCGAGTTGATGATATACCGTATCTCTGCTGTGGGACTCTGGCTGCATATATGTATTCAGGCCGGGTCTCCATCACAGTCCTCGTCATTTAGAGTTTAAAACCTCTCTTTAAACATAATTAGCAAGGACCTCGGACAGCTAGTTAATTCTACCGGCCAATTATATTGCTGCAAGCCTGCAAGAATAATTATGTTTAAAGAGAGGTTCCGGTGAAATAAATCAGCAACCCTGCAATCATATATACGGCTGCATGATGTTATATGCCCATGACGTACGTACGGGAGGCCATCGTCATCAGCGATATAATCCTCTAGCTAGCCAATCAGCTGGGAGAGAAAAAGCACGGATCCTAGCTGTAGTTGTTCTGCTCACCCGTACTGTGTCTGAGTTGGTAGCGACGAAATTGTCAGGCCCAAACACGTACTAGTACTAGCACTAGACGTAACGCTACAACACTGTTGGTGGTACGGTACATGGTCATGGTGCCATGGTGGTGGTGGTGGTGTATTATTATTAACACATATCTGCTTGCAGGCTCAACCGAAAACGCATCATCTCGATCGGTAGCTAGGGAACCTGGACAAATGCATGGACGTCTACACACGTGCGGCTCAACACAGCTGGGAATTGAGGTGCGCGTGTTTCCGGCCGGCCGGCCGACGGGAGCGAGCAGGAAGATATGAAGGGCGAGCAGGCCCTGGGATTGCGACACCCCACGGCCCGGCCTCGCGGCAGACAGCGACGATATATGCCGACGGGTACGCATGGGGGGTCGGACATCGGAGGAGGCGATCACCGATCAGGCAGCAGGCCTGGGGATGGAGACGAGTCGCCGGGCGAACGGGGGTCGGCCGGGTCGGCGCGCGCAATGATGTCGCGGGAGAAACGGGGCGGAAAGGGGCCGGGCGTGCAGTGGACCGTGGGGGGGCCGGGGCCGTGTCCGTGCGTGCGTAGGCCGCGCGCAGCAGAGCAGAGCAGAGCCAGCCAGCAGCCGGCCGGCCGTCCGGGCGGCCGCGCCGGCCAGTGGACGTGGATCGATCCAAGCCCACCACCTTCTTTCGCTAGATAGATAGATTCCGCCACCCTCTCCTCGCCAGATTCTCCTCCCGTCACACCGCGTCCGCGACTCCGCGAGTGCGATCGAGCCGAGCCGCCAGCCACTTCTCCCGCCCGCGTGCTCGCCCACGCGATAACGACCCGGCCGCCGCGCGCTGGTCCGGCTAGCCGACCTGCCTGCCAGCTGCATGCGCCCCCGGGCCGGTGTTTCCTACGGCCTCTGCGATCGCGCTGCAGACATATGACGCGCGGCACATGAAATCTCGCTCATCTCAGTTGCCGGCAGCAGGAGGCGTACGTGCACCGAGAGAGCACTGCACCGTACCCGTGATTGGCGTCGATAAACTCGCAGATGCATATGCTGGGATGGGATCGATGATGCTGTCAGAAGAGGCCATCACCGCAGCCCTGACCGAGAGAAGACCATCTGATTCATCGAGCTGCGGCGTGTGTTTCTGCGTGTTTTTGTCTATGCATGTTGACGACAATTGTGTCGTTGACGACGATGACGATGTTGTTAGTTACTCTGTTGCTGCCACGCATACGTCGTACGTACGTGCACATCCTGCATGCTAGCTCGCTAGCTACCTTTCGAGGACTATGACTCTCTCGATCGATCGAGTGCATACGCGCCAAACAGGTCACGACATGAAATCAACGCAAACGTGAACGGCAAGGAGATGTGGATGTCAATGCAATGCAATGCATTGAAGATGTACATGCACATGTGTCAAGAATAATGACATGCAGTGACAATATATATAATGAATGTGCCGCAGTTGTTTCTCTGCATGAAAACGACGGGGCAAGGGTACGTACAACTTAGTGTCTTAGTGCAAATTACTAATAAATAAATTGTGTGTTTTCTACAAACGGCTATGAGCTCATGACGATATCGCTCCATCAACTAACCCTCAAAGGAGATCATCACTTTGGCAGCATATACATTATACATATGCTCCATGTTTTCCCCTATATAATTCAATCGGCTCTATCCGGCCTATTCATCATCAGCTTGTTATTTGATTGAGTTTGATGACGATGATGCCATCATACATACCGATCGTTGTCACTCCCCACTATGTTTGGTTGCAAGCTCCTAACAACTCCAGATCTTTGTCTTATGCACGCGATCAAAGGTAAGCTACTTAAACCATTAGAAAACACGGGGTACAAACTAATCTGTCAACGACAGGCCGGTCTTTCCAGCGGATTTCAAAAAGGTCTGCGCTAGCTTGCAATGGACAAAACAAAACTGATGCGGCAGCTTGGACTACGTACTAAATGATTTAATCTGGACACCAAATTATTAGCTGCTCTCTATTTGGACGCTAGACGACAATGTTCTGATAGAAAATATCTAGATTACCTTCAAAAACAACATAGATAAGGCCATTTGTCACACTAACATATAAGTTATTTGAAGGGAAAAGCAACTGATAATAACTTTTTTTAAAAAAAAACCTAGTCAATTTTCTCTGAGAATTATTATATTGAAAGCTAACTATTTTTTTTTTAAGAAATTGAAAGCTAACTATTATTATCATACCAAGATCGATGCCCAGGCCTACAATGATGGGAGATTTTTTCCATATAATGAATTTCAATTAAAATATTGGGATGTATTTTATTGACTATACATATAGTGTACGTACCTAATATTGTGCAGATCCTGAAAACATCAACCAAATCATACTCTTGTGGATCAGGTAAAATGCATGACGGAGACTTTTGACCACACCAAAACGACTTTGACATTTGATCATTTCAAATAGAAGAAGGGACTCCAATAATGTAAATATAATGGGGGGGAAGAACAAATAAAGAGCACTCTAGCTACCTCATATATACTATATGGTCTAGGTGTTGTCAAGTCTAGCTATCGTGTGCAGCTGCTTGCCTGATTCATGCTAGCTTGATGTTGGTAGTGGTAACCAATGCAAAAGTAGCACGCCGTGCAAGTGTCTGCCCGAAGCCCTAACAACCCCCCAACAATCAACAAAGTTAGGAAGCAACATCTCAACAACCATCCAATGCAAAAGCATAAGTCTTATGGCCAAATGTAGCTGCTATGAGCTACATACGAGACGCCATGTGACAAAGCCATGCACACGTAAATCCCTCCAAAGGGAACAAAGTTGTTAACCTTAAATAAATTACAAGAAGAAACACAGAGGAATGTGAGGAAAAAAAAAAAGAACCAAGCAAATCGGAATCATCACGCCAAGAACTTGTGACGATCGATGATCCAAATTTGAAATAGATGCAAGTCTAAAACCTAATACTATCGACCATACCTCCTCTCGATCACCTTGCTGCAACCAATGTGTACGTGAGCTAGCAATATAATCCCTACTACCCTTACGCTGCTCCGATCCAAAACCCTACATGCGTGAGCCATTCAGCTTTCAAAGATCGACGAGCAAGGGGGAGCGAGAGCGAGCCCGCCATACACATGCACGTACGTGCGCGTGATCCAATGCATGGATCGATGCATCGACGCCGGCTAGGCATGGCGGATGGCGCCCTTGCTTCTCCTGTGGCTCGTGCTGTTCCACGTACGTGTACTCACCGAGCTTGCATTTGCGTCGACGAGCTCCTGAGATCGATCATGGCCTCCACGCACTTGCCCACACGAGAGGCTGTTCCTTCCACGCCAGGAAGACGCCTGCTCCGGCTGCCGAGTCGTCCAAGCCGGCATCCCGCATCGACCAGCCTTCCCGATACCGACGGAGCAACGACCGCACGTCGTCGGCAACGTCCTCGCTGAACGCCACCGGACAGAAGCCGGCAGACCGCATGCGGCGCGCCCATGAAACCGCCGTCTCCCGCCGCTCCATGGACTCTGACGCCGGGCACGAGACCAGGTCCACAATGGCACGCCCGGCTCCCCTCTCCAGTGCCAGCCTCTCGTTGCTTGTCTTGGGGAAGCTCTCTTCCAGCGAGTCCATGTAGGCCGAGAAGAACCGCAAGCCCTCGCCGAACACCTTCAAGAACCCTGCCTCCGTGTCGCCGCTTTCCTCGGAGGCGTCAGGGTCAAAAGCCACGAGATCAGCCTCCTCCTCGACGACGGTAACGACCCGCGGATCCAGACGCCGGATGGACGCCGCGAACGCGTCCCGTCTTCGGGCAGCGCCCGGCACCACACCGCGCAGCGAGTTGATGCAGTTCACGGCGAGCGCGGTGGAGGCGCCGCCGTCGCGCAGATCGAGCGCGTCGAGGTCGAGCTCCGCGAGGTCCCCGGCGTGGTGCACGGCGCGGAAGCTGAAGGGCACGCCCATCAGCCGCGCGAACTTCTCCATCCGCTGCCCGATCTCCCGCATCACGCGCTGCACGGCGGCCGTCGGCGCGGACGGCGCGGCGGAGACCACCGTGGTGATGGACAGGTGCGGCGTGTCGTCGGCGGACCGCGTGGCGAGCGCCTCCAGCAACGTGGGCCACTGCGTGCAGAACGTGTTGCTGAGATCGAGGATGTGGAACCTCTGCGGCTCCGACGACGCCGCGGCGGCCTCCAGGAACGACTCGAGGATGGCGCCGTTGGCGGCCACGTGGCCGAACGACGACCACGGGCTGAGCTCCTGGAACCGCAGCGCCGTGCGGCGCGTGGAGTCGAAGGACGTGTTCCGGTCGGACGCCGCCGCGAGCGTGCGCAGCGTCCGCGGGCCGGACGCCGTGAGGCGCGCGAAGAGCCCCTGGAGGAAGTAGGACGCCAGCTTCTGCTCGACGTCCCCGTACGGCGAGGCCAGCTCGTTGAGCATCCACATCAGCTGCTGCACGCGCTGGCTGTCGCGGGCCGTCACCGCGCGCGCGCACTCCAGCAGCAGCTGGCTGGCCCATCTCCCCCCGCCGCCTCCCCCGACCGCCGCCGACGACGAGGCGGCGCCGCCCCCGCCGGATGACGACGCCGGGGACGAGAAGTCGAGGTTGAGGTCGGGCGGGAACGACAGGTCGGCCGCCTCGAACAGCGCGTGCGCCGCCCCCGCGGCCGTGGACGACGTGGACAGCGGGGGCGTCGGCGCCGTGGGCGTGGCCGCGGACGACGTCGGCGGCTGCACCGCCGCGCCGTGCGAGTGGAAGTGCTGCCTCGACGAGGACGAGGAGGAGAAGTCTTCATCCATGTAAAGGTGGTGGGCGTTGCCGCATTCTTCTTGCTGGTACGACGGCTCCAGGTAGTACTGCTGGTGCTGGTGCTGGTGCTGGTGCTGCTGGCCGTAGTAGTACTGCCCACCGCCGCCGCCGCTGCTGGTGCTGTGGTAGTAGTAGTTGTAGGATGCGTTGGTCTGGTGCGACGACGACCTGGAGCCGCTCGACGTGGTGCTCCTCGAGTTGTAGGACGCCGACTGCTGCTGCTGCTCGGAGGCTTGAAGGCTAACCAACCTAAACAGCGTATCCATGTAAGCTGCTACTGCGGCGAGGCGGCAACATGAAGTGTGTGCTTGCTCAAGATCGCCGTGGTAACAAGGAAGGGGGGTTTTAATGGCAGCGCGGTGAGAACTGAGAACCACCAGCCAGCAGGAGGAGGAGGAGGCTAGCTAGTAGCCAGCTATAGCTAGGATGCCAGGCTATGGCTATGAGAGGGAATTGTGAGTGGCAGCAACAGCGATCCAATTCCAAGCAAGTGTGGCTACCCAGCACCTACGCGCGTGTGTGTGGAGAGAAAGAAAGAGTGATCTATTCTTTTGAGCCAGAAAAGGGGAGCCCTGCGTGATGCGGCTCGCTTTCTTGGTGCCCTCTCGATCCCCAGTTCCACTGCTCTTTTGGCGAGACCGATGGAGCAATATGCTCTGGCCTTGCTTCGCTTTTGGCCGGATCGATGACGAAGCAATGGTTCGGATTTGAGTGAACGGATTCTTTACTGAGTGGCGCAGTGGGTGTGCCCGCCTTTTGCCTTTGCTTTCGTTCCCCATCTCGACCTCATTGCCCCGCGCCCTGCTGGCTTTTACGGAGTTTTTTTTTTTTTGTTGGCCTGATTTGCTAACGAACTGAAAGACCGTTTGCGTTTGTGACAGTGTACAGTACGTACTGGATTTAGATTTAAACAACTGTGGCCTGCAAATACAGCTGGGATTTCGTTTAGGTCATTTCTGTTAGGAAAGGACGACAGGCATACTGATTTGACATAGAAAAACTACTCGACGACATGATAAGGGTTACAAATAAACATAGTATGACGCTCATCTAGCGTGGCTTATAAATGTATTTATATTTATACGGAGCTAATAAAGTAAGATATTTGTACGGAAAAGTATGGTAGGAAGCCTAGCCATTCGAGCATCCTCCATTCTCAATCCAGAAGGAAAAATGCTTTGATTACAACTCAAGTATACAACCATTCATCTACACCATCGATCCGATGTACTTATAAGCTTTCTCTATATGATTTTTAACAGTGTATATTGAGTTAATTGTACTCAAATTATTGTATATCTAGCAATACTCTTCTCGTAAACTTATCCTATACAATTATCAAGTCATGTTCAGCAAATTTCTAGCCATTGTTGGTTAGTTGTGCATTTAAATTCATATCTTTGTTATCATGCATTAGAAATTCAATATTACCAATTTATACTTTTATATAAAACTAATAAACCAAATGAGTTCTAAAAAAAATCTAACACACATTTAGTTTATGGTTTTTTTTATCTAACTATATATGTGTACTATTTCATCACGGATTTTCTCACGTGCTTGAGGACATGCTACAAGTGTTTCATAGCACCAAGCAATGTTTTTTCAACCTTAGCTATAATCCAACCATTTTCAATGGTTGCACGACTGACACTTCTTCAGCTCTAGCTCATCCTCGATCCGACTTCTTTCAAACTATGGATATGAAAATGTCCCTCATGTTGAAATTGTTATTACACAATGTTTTTTGTAGTAGCTCCATTGTTGTTACATAGTCATATATAGAGATTCAAATCTCCTTTTTCCAATATCAGATTGTGATGTAAGGAGTCCCCCTCAACCAAGACCTCATACATGGCTGCCTAACCTAGTGGCATCGAAGGACTCCATCACCACGCATTAAGGGTACTGTGTGTTGTGGCATGAATCTACATGTTGACAAATTCAACCTAGATATATCTAGTTACTGAATGTTAGGCAATATGTTGTTAGAAAACACAAATTATAAATGATCTCTCGCGCCCCCCCCCCCTCTCTCTCGTGGGGGCCATATTCATGGGACATATGAGCACCAGCGACAATGGCAAGCTTCTTCATGCATCTAGGCTTTGTGAGGGGTGTTGTTGAGCTCCGGTTTCAATTGATAGGTTACAATTGATAGATTTTTGTAAGTTAACAGAACTCTTGGAAGAGGTGTGTGTGACCAGAGAGTTGGTGGGATGCCACACTAGCCATAGATAGTGGTGAATGTCTATTGAGCAACACAAGTAATTTACTCCAAAATAGAGCAGCTAGGGTACAATGAAGTAGTAGGAGGGGAGCGAAACTAGCAACAAGAATGTTGTTAGGGACCGCACTAGGAAAAAAACTATCTAGTGAGAAAAGATTGTTTGGCTCCACATTATCAATCAAATCGACTGAGAAAAACCATAAAATTTAGCATCACCTCTTACGACGACAGAGGAAGGAAAAGAAGACTCGTTAGTCTGATTGAAATTCAACGATTATATATGTCCATAGTCTCAAACAATAAAATTAAAAATTAGGCAAACAATTAGTTGCATCACCCTAAATTGATACCAAGGTACAATTAACGTTTGGAAACATAACAAAGACGGGTGTTTCACTCTACGTTTGGCCGTTCCAGCTTGAGAGGAGAAATGATGGGAAGGTTCAAAAGACGTACAATAAGCCGGTCCAACAATCCTGGGACGCGGCATGGCCCGAAACTAGCGTTGGAGAACGACACCAACCTAGGAGGATTTGGCAGGCATCCAGCGCTGGCGACGGGAAAAATATTCCCTTCCATAGTCGCATGCGTCGCCCTCAGGACGCGAAGGAAATTGTGCCACCTCCTCCTCACCCTCCACGCTGGCACTGCGTGCCAGCACCGGTCGACCGATGACCAGACTACGCCCAGGCGCGAGGCGGCAGTCGTCGACGAAAGGCCGGCTAAAGAATTAACGAGGCGCGCGCGCGCGGGGCCGGCCGGCGGCAAAAAGCTGGACGGCCTGGAGCACAGCGTGCACGCGGTGCTGGCCACCACGACCAGAATACTACACCATCATCACCACCACAGCCCAAGAGCACCGGCCGTCTAGGCACGCGTATTCTGCAGGCAGAGGCACCTCCTTTTGAGATTTTCGGAGAAAGTTCGTACCAGATTCATATAAAATTTTGCTAGCGCCAGTGCAATTTGCAGTTCTTTAAAAAGAGGGAGATCGGCCCGTTTCGCTGCTTTTGGAAGGCCGAAAAGACGCGCTTGTCTGCAGCGCCGTCGGGCACGGCTGGTGCGCTCCCGCTGCCTGCCGGCCGGCCGGCCGGCCGGCGCTCGGCCGCGTTGCTTTGCTTGCCTGCTCTGGCCGTCCGTCCGTTCATGTTCGCTGTCTCCTTTGCCCGGCCGGTGCTGCCGCGCGCGCGCACATCTGCAGCTGCAGCTGTTGGGTACTAGCACTGCGCTAGCTGCTGCTGGCGCGCTCCTATCGCTATCGCGCACCGCTCTTTACCTAATTTCCATCGGCTTGTGCAGAAGGCCGGATGGGGCCTCCATATATCTGCGTGGTTAGGTAGGTCAGGTGTGCACTGACTGTGATGTTGAGTGAGCGAGCCTAGCTGCTGTCAACTGCGACCAAGTGCTGTTGACCGCGCTGTGCACTGGAGTACTACTCCTGCTGGAGCATTGTAGCCATGATGGTTTCGGTTCATGGGGCTTTGAAGAATGCCGGGACCGGGATTGTGGATTGACGGAGCCGGCCGTCTCCACTCAGCTGATCGACTGATCGAGAGAGCCTGATAGTGAGATACGGAGTATAAGGTAGATCCCAATTTGGGGTTTAGAATTTAGAATTGACACCGTACAAAATTCCTATTTTTCGTTATATCAAAATGCCGGCACATGTATGAAGTACTAAATATAGTTGAAATCAAAAACTAGTTGCACAATTTTGTTGTACTTTGTGAGACGAACATTTTAAGCCTAGTTAGTTAAAATTTAGATAATTTTTATCAAACACAAACGAAATGCTACAATACATTGATGTGACATGGTACTATGCAGAATGTCAATTCGGCGAGGAACTCAACAAGGCCTAAATTGCATTGAATAAAAAGTCTCTGGTGCCGCAGATTCACTGCTGCAGAGCGAGAGTAATAATCCGTATCGGTAGCAGAATCAGGTCAAGTCATCGTCTCTTTATTGCTCAAGATAACGAACACATCAGTCTCCCGCTCTCATTGTTCCTCACGCACATTCATATGTGCAGATACTGTGCTCGCGTCCTCCAGATTTACATGTGTGCCAGGCCAAGCTTTCGTGACGAGTTCAGTAAGTCATGTCAGTATCGTGTTTAATCTACACAAAAATTTTAGATACTGGTAACCAAAATTCAGGAAGTTTGATTTTGGATGAACCAAGATGAATTTACAAGAGGAAGCAGCAGAGATCAGGTTTAATCCAACATGACCAGATTCATGTCCTTCTAATTCTGAACACGTCGTAGTCTAAGCCAGTACGCAGTCACAGTCCTCTGTCTGCAATTTGTGTCTGCCTGTCTGGCCGGCATAATGTACATAGAGCGGTCGTATCATACAGAACTACACAATCATGGTCGCCCTTGTCTTCTATCCCCGTTTGGGCTTGGGCGACGACGGGTCTGGTCGCAAGTTGCAGAGCTCTGTTAGCTGCGCGAGGATCCGAGTTCTGTGTTTACATGTCCGATCTGCACAACCTGTGGTTGCATATTTCACAATTCACAATTGACACTGCAGTCGTGTGTGCTGTCGGACTCTGTCATCGATCAGATTATGGGGTCGACATGGGGGTACGATACTGTTGTAGATCATGAGGCTGCAGACGCGACAAAGTTCTCATGCTCTGTACGTTTCCGTAGCGTACGTACCCATACATAGACTACGCTGTTTCAGTGGATTTTTGCCTCATTTTATATATCTTGCACCCGGTATGGCATGAGTGCATGACTATCCTTCTGCACATGCCTTGTATATATACATATACATGACTGTATCCTGACATCCAGCAAACAGAATTTTCCGTCCAATCATCATCATCCCGAGCTTCCGCATCCACTTTGGATTGGCATAAACGTCTCCATACCAACAAACAAACCCTCGCCGAAAAAAAGAGAGAAGGAATTGACCAGTGCTCCTCCTGCTCCCTTTTCAATCAAAAAGAGAGACAGACTTGCAATTATTCCAGTGCCACAAACTGTTTCAGCAACAGCATTCCTGTCTGAACCAGTGAACCCTCCTTCTGTTCCTGTGCGCCGCGGTGCCATGGAGCCCTCCCCTCCCTTGGCCTTCGCATATCGGGCGTCCTACTGCACCTGATCTGATCAATGAGCCAGCGAGCGCAACGAACTGCAAATCACTGAATCAGCATGGAATGTTCAGACGAATACATTAGCCCGAGCAGCAGCGGCAGCGTATCACGTCTTTTGGAACCAAATGCGTCCCGGCCTAATCATGGCTAGGAACTCACGGTCACGAGCGGACGCGATCAGAAAACGGGAACTTTCCCCGCAGTCCACGCACCGCCGACCGATGCCGACCGGGCCCGGCGAGCTTTGCCGTTGGCCATGCACGCAGCACGCACGCCGGGAGCTTTTCATTTTGAACCGCTCTCCTCCGAGGCGGCGCGCGGCCAAAGTACGGCGACACCATCATCACGGCGCGTCTGTCCCGGCGCCCGAAGCAAAGCAAGCAACCGCGAACGCACTCACCACGCCTTTGCCCGTAGTATAATATCACTGCCGCAGCGGTGCCGGTGCGCGGTGCGCGCGGCGCAGCCTTTCCTTTCCCCGCGCGCTCCCGTTTTGTCCTGTCTTCGCCGTCCCCCGATGTTCGTTCCATTCAACGACACCATCCACCCCGCTTTCCCCTCGCCGGCCGGAGACCCGCGGCCGTGCAGGCGAAAGCGCCGGACACGGCTCCGCGCACCTGATCTGATCTCCTCTCATTGGCGCCCACGGCCGTCCCGTGCTCCCGCCGTGGTCCTTGGGCGAGCCGAAACGTGTCGACCTTTTGGCGCGCCGGAGACGCCGCCAAGGCTAGCTAGTTACCGCCCACCGGAGTGCATCTTCTTCGTCGTGCCCAAATGCCCAATGCCCTGCCCTGGTCCGAGATCTAGAAGATGGGCCATGTCTGTCAAGATTAGCCACGCCTGGCGCCACACACTCGGGCGAGCGAGGGAGTGAGATCCAGCTCGACGCTGCGTCCTGATGCCACGACACGCAGACCTGACCGGACCATGCCTCTCCCCACCGCTGCCGCCCATGATGCGGGCGCGGCAAATTGGGTGCTTTGCCCAGACTCTCTCGTCTCGTCCTCGTCCCGTCGCCGTCCGTCGCCGATCACACAATCATTCATTCATGCCCTGCTCCAGTGCTCCGGCCCTATTATTCTTGACGCGTCACTGTTCCAAGAACCCATTGCCCATCCTCCTTCCGGTTTGCCGGCCGCGTCGATCGGTCGCCATGCATGGCGACCTCAGCTGGACTGCTGGAGTATGGCGACAAACTTTCCTTTGCTTCAGCCTTCAGTACCTAGTGTGATTACAAAAATCTGACTCCGAGCATCGGAGCCCGAGCATCAGTACCTAGTGTGATTAGGATGCAGGAGATTGGTTCAACGCTTGCAGAGATGAAATTGTTTCATGTGAAATCATTGGGTTCGAGCGGTCCCTAAGGTTACATATATAACGTAGGGTCACTGATCGTGCTGCATTATCGTCTGATCTGATCCCAAGCGATCTGAAATCCACGTGCTAGCTATATTTTGCAACTGAAATTTCGCTCCCACTGGTGGGGTGTGCCACATGCACCAAGACACACTCGTCGTCAGTTTATCAGCAACACAAACAACGCTACGGAAACATATAGGAAAATATTGGTCTCAGCTGCTTTATATATATCCATTCATTGCCATGCCACCTGCAGAAACGAGTTTTATATATGTGCAATTATTTATGCATCCACATTGTATTGTAGGCAGACAAGATCCAAGAAAGAAAACGAAAGGAGAAGAGCAAAAAGAATACTCGGACATATTCTTTCCCTTTGCAGCATTGCAGCTCATTTTTTTTGTCTACAGAAGTACAGCTAACAAAACAAAATACAGGTCTTGGTGCCGCTAACGCTATGGGAAGGGAATGCCTCCATATGGCCGATGACTGGTGTGCCATGCTTGAGGTATCTCTAGCTGTGGTTACGGTCTCTGAATACCTTGCGCTGAGACGAAATTTCAGCAGCGGCAGTGCCTACCGGTCCATGTCCATCCGACAGCAGGGTTCAGAGCAAGGATGCTTCACTTTCAGTGCCTCTAGATGTCACCAAAATTGCTAGTTTTTTCATTTTTTTTATCACATCAGTTTTTTGACGGATGCATGCAATATTAAATATAGATTAAATAAATAATTAATTACATAGTTTGATTATAAATTATAAGACGAATTTTTTAAACCTAGTTAGTCCATGATTGAATAATATTTATTAAAAACAAACGAAAGTGCTACAGTAACAAAGTTGAAAAATTTTCGTGATCTAAACCAGGCCTCATATGCATTGCCTGAAAAAAGTAGGACAGTCTTGTACGTACACTCTTTACAGCGGTCAGTCGGCAACAGTTGTGCTATGGAAAGAAGAAAAGAATCGTCATGTGCAGTGCGCGAGACATATGGAGCTGTTTGCAGAGCCCTCTCCGGGAACGTCTGTTACTTGGCCAGAAACCTTGTCCATTCCAATGTCCTAACTCCTAAGGTCCTATTTAATCTGCTAATAGTTAGCTGACGAAGTAGTTTACAACTAAGACCGTGGACTAAAATAAGCCTGCTAATTACTAAAAAAGGCTTATAGTATATTCAAACAACCTAGTTTGTAGTCTATTTCGAACTATCCAACCACCCGGCTTATCTAAATTGTTATTAGGATTTAGGACAGACCCAAGCCATAATCTAGGATGATTTTATGGCCATCAATTAATTAATTAGGATGTCAACTAGGCAAAATAGTGATATGATATTAGAATTAAGGAAAAGAGAGAAGGAAATGATTTCTTGAAGGACCGGAACAAGTCACCAGAGAAGATGAATAGGGAGCCGATAAAAATTCTCCACCGAGAAAGAATTTGGCCTATATCTCAAATCCACTCAAACACTCTTTTGTTGTAGCTTTCGCCAAGATCACATACGTGCCTACTAACCTCAAAAACAAGACCAGGAAAATGCATAAACCAAACAGGCAAGGAGCCAAGGAAAACACCAAACCTTAGTGCAATATTGAGCGATCCTATATGTGATATTGGATGGTGGGGTATGCACTTTAGTTCAATATATCAGATTGCAGTATCGGATAATTTTTTTTCAAAAGCGTGCACTTACACGTGCTTCATTAAGGGATAGTATCGGATAATCCGGTATGTAGATTTCAGCACAAGAGTTTTTTTTTGGAGAAAAGAGGGGGACCAAAGTCATTCAAATGGTCTCTAAATATCGTGAACTTTTAACCAAGGGGAAGAAATCCTTAAAAGGATCTTATATGTTTGGTTAAAATTGAAAATTATTTAACTTCTTGAATAATAAGAAAGTGAGTAAATCAATTTGGTGTTCGATCTTTCCTGCTCTACTCTCCCAGCATTTGCAGCAAAAAAAGACCAGAAATCGGCCCAGTTGCGCGCGGCGAAGCTAGGCCGGAGGAATCTGGTCCAATAAACTTCGCAGCCCACCCAAAATTTGGCCCGCCCAGCAACCCCACGACTGGGAATTTGCCTGAGCGGCCGCGACTCGGTCTGGCGTCCGTCCAAAGCCCCGAGCTCGAGCGACGCGGAGATCCTCGCCGATCGCCAGCCCCGACGCGGCGCCTCCCCGTCTCCCCGCGGCCCTGCGCGGCCACGCTCCACCAGTCCGTCGGCGGCGGGCGCGCCAAGGAGCTGGACAGGCGACGGCTAGTGCCCCAGTCCGTGGTGCGCTCTGGCCCTCTGCTGGCCTATTCCAGTCCCTGGTGAGTTGTTCCTAGAGTTTCTGACGAAACTGAAGATTTGTATTGTTCATGGGCTGGTGAGAGTTAGTATATGGAGCGTATGTTAGCAGGTACGGTGCGCGGGGTGAAAAGAACTGAGGAAAACGATTGATCTATCTCACTCTCGTAGCTAAACTCCTCTCCTCTTCCCCTCCCAATTTATCCCCAAAATCATCTCTATTTTATCCTAGATTATTGTGAGATCCTTCCAGGGTCTTGACCTGAGTGCTTGACATTTTTACTAGTTTTCTATGCACATCCATGTTTCGAATTGCCAGAATGCCAGCCATCCTGATGTCTCATCATAATTATCATTTCCTTATGACCTTACCTGAAGGACACAAGTATTCATTTCTTCAAGTAGTCACATGCCCATATGCCCATTTCTTCAAGTAGTCACATGCCCATATGCTTGTTGTACTGCCTTATCTTTTTTCCAGACCATTGTTACATGATGCAGAATTTCATATTCTTATATTTATATTTCGGAAGAAGGGTGGCCCTGGTGCAAGCGGTAGAGCTTTACCGCCTGTGACCAAGAGGTCCAGGGTTCAAGCCCCAGCCTCTGCACATTTATGCAGGGATGACTGCTGGCTATTTTCCCTTCCCCAGACCCCGCAGTGCGGGAGCCTACGGCACTGGGTACGCCCTTTATATTTATATTTCGGAAGGCATTGGCATATCAGACTTTGTAATTCTTTTGGGGGTTATATAATCCTTATTACTATCAATTCTTCAAAACTGAAGGAAGTAGGAATTAATTGTATGGTGTTGCATACTTGAAGTTTCATCAACAGTAGGTGGCCTGCGTATATTGATGTTGATTTCACATGTTGCTCTCATCTATAGCTGCCATTCTTTTGCTGACATACATTTCTAAGCAGGCGTGCTCAGCTGACCTCACCTGGACAATCAAGCTGAAGAGATTATCGTAGTGTGCATGGTTATTTTTCAGGAATGAAACGTTTTGTCTACATAAATGATGAGTCTTATCAGAACGACTACTGTGATAACCGGATTTCTAATACAAAGTATACCTTATTGAACTTCCTGCCAAAAAACCTATGGGAACAGTTCAGGTTTGTTACTAGATGCATTTGTTCGATTTTTTTTAATGAAAGTAGAGAAGCCATGATGACAAGAACTGTGATGATCCACTTGTCCGCATGTGTTAGTTGCCTCTTTACAATACAATATTCAATTGATGGAACTCTCTTGGTATATTGCTGAAGACGCTTGTTTAACTGAAACAATGAAATTTTCTGTTTTGGTTGTCTCTGTATTTTGTGTGCTTGCTGCTGTTGGCTGGTTTAATAATTTTCTTTAGTTTATAAATGTACGAGTTCGACAGTCTTCAACATGTTATACTTTTTTATGCAATCGATTTTGTTCATCGGACACTAGCATGATACTCGTACAGAAGTCCATTTTTCTTTTACCTGTTTGATACACTGGGATACACATCTGCTAGTACTGTTATCTCCTGGCTGGGAAACAGATAAAAGTAAAGTATCTATCTCGAAAGTGAGGGATCTATCTTGAAAGTGAAGGAAGTGGGTGGCAGACTTGAGAATTGAGAGATGAAGAGGTGCTGTCACTGGGAAACAGATAAAAGTAAAGTATCTATCTCGAAAGTGAGGGATCTATCTTGAAAGTGAAGGAAGTGGGTGGCAGACTTGAGAAGTGTGAGAGATGAAGAGGTGCTGTCACTTGTCAGTTACCAAAGCTTGCTACTATGTAGTTGATATGAATGGCCTTTTTTGTTCAATCCTTTAATACTATACTGCATGAAATAGGTTCTGACAGTGATTCATAATTAGGACAAAACTTTGAATCTTCTTTGGCTGTGTCACTTCAACGTCCACTTAGACTTTAGTAAGGTATAGATGGTTTACAATTAGAAAGACTGATCAAGCCAAATCGTTCACTCCAATCCGTGTTTGATCAGGACACATGAGTTCATATTGAGAACACTGCTTATGCTTAGTGCTGTTACAATGCTTCTCTCATCCCTAATTTTGATCAAAGGATGCTACAGTTGATAGATGATTTTTCATGTAAAAGTATACTCCATGCTGTCACATTGTATCTTTTTGGTTGGCCAGTCAAGGTTTGATCCCTGAGCCAAAATCCCAGTTCTTCACTAGGGAATGAATTGGTATATATGTAAATTGTATTCCTTTGGCTGAAAAAATCACATGATTTCAAGCATGTTAGACCTTGTTGTAATTGCATAAGTTAATTGGTACGGATGGAAAAGTTACTATTTATTTTGGTGTTTCAGGCGCTTCATGAATCAATATTTCTTGTTGATAGCTTGTCTGCAACTATGGTCACTTATCACTCCTGTAAATCCTGCAAGTACATGGGGCCCACTTATATTTATCTTTGCAGTTTCTGCAACCAAAGAGGCATGGGATGACTACAATAGGTATATTTCAGATAAGCAAGCGAATGATAAAGAAGTGTGGGTTGTTAAGAATGGTGCCCGGAAACATGTATGTTTCTATGTCATCCTCTATCATTGCAATATGCACATCTTTGGTCTTTCATATATGCCTTTAACCATTTAATTTGAAATAGAGAAAACTTATAAAAAAATGAAATAGAGAAAATCAGAAGTGTGCCTGTATTTGGATATGCACATCTTTGGTCTTCTCGTATCAGGCTTGCTACCTTTTGCTTCGTTGCATAGCTACATCTTGAAATATTGCTATATGTACTTATGGCTACATCATGTAACTACTTTGCTATGCATGACCAATAACCCATTTGAGGTGTTATTGCAAGTTTGCAACAACAATGCTTCTTGTGAAAGTTTAGCTCAGTTAGATGTGTACCTTGTTCTCCAAGGGCACTATTGAAGTCTAACAGCTCCTGCTGTACTTTCAGTATATATTACCTCTTCTTCTCACAGTTGATTGAACCTGAGAATATGACCCTCTCCATTTTTTTGCTATATAGATTCAAGCTCAAGATATCCGTGTTGGTAACATAGTTTGGATTCGAGAGAATGAAGAAGTACCATGTGATCTTGTTTTGTTGGGAACTTCTGAACCACAAGGAATCTGTCACGTTGAGGTAAATAAATGTGCAACCCCACCACACCTTCTGTTTGTTTATTTGTATTGTGCATGGTTTGCTCAGGAGATACCTTTGCTGTATTGGCCATGTTGGGCATTTCACTGAGTCTAAGTGAACTAAAGTACATATATTATTCCTTTTAGCAACCCCATCGCGTTTTCATAAATCATATGTGAAATCTCACATGAAGCGTGATATAAGTAATAAACTGTGGTTGGACTCCCTTAACTTGAGTGTTGTTAGAGGGGTGTTTCAAGATATCCCCCTACATTCATTATGAGTTAGTTTATATTTTACTTAAATTTCTTAGTATAAGAAACTAATGTTCTTTTGGACATGGATATGCTAAACTGATAAAACTTGCGGAGCTAATTTGTCTTTAAGAAAAATATTTATTACTTTCTAGCGCTAAAGAGAGAGCTCAAGTTGTATCCTTCCTGTAGATAGAACAGTCTGAAACTACTTGTGATTCGAATTCCAGACAATCTTTTCTTCTTCATTTATTACCCAATTGATGAAACGTGATTTCTGAAATAATTTTAGTTGGCAACCATGTTTTATTATTTCTCGACATGTACCTTGAATTTTTCTCCTTAGATGGGACATACTTTTGAGTTTACTGTTGTTCAGTTAGTTCTTTGCAGACTGAATATATATTATCCTCCCATTCTTGAATTCTAATTATGTTTGTAGACAGCTGCTCTTGATGGGGAAATTGATTTGAAGACAAGAGCAAGCCCACCACCTTGCATAGGACTGGAGTTTGAACAGCTGCACAAAATAAAGGTTAAAAGTTTATTTCTTTTTCTTTGTTTTTGCAGCTCTGGTCTCATTTAATTTTTCTTTTGCGAAAACAGCAGGAGAACACCCATTTTAGTATGCCTTCATTTAACTTCTCATTACCTTTATGAATTAACTAAACAGGGTGTGATCGAGTGCCTGATACCAGATAAAGACATACGAAGATTTGATGCAAACATCCGCCTGTTTCCTCCATTCATTGATAATGACATTTACCCATTGACTATTAATAACACATTGCTGCAGTCATGCTACTTGAGAAATACAGAATGGGCTTGTGGGGTAGCAGTTTATACAGGTAACTTGTTGATACTATTTGTTTTGTTTCATGTAATAGCAAGGCTAATCCAAAAGGTCAAGAATGGGGTCATCCTACAATAATAATGGAATGACCACTATTAATGTAAACAAGGCTGTTGTCGACAATGTTACTTAAGTTGACAACTTGGATTTCTATAGCATTTACATTTCATTGTTGATCAATGTCAAAATATTTACTTTGGCATGAAACGTCCAGAGGTTAAACAAATTCAGAGTCCAAGAGAAGCCTAATTAGCTCGTCGATGTCACCCTTTTCTGATCTTGCCCAATCAGTAGTGTAGGTTGGGCTTTGCATCCAGGCATAGGTGTTCAAGTTACAAACTTTCGTTGTAATCAGATCATCAATGAATAGGAAGAACACATGACAAATAGTTGTTATCCTCTGGAAGCCCGAATCTATATACATCGTGTGTCTTGCATACTCAGTATTCATCTATGATCCTGTGGTTTCGATGGTACCAAATTCCATCATAAGTATTATTGTAGATTATCAGATTGTCAACAAGCATGCTTGTGGATAGAACTATTAGGGCCTGTTTGGAATTTTGGATCCCTTCATTTTGGAGGAATTGGAATCTACTTAAGAAATTAGGCTATTTGGCTTAGAATTTGAGATTCCAAAACTTTCCAAAGTTCACATATAAGTCTCTCAAATTCGTAGGGTGAGAGATGGGAAATGGATTCTATAACTCACCATGCTATTTTTGTACTCTCCAACTTAAGTTGTAGAAATTGTATAACCTATCTAAAATATGTGCCTAAACTATAGTTTATTACAATGAATTCAATTCTAAGTATCCAAACGGGGCCTTAGTTTTTTTTCCTCGAACATGCAAGAGAACTGCATGTCTTAATGTTAAGAAAGAAAAAGGGGACAGAGCCTTTACAACACACACTGCCGCCAAACTCAGTCAAAGATAGCACTTTTAGTGTCTAGTTTCTTCATCACCTTTTAAAGTGGTGTGCATTTCATCTTAGATGCAGGAGTACGATAACCTGACAGCCCAACATGTTTGAAAGAACTGCATTTTGATGAGATATGGATTTTGTCTTAGGTAGAATTTGATAATTTATAAGGCCCTCCAATTTTATTATTCAATATGTTCAATTTTGCCCCTACTTATACTGGCCAATTAGACTATTTCAGCCGTAATTATCGACGATATGGGTATTTATATGAGCCAATGAGGATTGATGGCTGAAACTTTTAGGTGATTAAAGCTTACAACTACTTGTAAATGTTCTTAGGTGAAAACTTTAATACAAATCAGTAAATTTTGAAACAAATACAATGTACTAACTCAATTATACCATTTTGACAGCTATGCGTACTATTATACACATTAAACACTATAAAGGTCCAAAAAACGCTTGTTGCTGTGTGATTTTGTCTTTAGCAGCTGACACATTTATTAGTTAATGGACTTATTCAACGAAACTGAACTTGAAAGTGCTTCATTGCACATTGATGACAAGAAAAGGGGATGCACTCAGTGAGATTGTGCTTTAGTGCCTTGATTGCAGAAATTTAAATAATTTGAGGGCTTTCAGTAAAGATAATGTCTAGGCTTACAACAATCATGTAGAACACACTATTGTTAGACTTTTTTTTTTTGCTCATACACCTCCTACAAATTAGTTTCAATGGTATTCTAGTAATCTGCAGAGTAACTTGCAAAATGTGTTTTTAGTCTTACCATTTTTACATATGAATCAGATTTTGTGACAAGGATTTATTTTAAACTTCAAATTTACCAGGAGACTGATTATTGATAATCTCCGCTTCCAGGCAATGAAACTAAGTTGGGAATGAGTAGGGGTGTCCCAGAACCCAAGCTAACTGCTATGGATGCAATGATTGATAAGCTTACTGGTGCCATATTCTTATTTCAACTTACAGTCGTCGTCGTTCTTGGGGCTGCTGGTAATGTTTGGAAGGATATGGAAGCTCACAAGGTAGTTTTGCTTGTAAATTGTCTCATTGTGTCCTACATATTAGCTCCATTGTTACTAGTGTATTGGGGACCTGCAAAAATATTTGCAAGATGTAAATTCTTGTCACAAACTACTAGTGAAATGATAGAGTTTATTGTGCATCTCTTTCCAGAGGCTCCAAATTTTGCCATTTTGAGATTCATATCGTAGGTAATAAAAGATGGGATCACCTTGGAGTTACAAAGTAATTTTAAGAAAATTAAGCACCCAATTAGAGCTGAAGAGTATTTGATGCTTGATGATGGGTGTGTTCATCTAGGATTGGCCTTCCCCCCTCTATGGTTTACTCCTATTTCCTTGTGGCCTTCAGTGAAGTAATATTCCCAACGTGCTCTGTGTGTTGCCAAGATATATATAAGTTCTGTAACTTGACTGTAAGGTTGGGCATGTGGTTACAAAGTATCTCAAGAATCTGACGTGCGACCTCTTTATTACTCATTGTGCTAATTCACCTGCCCAAACGTGAAAACTCTCATTAACTGAATTATACATGGCCGCATTGTTCTTTTGGGCCTTCTATATGTTGCTCATCATCTAATATTTTGCCTGTCTGCATGTAGCAATGGTATGTTAAGTATGATGACAATGAACCATGGTATCAGATTCTGGTTATACCTCTGCGGTTTGAACTATTGTGTTCTATTATGATTCCCATTTCAATAAAGGTATGCCCATGAGTTTTTCAATTCACATGGTCTTCAGATTTTTATATAATTCCATTTCTCATGTTATGGCACAACTATTTGTCCGACATCTTGTTGGCATATATTTCAACCATCAGACCACCCTTTTTAAAATATGCTATTGCAGCCATGCTGTGTTTACCATTTAATTGGTGCAAAAATCTTCTTGCAATTGCATAGTTGCATTTGCATGACTACTTAAACACTTACAGCTCATTGATATTCTGGATGCTCAGTTACTATAGTCTACAGACAGTTGTCTGCATAGACATCTTAGTACTATTTAAACTCATTTTCACTTGAAAACTATTGAATTCTCTATTTGTTTTAGCATAGTTCTGTGAACTGCACTTTCTGTATACAGTGTATGTTTTCCATTTTATAGTTTCCTTCTGTATGTAGCCGTGTTATTGTCTTTTCTAAAGTAAGCAATGCCATAATGTTAGAGGGAAACATTGCACAGTAGATACACTTTTACTCTTAAGGTCATAACAAATGAAAAGTTATTTCTATTTGATACTTGTCAGTGATGCTCTAAAGAGGATATATGTGTCTTGTAGGTTTCTTTGGACTTTGTTAAAAGCCTGTATGCAAAGTTCATAGATTGGGATGAGGATATGTGTGACCTGGAAAACGACACACCTGCCCATGCAGCAAAGTAAGCAACCATGTGTATTTCTATTGTTAAGGAGACATGCAATTGTTCTTTCTTTTCCTCTGCTAAATCTACCTTAATGCAATAATTTTCAGCACAGCAATTAGTGAAGACTTGGGGCAGGTTGAATATATTTTGACAGATAAAACTGGGACATTGACTGAGAACAAGATGATCTTCAGAAGATGCTGTATCGGGGGTACCTTTTATGGGAATGAATCTGGAGATGCACTCAGAGGTCATACTTGAAACTTCAATTAACTATTTTCTTAATAGTTGCAAAAGTTAGGATCCCATGTGCTTTTTCACTATCTTCTCAGAAGATGATCATATCTGGGTTCTGCCATCTTTGTTTCCAGCTTCCATCTTTCAACAACATTGTTAGAATGGACTAATTGGATTATTGGGCTAACCCTAGGGAGGGTAGCTATATAGCAAGACATACATGAGCCTCATGGGCCTAATCCTCATATACTCCAACAACCCCCCGCACTCTGAACTACCGGCGCAGCGGAGTTTACAGACTGGACACGAAACGAAGCAAGCACAACACACGAGCCCCCCCCTCAGACGCAACTAGCCACCGGCGATGTTGAGGCTGGAGCGGAACTCGGCGAAGGTCGAGGACGGGAGAGCCTTGGTGAAGATGTCGGCGAACTGGGAGGTGGTCGGGACGTGGAGAACCCGAACATCGCTGATGGCGACCCGATCCCGGACGAAGTGTAGATCGATCTCCAGATGCTTGGTCCTCTGGTGTTGCACAAGGTTGGTGGAGAGGTACACCGCACTGATGTTGTCGCAGTAGACCAGCGTGCTCCGGGAGAGAGGGCAGTGAAGCTCGACGAGAAGCTGCCGGAGCCAGGAAGCCTCAGCCACGCCGTTAGCAACAGCGCGGTACTCCGCCTCGGCACTGGAGCGGGAGACGACCGGCTGGCGCTTGGACAACCAGGACACCAGGTTGCCGCCCGGCGTAGCCGGAGGTGGAGCGCCGAGTGTCCGGGCACCCGGCCCAGTCAGCTTCAGTGTAGACGACGAGCTCGGAGGAGGAAGACCGGTGAAGGAGCAAGCCGTAGTCGACAGTGCCGCGGAGGTAGCGGAGGAGGCGCTTGAGAGCAGTGAGGTGGGGCTCTCGGGGATCATGCATGTGAAGACAAATCTGCTGCACTGCATAGGTGATGTCTGGCCTGGTGAAGGTAAGGTACTGAAGTGCACCTGCGAGACTCCGGTATGCCGTGGGGTCTGCCACTGAGTTGCCCTCGGCCTCTGACAGCTTGCCCTGTGTGTCAACTGGAGTGGAGCAGGGCTTGCAGTTAGTCATCCCAGCTCGCTCCAGGATATCAAGAGTGTACTGCCGCTGGTGAAGAAGAAGGCCGGCGGGATGAGGCTCAACAGTAACCCCGAGGAAGTGGTGGAGCACACCGAGATCCTTCACAGGAAACTCCTGCTGAAGAGAGTTGATGATGCGGCTGAGTAGTTACTAACTGGAGGCTGTGAGGACAATGTCATCAACGTAGAGCAGCAGGTAGGCAGTCTCAGCTCCACGGTGATAGATAAACAGATACGTATTTGACTTGGCCTCCACAAAGCCTATTGTCACCAGGAAGGCAGCAAACCGAGAGTGCCACGCCCGAGGGGCCTGCTTGAGGCCATAGAGAGACCTGTTGAGCCGACAGACCATGTCAGGACGAGTAGAGTCAACAAACCCCGCTGGCTGGCTGCAGTAAACTGTCTCAGTGAGAGTCCCGTGCAGAAAAGCATTCTTGACATCCAGCTGATGCACTGGCTAGGAGCGAGCAAGGGCCAGTGAGAGCACCGTGCGGACGGTGGCCGGCTTCACCACCGGGCTGAAAGTCTCATCATAGTCGACTCCAGGGCGCTGAGTGAAACCCCGAAGAACCCAGCGAGCCTTGTACCGCTCCAAGGTACCATCAGCCCACCGCTGGTGCGTCCAGATCCATTTGCCGGTGACAACATTGGAGCCGGGCGGACGGGGCACCAGATCCCATGTCTGGTTGGCGAGGAGAGCCGCGTACTCCTCTTCCATCGCGCGGCGCCAGTGAGGGTCCGACAAGGCGTCGTGAACGGAAGAGGGTACAGGAGAGACCTGTGTGTCGTCGGGCATCGTCGCAAGAGCCCGGGTCCGCAGGGTACCCGCTGCGTGCCGCGTCACCATACGGTGAACATGCCGCCGGTGGCGGTGAAGGAACGGTAGGTGGTACACCGGCGGCACGACACGGGCTGCCGGAGGCGGCGGCGGTGGTGTAGGCGTCACCGGCGGAGAAGAGGCCACCGGTGGTGACTGAGGCGCCGGGTCCGCCCACGCACGGCACTGGTAGACAAGCACCGACTGAGCGAACCGCGCAGGGGGTGCAGGAACCGGCGTCCCCGGCCCCGTGTCAGGCGGAGGAGCAGGGGCCGCACCGGAGGGCGACGCTACTGGACCCGTGCAGGGCACAGGGCTAGGAGGAGCAGGCGCCGGGTCCGCCCGCGCACGGCGCTGGTAGACAAGCACCGACTGGGCAAACCGCGCCGGGGGTGCAGGAACAGGCGTCCCCGGCCCCGTGTCAGGCGGAGGAGCCGGGGCCGCACCGGAAGGTGATGCTATCGGACCCATGCAGGGCACAGGGTCAGGAGCAGCACTGGTGTGCGGCGAGCCGGGGCACGGGCCCGGCGAAGGGCACGGTGGAGCAGTACCTGCAGGAGAAAACGGCAAAAGTGGCTGGACCACCGTGTCAGTGGGAAACAGAGAGGCGAGGTCAGGGTCAGGGGTGGAAGGTGGTGTGGTGGTGGTGGAGAAGGGGAAGACAGACTCATCAAACACCACATGGCAAGAGATGAGGACCCGACGAGAAGTGAGGTCAAAGCACCGGTAACCCTTGTGATCTGGGGAATACCCGAGGAAAACACACAGAGTCGAACGGGGAGCCAGCTTATGGGGAGTGGTGGCAGTGGTGTTAGGGTAACACGCACACCCGAAGACACGAAGGTGGTCATACCGAGGAGGGGTACCGAAGAGAGCGTGGTGCGGTGTAGGAGCTGGGCATGCAGCGGAAGGAAGACGGTTTAGGAGATAGGTGGAGGTGTGAAGACTCTCTGCGCAGAAGCGAGCAGGAAGCGACGCCTGGAGCAGAAGGGTGCGCATGGTGTCGTTCGTGATCCGAATCATGCGCTCCGCCTTGCCGTTTTGGGAGGAGGTATACGGACAAGACATACGCAACTGGACACCGTGAGAGAGGAAGAAGGCACGGGAGGTGGAGTTATCAAACTCACGGCCATTGTCACACTGTACGGCCTTGATGGTAAGGCCGAACTGAGTGGACACCCAAGCGAAAAAGTGGAGAATAGTGGGGAATGCCTCAGACTTTGCACGCAAGGAAAAAGTCCACGAATAATGAGAAAAATCATCAACCACCACAAGATAATATTTATAACCAGAAATACTGATGACAGGAGATGTCCATAGGTCGTAATGTACAAGATCAAATACATGAGTAGCATGTGAAGTAGAAGACTGAAAAGGAAGACGAACATGACGGCCCAGCTGGCACGCATGACACAAGTGCTCATCGTGAGCCCGAGTACAACGAATGTCGGAACTACGACTAAGCTGCATCAGAGCATCTCGTCCAGGATGGCCAAGACGACGGTGCCAAGTGGTGGAGGAAGTAAGGTAGCGAAGGCAGCTGATAACGGCGACGGTGAAGAAGGTGAAGCAGAAGCCGGAAAACGAAGAATGTAAAGGGGCCCCGAGCTGTCACATCGGAGGAGCGGACGCCGGGAAGCCAAATCCTTCACAGTAAGACCAGAAGAATTAAATTCAACAGAACAAGAATTGTCAGCTGTAAAACGACGAATAGAAAGAAGATTGTGAACCATAGAAGGTGCAACAAGAACGTCAGGAAGACGAAAAGAGCCATGAGCGCCGGCGGCACCCACGGATGTGACAGGAAGACACGACCCATTTGCGACCATGATGGACGAAGGATGAGAAGGAGAAGGAGGGTGCACAGAGGAGAGTATACCAGGGTCGGGAGTAGTGTGGTAGGTAGCACCCGAGTCAGCAACTCAAGTTGGGCCAGCAGGAGGAGTCAGGGCCATGGTGCTGAAAGTGGACGCCAAGGCCGCCGGGTCCCAACCGACGGGCCCGGGCGAGGCGCCGGGAGGTGTAACCGACGGTCCGAGCGAAGTGCCGAGAGGTGGGGCCCACGGAGCCGCGGAGTGAAACCCCGGAGGAGCACTAGCGAGCATGGCCGCCGGCGAGCGAGACTCACCGTCGGGAGCCTGGAAGGGCCACATGGAGATGCGCCCTGCCCACGGGTTGTTGAAGGAGGGCCAGGGTGTACCCCGTCTAGGCGCGGGCGCCAGGTTGCTCCCACGGCCGGCACCCGCACCATGCGCCCCTCCCCCCCCCCCCCGGCGACAACGGCGGCAACCACGGCCCCCCGCCCCCGCCGGCCCGGGGGGAGGACCAAGCCGAGACGACTGCGGCGGAGCAGACGGGCGCGGCGGAGGAGTAGCCGCAAAGGCAGTCGAGGAAGACGAGGACCCCGGCGCAGAGGTGGACCCGGGCTGGATGCCCTGAGTGAGCTCCTCCATGACAAGGTCGTCACGGACCTGCAGGAAGGTGGGGAAGGGCCGCTGCCTGGTGATCCACGTGCGGATGTGGGCGTAGCGGTCACTGAGCCCGCGGAGGACGTTGAGGACCAGGATGCGGTCCTCCACGGGCCAGCCAAGGTCACCGAGGGAGTCGGCCATGCCCTTCATCTGGCGGCAGTAACTCGCTGACGGAGAGGTCACCCTGGACGAAGGTACGGAAGCTCGCATCGAGACGCAGAGCCCGTGCCTCGGCGTTGCCCAGAAACTGGCCCTCGAGGGCGAGCCAGGCCCGGCGAGCGTCGACGGAGTTGCGGACGAGGTCGTGCAGGTCAAGGGAGATCGTCCCGATGATCCAGGAGAGCACGATACTGTCGAGACGGTACCACGCTGGGGTCTGGACCGCGACCGAGGCGTAGGCGAGGACGTGGTCGTCGAGGGCGTAGCGGCGGAGGGTGAGGAGGACCAGGTCCCGCCAACGGGCGTAGGCGGGCAACTCCGGCTCGAGGACGACCGGGACGAGGAGACGGATGTTTTGGACACTCCTGGCCTGGTAGTGGAGCTGCGCCACGAGCGGGTCAGCCGGGTCGTGCCAGAGGACCGCGGTGTGGGACACGCGGTGGCCCGGTGTGCCGGAGAAGGTGACCCCAGCGTCATACGAGGTAGGAGGGGCGAGGAGCTGCTTCGCCTCGGCGATCTGGCGGGCCAGTTCGTCGGCCGCCTCGTGCTCGCGCTCCCAAGCGAGGGCGGCGGCACGAACACGGGCCTAGCCTGCCGTAACCGCCGCCCGGGCAGCGGCGAGGGCGGCGGCGAGGGCGGAGTCGGGGGCCGCAGTGTGGAGGTGCAGAGGCGGCGGGGCGGGGAAGGGGAAAGCCCCCGTGCCCGCCGGCAGGCCTCGCCCGGAAGCAGTGACTACGGCGGCCACGGCGTCTGCGCCCTCGCCGGCCGGGGGCCGCGCCCGCGCCCGCGCCCCAGCCGGCCGCGAGGAGGAGAGGGGCGGCGGCCGCGCGCCGGGAAAGAGAAGGGCCGGCGGCGCCCCTGCTACCTGAGCCCACGTGGAGGAGGAGAGAGGGGGGAAGGAGGATGTGGGGAAGGGAGGAGGAGGAGGCGGCCGGCCGGCCATGGGCGGCGGCGGTGGCGGCCTGCCTGGCGGCGGTGGCTGGCGGCGGCCTGCCTGGCGGCTGCTGGGTGGGGAGGGGTGGGAGAGGAAAACCCTAGCTTGATACCATGTTAGAATGGACTAATTGGATTATTGGGCTAACCCTAGGGAGGGTAGCTATATAGCAAGATATACATGGGCCTCATGGGCCTAATCCTCATATACTCCAACAAACATGATAAAAGAAAGAGCCTCTTTCTGCTAGCTTTAATTGGTCCTCCTGCAAGTTTTTATTCTAAATTGCTTTTTCTGTTGTTAGCCACTTCTACTTTTGATACAAATATACTTGGAAGATGTGGAACTACTTAATACTGTTCCAAGTTCACATTTCTGCCAGTTTTTTAAAAAAATTCATATTTATGTCAACTAATCGGTTTCCCTGTTTAGATGTTGAATTACTGAACGCTGTCGCCAATAGTTCTCCACATGTCATCAAGTTTTTGACAGTCATGACACTCTGCAATACAGTAATTCCTATAAAAAGGTTAGACATTCATCCTTCTGACAGTTTTGCCCACATATTCTGTCCATTCTTACCTTTTGTTCTTTACCAAATGATATGGCTTCCAGTCCTAGCGGATCAATTTTGTACAAAGCCCAGTCTCAGGATGAGGATGCTCTAGTTAATGCGGCTGCAAATTTGCATATGGTTCTTGTCAGCAAGAATGGAAACAATGCAGGTAGGTTTTCTGGTTCCTAAATTTGTTTGTTTTGTTTTTTATGGTTTATTGACTAAATAATTAGACATCTACTAAAAGCAGAAATTCACTTCAACCGGCGAGTGATGCAATATGAGATACTTGACATTCTTGAGTTCACATCTGACCGGAAAAGAATGTCTGTTGTCATTTTGGATTGTCAGAGTGGCAAGATTTTTCTCTTGTCCAAAGGAGCTGATGAGGCAATGCTTCCTTGTGCTGATTCTGGTAATCGCCTCAATTATTAAGCATAACATTTTCTCAGTATCCTTTAAATATTTTAGAACCTAGCATTTACATATTTCTTCTTATTTTGTGGCATAATTTAATCCACATTTACTTCAGAAGTAATAAATGGCTGTTTTCTCTTGACTGTGGGTCTTCTTGCAAATCTCTCCCCCTCTCTCTCTCTCTCACACACACACTAGCGCCTCTCTGGTGGACACAGTACATAGCGACACTAGTTGTTTTTTTGTCGATGCGGCCACACACACGCTTCTCACCGTTTTGTCATATGAGAGGGAGGGAGGGAGCTGTTCTTGATATCCTCCTAATTAATGTACTATGATTGAATATTATTCTCCTAAACTGCTAACTGAAAATCTGCTAGTACTAAAGGTTCCGTACCTACAAAAATTGAACCTGGACACATGCAGCACACACATGATTCTAGCTAACAGGTCTGCGCTAAGCAGAACATGGGATTTTTTTCGTTGATGCAACTCTATTAGTAAATTGTGTTTGAGCTGAGGATCTCATGATATTTATTTTTCAGGACAAAAGACAAAGACGTTTGTTGATGCGGTTGACAAATATGCTCAGCTGGGGTTGCGCACACTCTGCTTGGGATGGCGTGAGCTGGAACCAGAGGAATACACTAAATGGTCTCGATCATTTAAGGAGGCCAATAGCTCGTTGAATGATAGGGAGGTAATTATCATATTCGTTAATTCAATTCAGATAAATTTGATAGAAAAAATAATTCCTCTATATTGCTTTGCTCAGTGGAAAGTTGCTGAGGTTTGCCAAAAGTTAGAACATAGCTTGGAGATTCTAGGTGTTAGTGCAATAGAAGATCGCCTCCAGGTTCTACTTTGGCTTTGCTTTCATATCATGTAACAATACATTATTCTTTTTGGCGTTCACCGGCCCACTTGGCCCTTATATTTGGATCTGTTCATAGGATGGCGTACCAGAAACTATTGAAATACTGAGGCAGTCAGGAATCAACTTTTGGATGTTGACTGGTGATAAACAAAGTACTGCCATTCAAATTGCTCTTTTGTGCAACTTGATTTCTTCAGGTATGTGTGTTTCAATATACTAGTTTTACAGCTTTACTCCATTGTAGTTCCATGAACTTATTTTAGAGTTTTAGGGCTACAGTCCCAGTCTTTTAACCAAATAACCAAAATACGGTTGAAATCGTTACAGTATAGGAGGTTAATCCAGGACCAGTCAGTTCAAAACTCGAAGAACCTCACAAACAACCTCCAACACTAAAACCTGAAACAAATTACATCAACTATTCATAAATCATAAGTGCATCCATAGAGGCCACAATGGAGTGAATAAAACCAGTGTCAGCTGAGTAACTCATCAAAAGTACATTCTAAAGGAGGCCCAGTGCAGTTGTTTTCTTGAATAATGGTGATGTGGAGATGAATTAAATATCATTTTTACTTTTGTTGCCTATCTGTAGAACCTAAAGGGCAGCTCTTGCATATCAATGGGAAAACTCAAGATGAAGTTGCTAGAAGCTTGGAAAGAGTTCTTCTTACCATGAGGATTATGTCATCAGAGCCTAAGGTTTGTTAAGTGTGGTGTATTGCACATCTCATTTTGGTAGCTTCAGTGTGTGGAAGGACAAACAGACTCTGAACAATAATCTTTTGGGGGCCATAGGAGTTTTTGTCCTGTTTGAACACCTCATGCACATGTTGATTCAGGCCTATTATTTGCTGACTCAAACATATAATGCCCTGTTTGGATCCATTGAGCTACTACTTATCTGCTTTGTATCCAAACAGGTCCAGCTAATTGTTAGCTGAATACCCAGCTGACAACTATCTCACTAGTTGGACCAAACCGGCTAATAGCTAACTGCCTAATTTTTAGACATAAGATATTACCCTAGCTAATGGATCCAAACAGGCCTGCAAGGACTAAAATTCCCTCTCTTCTAAGACCGTTGCTTGCTGGATGAGGCACAACTGGGGTGGCGGGGGGGGGGGGGGG
>CM041630.1:60503269-60531067 GCA_023333625.1 Bothriochloa decipiens | reverse complement strand
CGGGGGGGGGTGGTGTGTGGCGTACTCTTTGGGAATCAAAGTCTGCATCCAGCCAAGCAACATCTTTACGTGAGACTTGAGAGCTGTTCCCCTAGCAGTGTGGTTAACACACAGCAGACCTGAGAGCTACTACTACTGCTACCTAGTGTAAGCATCAACACCTGACAAGCGCAGATGCAGGCTTTGCAGTGATTAAGGCTTGCAGGAAAGGGGGGTGGGGGGTAACTGCCCAGCGTCACCCCCACTACCCTCCGCCAGTGGGCACAGCCAACTGCAACAGCATATCTGGTGGTGACAGTTGCCATTAAGTTGCTTCATTAGCTATATCGAAAAGGGATTATCCACCTCTGCCACAGTACTAGGTGTGACCTGGATTAGTCACAATTAAATCCAGGTCGTCTAGTTAACTTAGGTTGGTCCTGACACTAGCTCTAACTCATGTCTTTATATGCCACCATCAGCTCCTCTCAGATCTGAACTACTTCCTGCCACTGTTACTTTCTCTTCTGGCAGGATGGCCCGTCGTTTGCTTGTCAACCTACCTTTCTTATCTCTGATGTGGTCATTGTTAAGGCCTTGAGAGGGAACAAAACAAGTTTCCTGAATGGCTAATTTAACTCTTTCAAATAGCACGATCAAAATAAAAGCCATCTGTGATGATTCAGTGACCAGTTGGTCCATTGGCCGATTTAAATATTTGTAAAATTAATTAGGATGACCTCAAATCTATGCCCTTCACAATGATATTCCACCCTAATGAACGTTAGTATCTTGACTTGCACCATGATTTTGTATTTGCTTGAAACAGGAGCTGGCTTTTGTAGTGGATGGCTGGGCACTAGAGATTATTCTGTCGCACTATACTGAAGCTTTTACTGAACTAGCAGTTCTTTCAAAAACTGCATTATGCTGCCGTGTTACACCTTCACAAAAAGCTCAGGTAATTCTTTACCATTGCCTTTTTCCCTTGCTTGAACAAAATATATTCATCAGCATTAGTTATTGTATGAATAAAGTAATGTTTAAAAGTACAATTCATTATTTTGAATAATAAAGTGCAACATAGAAATATGTATTTAATTATGAGTAAAGTCCGATTTGCTCCCTTGAATTTGTTGCAATTTTTTTTTAAAAAAAATAACACCCTCGAACTCGAATACCGGATAACATACAATCCTTAACTTTCAGAGCTGGACAAATTACCCAATAAAAATAGTCCATAGTGGTTTAGATGGTGATTTTGTCCTAACTCATACTTCTCTAATCTTCACCCTTATAGAAGACATGCCAACATCTAAAATTTGAAATTAGTTTCTACCATGAACTATGTTGTGATAGCACATTTATTTAATATTGTAGATATATTTTTCTAAACTTTTGGTCAAAGTTAGTGAAGGTTGACTTAACAAATCTAAAATGAGATATAATTTGAAATGGAGTATTACTTTGTTCTCCTTGTAAATTACTCGCCCTGACATCCTGTTTCCATAGCTAGTGAAGCTTCTAAAGTCATGTGACTATCGAACTTTGGCAATCGGTGATGGTGGGAATGATGTAATGATGATACAACAGGCCGACATTGGTGTAGGAATTAGTGGTAGGGAAGGTCTTCAAGCTGCAAGGGCTGCTGACTATAGCATTGGCAGTGAGTACTTAACATCTTCTTATCTTTTTCTTCTGCTACCACAATTCTTATGGCGCTACATCCTTTACTTATAACACCTGCAGGTTATCATGATTTCTGTATACTAGATAGCTGTGATAGTATTACTGTTATTTGTTCTCATGTTTCTGTTGCAAATTATTGTGTTTATCACTTTTTCTGGTATATCAACTCTGTTTAGTTACTTTTGTATGCATGGACGTCTTGTTATAACTTATAAGTGAATCATTTGTGTGTTAAAAGTCAATAAGAGAATCTGGGAATACTGAAGTGTACTCAAAGCAATTGGTGTTGCGTAGCCCAACAGTGACATCTTGGCCCTTTTTTTTGAACCAGGAAAACAGCAGGGGAAATCCCCACTGTTAGATTTTATTGAAACACAAAAACATAAGCCAAACAAACTGAAAACACTTCAGCTAAGCCCAAGCAGGGATGGAACAAGAAAAACAAAGAACCACTAAACACAATAATCAACCCAGGAGAGAAAAACAGATTGCTTGTTTTCAGAGATCCTATACGCCGGAGTCCAGCAGCCAGCTTCATCATTGAGAGATCTTCTCCAGAAAGAGAAGGAAGGAGAACCTCTCATAAAAATGAGGTTATTGCGTTGCTTCCAGATTGGCCATGCAGAGATAATGAAACACTTCCATGAAGAAAGGATACAGAAAAGCTTGTTTGGATTGTATCATCATTTGTAGGAAATCTGTCGTAAGATTCCATTGAATCCAAGGAACTGCCAACTGTGTTGGCTGAAAGAACAAGTCAAGAAGAGCTAAAAGGCCGTTTCTTCAACATACATGTTGCCTTTTGGCCTTTTCACAGACAACTGCACTTTGATGACTCTTGCCGACCATTGGTTGGTTGGGTTCTTCATGTGGACTTTCTACTAGGTTTTCAAGGGATTGAAACTTTGACCTGTAGATTGGGAAATGTGAGGACTGTACTGATTAGTAACCAAATTGGCTGCACTCAGCCAAGAAAAGGAAAGGGAAAAAGATCAGCCAGTCAAGCTGTATTATATATTCCTTCTAGAACAAGAGGGGAGCCTAAGGACTATACAATTTATCTTATTTTGGTGCTTGGATCGACTACTTTCGGTACCAAACTAGTAGATATGAATATTTTGAATTGTTTGGTCATATGTTGCCCTGGCTCATTGAGATACAAGTTCAGTTGTTTTCAATGTTCAAGATACTGTTGATATTATAGTGATATGCCAATATGTGTTCAGCTTTCTTGGCCTTCACATGGAAATTAAGCTGTGAACTCAAATATACTTCCATTTATGTGGGAAACATCGTCTTACAATGTTGTCTGTTGGGAAAATCAGTATTGTAGTCCTGTAGATCGACACTCGTACTTTTATACCCTGAGAAAGTGAGAAATATTTTGTGGTCATAAGTTTTATAGCCTGTCGGTTAATGAAGCATGTCTGGTCATTTTGCATTTACTCGTACTTGAATTATGTGAGGTCATAACAGTTCCTTAGCTGTGGTTTGGTATGAATTGGTGTGAATTTATATGCTCTCTATTTTGGTATAGGTTCTACAATTGTTCGATTAAACTCTGGAGTAGTTAGTACTGTGCAAGTTTATATAACCTTTGTGACACTTCTATTTTTACTTGACAGAATTCAGGTTCCTGAAAAGGCTGATTCTTGTCCATGGGCGGTACTCCTACAATCGCACTGCCTTTCTTTCGCAGTACTCTTTCTACAAGTCATTGTTAATTTGCTTTATTCAGATACTGTAAGCCATAAACCTTTGGTACTTGTATTATGGTAGTTGGACATATAGTGGTGCTAGTTTTCTTGATTGCTCATATTCTATGCGCAGTTTTTCTTTTCTTTCAGGCATTGCTGGAACAAGCTTATTCAACTCAGTCAGTTTGATGGCTTATAATGTTTTCTACACAAGCATTCCTGTTTTAACTACTGTACTGGACAAGGATTTATCTGAAAAGACAGTGATGCAAAATCCAGAGATATTACTTTACTGCCAAGCTGGAAGGTAAGCTATACCCTTTGCATTTTGCTGTTAAGGGTCGGTATCTCTTTTGTGATTTATTCTTGTATGCCAGTATCCTAGAAAAATTTTATTTTGTTACACTTTGAATTTATTTTAACTATTTGAATATCTTTGTAGGCTTCTCAATCCAAGTACCTTTGCTGGTTGGTTTGGTCGATCATTGTATCATGTAAGTTCTTTGTTCTGTATTACCTTTTTGCTCATGGTTTGCAAATCATAGTTTGTGCATTTTCACTAGAACAGCTCAAAATGCTATGGAATACATATAGCTTAGGTATTGCCAAAACATAAGAATTCAACAAAACTCTAAAAAAAATTGACCAACTAAACTGAAAGCAGTTGGTTTCTGGAACAGCACCTTAGGCCTGGTTTCTGAGACCCAGAACCCTGTATTTATTAGCTAAAGAAGATAACAGTTAGTGCTACCAATCACTCTAGTGGTACCTACTTATATGGTGATGCAGCTCACTATATTGGAGGAACTCTCCAAGGTGCTGGTATGTAGATATAGCACAAGTGTTGAAAGAACAACTTCAACGTGCTAGTAGATAATGCCCTAAGGGCAGCCTGAATCTACGGACAACAATCCGAATCCACGGATAGTATGAGCTCAATCCAAAGCTCAAGAGCAAGATCTAATCCAAGATCTTAAGATAAGAACATCAAGTTCTATTGATATGGTAGAGTACAAAACAAATTACATAACTTGAGGACATTGCCTCTATTTATAGACTATGAGCCTTTACACAACTCATATACAACTAATAGTCTACTAGATGACAACTAGCATGACAACTAATATATTACTCAATGACACCTAAGAAACAACTCAATATTTAGAGATAAAATTCAGATTGGCTTCTTCTTCTTAGTAGCAAAATCCAAGTTTGTTTTTGTTATGTGATCCTTCATGAACTAAGTAGATGTTTCAAGAATTATCCAAGTGATGTCCCTCATCATATGGTCTTCATAATTATTGTAAAAAGTGTACGCAGACCTCTTATGTTTTTTCTCGAACGCTGCAAAGTTACCTTAGTCGTTTTCTGCCTCACCAATTCCTTAAATACCTCAGCTAAGTCCACTATTGACTCATCGACTATGCTTACAAAATGTATGCTTTGACATATACTTAAGCAGATGACCAGACAGGAACTGAGTATTTTTAAGTTAGTTAAATTAGGATGTTTTTATTTATCCGGCTAATGTGTATGTTTTCTCTTTTCCTTGAGTGCAGGCAATCGTTATTTTCTTAATAACCATCCATGCATATGCTAATGAGAAAAGCGAGATGGAGGAGCTCTCAATGGTTGCACTCTCAGGAAGCATTTGGTTGCAGGCATTTGTTGTCACATTGGAGATGAAGTATGAATTAGAAAAACTTTACCCTCCTAACTAAGAACTGCTATTTGTCAGTGTGGTCCTTATTTGTCTTCTCACTTGCAGTTCCTTCACATTTCTGCAACTTCTGGCCATATGGGGAAACCTCATTGCCTTCTATGTCCTCAACTTCTTTATCAGCAGTATACCCACTTCTGGAATGTACACCATCATGTTCCGCCTTTGCAGACAACCGTCGTACTGGATAACGCTGGTGGTAAGTTCTGCTAGATGTTTTTTGATTGGTTTTATAAAGGCTTCATGCATTCGTCGAATCATAGTGACCATAATGTGTCATTGTTCCAGTTGATTAGTGGAGTTGGAATGGGTCCTGTATTAGCTCTGAAATATTTCAGATATACATACAGACCTAGCGCGATCAACATTCTTCAGAAGGCCGAGCGCTCACGTGGGCCAATGTACACCCTGATGAATCTGGAGTCTCAACTGAGATCAGATAAAGATAATATGATGGTAGCCGGTTCCACAGCGCCAGCCAAGAATAGGAGCTCTGTTTATGAGCCTTTGCTTTCTGACTCACCGATGGCATCCAGGAGATCCCTTGCACCATCCTCATTTGACATCTTCCAGCCAACACATTCCAGAGCATCTCACCCAAGAAATATAAAAGCCAATTAAATTTTTTGGACCACAGTTCACTCCTAACAATATGATGTATACCAGAATGACAAAGACAATAGCTGTCACCTGAATTAGACATGTTGCATAGTTCTGTGAATGATTTAGTAGATATTGCCCAAAAAGATAAACCGAAAAGTCATAAGCGTGTATCATACACTGTATTTTATACCTGCTAGCAAAAAATGGGTAATTATCATATATGTATCTGCATGTGGAATAAATTAATTTTATCATCCATCAGATGCACAAAAATAAATTAACTTCCCAGTCATACCAAAAAGGCTGGGTTTTCTCCGGACCCTATCCAATTGTAAATTGTAACATACTCATTCTCGGTTCTTGGGCCCAAATTATGTAGTGCTGCTGCGTTTTCCTCTTTGCTTTCCCCAGTTTACTTCACCTTTTGCCCATCATGTGGTTGTCATGCAAATTGGAATGGTTATAATAATATCTCAGTTGCAAAAGTATTTTGCTTTCTGGTGACGCTGCGCAAATAGGTGGTTATACTAATATCCCAGTTGCAAAAGCATTTTGCTTTCTGGTGATGCTGCTTCATTGGGCAGCTAGAGGTGGAATTCCATACAGATCAAGTTCTACCTGCTACACTGGGCAACTAACTTTTGGTGAAGAGAACAAGTAATCATTCATTTACATGTAGATAATTTTTGGCTAGAGGAGAGGTAGTGATGTTGAAGTTCATGTTTTGAAAATAATTTATTCTTTTGTATATCCTTTTAGCTATTAGCCAAGACGAGGAAAAATGACACTACTTATCAGGGTGGATCGTGTACTTGCCCCTTCATCGCTATAGTCCACAATCGTAAGCAAGCTTTTTTTAGAGAAGTCGACAGATTAACTTCTTTGTGTTTTTTTAACGCAATTAACTTCTTTGTGTTAATAATAATAGAAAAGGGAACCGCATGATAAATAAAACAATCAACAACATGATAACAACCATAATATCTGCCAACGAAGACAGTCATGGTCAAGCTTATTCCCTAATCTTCCACTGCCATAGCCACTACTTGTCGTGAAGAGATAAACCATGGGGCTTGGAGGGCCTAGAACTAGAAGCCTAGGACTAGGTTGGCGAAGTGGATGTGCTAGGCGTGTAGCTGATCAAGACCCACACAAGGTAGTTATCGATCCAACATCTATAAATAAAGTAATTTGTTAATGTAGTTTTACAACCGTTCTAGTATTTGTCGAATAGAACCAAATGCTATAGCAAGGCTGACGTGGCCACATAATTTCCATCAAAATCTTCTTATTGTATTTGTTTATTATCACTGAATTAGAGCTGTGAGCCATCTTATCCTAGACCAAGCATCGACAAAATTCCCCTTCACATATTCTTTGCTAAAGAAATATTATCAGTACACATCTGATGATGATAAACAGGAACAACTACTTTGACATGGATCTCATCTTTAATTGTTCGCCCTCTCTTTCCAGTGCTCCATAGCTGTCTACCAGATGATTCTATCCCTAGCTAACCTCCTTTGGCCTAGCTTAAACGAGTACCCGGTCCTTCCTACCAGCTTCGTTCTAGCTAGTTTTCTAGCTAGATCTGCTTTTTCTACCATGCATGTTGTCTGCTATGCGTCTCGGTTAATTTTCTTGAGGCCGGCAGCATAGATGATAGATCTCGTGGAAGGTGGGGTAAGCATTTCCATGGCTGCCTTGACTGGACACCCATGTCACAAACATCACGTCCAACCATTTCATCCGGCAAGACTGATTCTTCCTTACCACCGCCTGAACACAAAAGATGGTAAAACGATTCTTCTTCAATCATCACATCAGGAGATTGACGTAGCAGCAGAACAGCTTAGTAGAGAGCTACTGAATATATAAAAAAGTTTATCTTCGGCGTAGATGGCAGTTACTGGATTTTGTGATCATGTTAATATATATTCAATACAATCGTCAGGACTCAAGAGCAACTAGTGGTGGTCTTCAGTGTTCACAAGCTACCCAAAATATGGTCTACTTAAAATATGAAAAGAAAAAACCGTATAGTGCGCCTAAACCTTTTTGTTTTGTGATCGATATGTCGGTCCAGCCACTCAGAACAGTAAAAAGTAACCCACTGAAGACTAGAGACTGAACTGTCTTTACGTTCTGAAGACGTTACTCCCCCCAAAGTGTATTCACGCATGTGCATTTCGGTTCAGGGCAGCCGGTTGGCTCGAAGGGCCGGGCTGCGGTTGTGCCCATCAACAAGCAAGGCCTATATGAGCCCAACCCAACCCAGGGCAACCATCCATCCTACCAGACCCCGCCGGCTATGCTCCACCAACTCGATTGTTCGAGCTGGTGTACTTTGTATCCCCTGGAGGGATTGCTGCTTGTCGACTGGATGGTGCTGGTGAGACGACCGGTGACTGAACCCGGTGAATGTGAGGATTGCACGAGGCGTTCAGTGGATAAGAGGCATGCTTTTGGTATGCTACTGATGGGCTTTGAAGACTCTTTCGTCGATTCGGGTTCTGGCCGCGAATTTCATCCAGGATTCTTCTTCATTACGGGAGATGGAGAAGGCTTGGCCTGCAGCATCGGTAGTTGGCGGTGACGAGAGTTGTTGGGGGCTTCTGTAGGGGACTTCTATGTAATTTTAGGGTTAAGTCCACTTTACACCCTCCAACTATCGCAAAAGTCCACATTTCAACCTCGAACTTTAAAACCGGATAACATTGGCCCTCCAACTTTCGAAAAAGTTCACTTTTCAACCGTAGCGGTTTTCCAGGCGATGCATGGCACTGTTCTGCTACGTGGCAGCCTCTGGTAGGCCATGTATGACACTATTCGCTGACATCAGCACTCACTTTTGTTTTGCGAAATTAATATCTTTTTATTCGGAGCTCCAAATATAGCAAATGGTATATTAATTTTAATCGTCTCGATGATCTCTTTTCAATGGTATACTCCGTTTTATTGTTTGAGATAGTTTTATTTCATAAAAAATTAAATATTTCTACAAAACAAGTGAGAATAACAAAGCTCGTGGAATAAGAATTTATTTAAACATTTTAATTTCATACTAAACTTTTTGTACATGTTGATATCATCATAAAACAGCTATAAATAAATTTTTATAATTTTTGGATATTTATTTTGGCCTATAAAAATCATAGAAGTTGCATTTATTACTTAAAAGAGATAATTTTAAAACATGCAAAAACTATTTATTTTTTGGGTTTCATATTTTTTCTAGGTAGAGTACATCATGAAGAGGCTACACAAAAAATTTTATGAATTTAGCATGCACCAATAATTAGTTATGAAATAAACAAATATCAGTACTATGAAAAAATATCAAAGTTACTGTTTATGTGATGAAACATCCTCCAAACCCGCCCAACGTTGAAAAGTGAACTTTTTTAAAAGTTGGAGGGTCAATGTTATCCGGTTTTAAAGTTTTAGGTTGAAATCTGGACTTTTGCGATAGTTGGAGGGTGTAAAGTGAACTTAACCCGTAACTTTATTTTCTTCAGAGGTGCCCTGTGTAAGGGGATGGATGTAATAAGACTTCTATGAAATCCAACCCTTTTTCTAAAAAAAAAAGCACAGCAGAAAGCTCGGGTATTGGCGTCCGGCAACCAAATTTCCAAGTCTTCCTAACATTCCTCCGATTCTTTTCTCTTTTTACTTAAGAAGAAGGGCCAAAGACAGAGAAGCTTGGTATCAACTTGACCGCAGTTGAAAGAAAGTAGCACTGGATTAACAAGGCGCGAGTGAATAAATTCGCTGATTGCCGGTGTAAAACGTGCTGAAATGACTTGCAGACCTTCGCCACTGATCAACATGTGCCCCACGGAGTTCCATTTCTGCATATTGATCAGTCTTTCAGCGATCAACTTAGCCTGTTTAGATGTTATCAGATCCTACAATCTAGCATGTGAAAACTGAGATAGTATCGAAGCATTCATTGGCTCCGGGCACAAGCCAGTTTCCGCAGTCTCAAGTCTCAACAGGCGAATATAGCCTACCTTCTTCCAGCTTATGAAAGTTGGGTTGGATTCGAACACATATATGGAAGTGCTATAGCCCACACGACACCCCTCGCCAACGCCCCAGGCCCCACGCAATTCCTTTCTCGGGTTATCCGAGCAAAGAGCCTATTCACATTCTCTGAGTGCCCACTGCTCGGTAAGTGGTAGGGAACTTCTTGTCGTTAGCACACAGACACACAGTGATAGACAGTGACCAGATATTTTGGCAGCAGGTGCAAACGTCACCGCTGCTTGCGTCAGCAGTACGTGCCTCGCAATGCCGGATCCGCCCGAGAAGGCGAGCGTGCAGCTTGCCGCGTACAGTCCTAGTCGTGATCGTGAGTCGTGACACAAAGGCCAGGGTGTGGTTTATATGCAACTTGTCCATCTTAGTCCATGGCAACACAACGAGTACAATCTAAGTTCACTGTAGACACCAGCTTATCTCATCCAAGTGTTATTACAATATAGAAAATGAAAGCGGTCGGTTTGGGATTTTTCTATATTTTAGCAATTAAAGTATAAAAGACGGTTTTGAAACCAATTGAAACGGATAAATTTTAATGTTTGATGAAATTCGAAAATGAAATCATAATAGAAAATGGAAGCAGTTGGTTCGGAATATTTTTGTTCACCACTGCTGAAATCGATTTCCAAGGCGAAAGAGCCTTGTTAGATAATACTTTATTAAGTCAATGGTTGAAAACAAGAAGGCAATCCTATGCTTCACTCACACCCATCTACATCCATCTGGAGCATTTGATTCTTATTCACTCTTCTCAACCACATATCAATTTCTTATGGGAATATGGTGGAGAGGCTGGTATAGTGATATGTGGCGGAGAGGGCCGATTTAGTGATATGCGGTGGAGAGAAAGAGTTGAACTTGTTTCTTATTCATATCATGGTTGAGCTCATATGAGAACCTGGTTCTTATCCATACAACCATTCACCTCTGGTTTGGCATAACATAGCTTTGTCCAACGATGTCTTCTCTTTTGACATGGGATTGCTTCCTCCTTCCTCTAGTGAGCTGGACATGAGTGCTTGACAAGCCTAGGCTCACAGCCAAAAGCTAGAGTTGCAGCCTTCGCCTACACCTCATTGTTGCACATTCACGTCCACACGGCCAACAATGTTGCAGTTGCAGTCACTTTTGGTATATTGCAAGATGATTTTTTAATGCTCCAATAGATGATTCATGCATCACAGAAAAGTAACGCAGAAGCCTATGGGTTTAGCTTGTTTTCTATGATGTGGCAACACAATTTAATTTTTTTATAAAGTCAATTTATTGTTGGCGTTACTTTTTCAGATGTTGTAGCAATCAAAAAGTGCTTTGATCGAGATGTTGTGTTTCCATGTTCCATTATTGATATTGTGATGTTGTTTTCAACCTATGATGGTGCAATAGATGATCTTCTTTTATGTTGCATGAGGTCATCTTGTTTGAAATGCTTCATTTTTTCATGTCCAGTAGTTGTTTTTGTGATGTCATAGGAGATATTTTATGACATTGCAATACATGATCTTTCACTAATAGTTGATTCTCATGTTGTAGTAAGAAAGTCGAGATGTTGTATTACATGATATTTGATGTTGTAGTACTAATATATGATTTGTCATATTGATTCGGGATATTTCCATCTATATGGTCTTATGTTACTGTCCTTTTAATTGTTATTGTGTAATGGACAAGCAGAAGATGATTCTACATGTTGTATGCATTTTTTTTTATTTTTTTCAAATATGATGGATTTGGGGATTAAAATAATGTGCATGCAACATAATGATAATTTTAAAGGGAGATTTTTCATCTTCCTTCTTTATTGGATGATACAACATGATAATAATGTTTTATTTGAGTTTTTAGCTTTGTGCTTAAGGCATCCAATTGTCCACAACAATATTGTTCTTTAACTTGATGGTTTAGTTGTTGATCTAGATGCATGGACTAGATTTGTGCGTTATTTTGGTGGAAATACTAGTCGATGTTGGTATGTGTAAAACAGAGGAGTACCACTATCTAGAACAATTCTTTGTGTAATCAGCATTCTTCAATATTAAAGAACTTGACACTCAATTTCATTCTTGGACGATTCCTTAAATTTCAGAAACGGGCATAGTTAAGATAGATAAAAACCAAGATGGTCCTTATCAAAACTATTTATTCTCACGTCAAGATCAATTCCACAAGGCATATTCTCTCCTTTGTTTTTCTTTGGAGTAGCAGGAGCATAGAATATGATACAAATAATGGAGGTCGAGCGAAGAGAGAATCTTGCAAATTTATTCACTAAAAGCAGAGAAGATTCATCAACATCTACGACATCAAATTATTTTTTAAATCTTCATGAATCATGTTTTAAGTGTATATATTCATTTGATCTTGTGCATCTAAAAGATTTTTCCAAAACCTTGATAAACGTAGGTAAATTTAGCAAACTATGACCTCAAATTTTTTTTGAGCAAACTACAATACAGAACGGGTAGAGTATCAACATGGCAGGTATGTATTTTAGTTTGTAACCAGCACTAGCTCTACAAGGTGAAACTCTAAGATTTCCATTTTTTTTAAAAACGGTGAAACCCTGATTAACCCAAGCCCAGAACAGCCGGGTCTAGGCGGGCCACACCCTCAAGGAGTAGTACAAATGCGTTCCGAACCCTGGGTCCCAACGGGCCCAGCCGAGGGCCGAAGTTGGCTCGCGCAAAGGCAAAAGCGACCGCACCAAGCACGGCGTACGGGGGGTTGCCGATGGATCACACGTCTACGTCCACTGTGATCAAAGCCAGGGAGGAAAAGCGCAGGCATCTGTCAGAGTGAACGAAATCAGCACGCGGAAGCCAATTAAGACCGGATTAATCCGTGATTACGGCGCACAAATTCCCCGATTAGAAGCTCCAAACGTGGGTTTACGATACCACCGCGCACAAATTCCCCGATTATTAGTAGTAAGTGGGGTTTTACTACGACACCCGCCGCGCACAAATTCCCTCTATTATTAGAAAGCAGTAGTGCAAAACGTGCCCGACGCAGATGGCACGCACGTACGTTAGCTAGCTAACCCCGCCAGGTCACGGCGCCAAATATCTATCTATCTATCTATCTATCTAATCGCCGGCTCACCGCCGGCCGCCGGCCGCCGTACCGTAGCTGTCCTCGGGTATCCGTGGCTTGCCGTTGCGTGGACGACACCAACCACGCGAGCTGATCAGGAGCAACCAGGCGGACCGGCCGCTGCTACAGCTAGCCGCCGGCACCCGCACCCGGCAGGCAGATACGAGAGATCCCTGCGGCTCCTGCCGTGAAGCTGTCCCGTGCTCCCGGCAGCATCGTCCGCCACGGACGACACGGCCCGCCTAACGAGCCCAGGAGCCGGATTGAGTGACTTTATTGAGTAAAGTTACAATGTAACTTTGGCATATTCTCCACCTTCCAACTAACATCTAGCGGGTGCAGACACTTCGCCCAGGATCTTCAGCTCACATAGCAGGCCGGCCACGCATAAGTGATTTCAAGCAAAAGCTTCTAACAGTTTGCAGATTAAGCAAAATTGACTAACTCACTAGCGGCATATCACTCTAAAAAATAGGCAGCCAAAAAGTAATACTGATGAAATCAACAAAAAAAAACTTTATACATTTCAGTCCCCTATCTATATCTATAGCTAATAATAATAAAAAGACAAAAAATATCATGATTAGAGTTCATGTATGTTTTTATTTTTTATTTTTTCTACTTTCTTTGGTCCACTTGGGTTAGCGAGCTTGCTTTCATTAATTTTCATGATCTCCATTTTGTTTCTCGCACTTCTGCATGCCCTGTTCGCTTGAATGTATCGGCTTCGTTTATCAGTCATGGTACAATATTTTTCTCTCACAATAAATCAGCATCAGCCGACTTAGACTAACCACACATTGCCTTTTACCGATGCCCAAACAAGAGAGAGAAGGTCCAAGCATCGGGTAGACAGTTGTGGCTGCTAAACTTGTTATTTTCTGCAACATTGAAAAAGACTGCTCTCGAATAAATTCCTAGTGCAAAATTGTCTTTAGTATTTTAGGAACAAAAATTTGGAATCGATTGGAGAAGCTTAATAATATACTCTCAACTTTTTTTAGAGAGATGGAAAACTCATTGATTTACTAACTGATTTTCTAGGAACTATTGAAAGCTAACAAAAAGAAGGAAATAAATTTTAGAATATGCAAGAAAATTTGGTAGATAGATAGAAGAAAGAAGAAAAACAAATGAAAACAAACCGGAAAATCTGGACGGCGGCTTCCTAATCGAAGCGGACACAAAAAATGAAGACCCTTAAACAAAGCGGACCTGCTGTGGATTGTTAAAAATTAAAGCGTTTGCTTGAAATTACGTGCTCTGACCTTATACGTACGTGATCTGTTGTAGGCTGATAGACATGCATATATCTGCAGCCGTTAGATGTTAGTTGGAAGGTGCAGATTGTGCCAAAGTTACATTCGTAACTTTACTTCCGGCTCCACCTGTCATACGGGCACGCGAGATGATTCGTTGCTTAGTCCCGTCACCATCGTCGAGGACGAGCTACGGAGGTAGCTGCTGAGCTGCAGGTACATTGCACGCTTGGTCCAGCACTTGCAGCAGCTCCAGCAGCCGGTGCCGGGGGCGAATGGAATATATGCTCGCTCCCTAGGAAAAGCGCATGTCTTCGTGGTCCGTCCGTCCGTCGACTCGCGGTCCGCGTGCCCAGTCGCCCGCCGGACAGAGCCTTTGCAGGCTGGCGGCAACTATTGGTGCCAGTGCTCGCGTTGGCTGCCATCCATCCACCCGCGCCGCGATGCCGACCGGTGATCCCCTTCAGCTTCAGGCCCCGATCGAGATCTCGTGTGCGGTCCGATCCGGTCGATTCAGTCTAAGTCCTCGAACTGGGAAAGGAGACGGACAGGCTCAGTCCGGTCGATCCATGGCGCTTTGTTCTGGTTCTGGCGCGTAGGGGGGCCTTTATTCCCGGCAATTAAACAAATGGATTACGGGCTTTGCTCCACTAGCTAAGCAAATTCGGTTCGGCGTGATCCTCCAGGCCACCACCCCCTGCCCTCGGGTATATATTGCCCGCCTCCCCTGCCACGCCTTCCTTCCCTACGACACAAACGGCAGCTGCAGCACAGCACAGCACGCAGAGGAAGCCAGGAACAAGAAGATATCAATCAGATCAGTGTACAAGCACAGCACGCTTGGTTGCTTGAAGGATTAGCAGCTCGGTGGAGGCCATGGCAATGGCGCAGCAAGCGAGCTTCCCCTGCTCGGCTGCTACTTCATGGAGAGAGCTCACCAACACGAGCTGGTGAGTGTGTGCTTGGGTTCTTGATGGCTGTTTGATTCTTGCGCAGCTCGATTCTATTTCTACCAACAAGCCAAGATATGTGTGCTCATGAGTGCGTGCATTGTTGTTCAATCATCAGGAGGGACGACGACTACCGGCGCATGGTGATGGCGTACCTGATCGAGGCGGTGTACCTGCTGGAGCTGGAGCGGCAGGAGCGCCGGGACGCGGCGGCGGTGGCCCAGCAGTGGTGGAAGCCGTTCCACTTCCGCCTGGCGCACGAGCTGGTGGACGACCGCGACGGCTCCGTCTTCGGCGCCGTCTTCGAGCGCGAGCACCACCACGGCGCTGTCCCCGACAACGCCGGCAGCAGGCCGAGCCCGAGCGGCGCGCCCAGCGCCGTGATCGCGTTCCGGGGCACGCTCCTCCGCGCGCCCACCATCCGCCGCGACGTCGAGGACGAGCTCCGCCTGCTGGCCAAGAACAGCCTCCGGGGCTCGGCCAGGCTGTCCCGCGCCGTGCAGGCGCTCAGCGCCACCATCGACCGCTTCGGCTCCGAGAACGTGTGCGTGTGCGGCCACTCCCTGGGCGCCGGCTTCGCGCGCCAGGTCATCCGGATGCTCGTCGCTTCCTCCTCCTCCTCCTCGCCGCGCCAGCACCAGCAGCAGCAGGCGGCCGCCGCCTTCGCCGCCGCGTCGCTCGAGTCCCACCTCTTCAACGCGCCCTACCTGTCGCTGCCCATGGGCGTCAGGAGCGTCGTCAAGACGGCGGACTGCCTGCTCAAGGCGCTCCGCTCCGGCGTCGCCACCGTCGGCAAGTGGCACGGCAAGGCGCTCCGGAACGTGACCTACGCCAACTGCATCCTCGGATACACCAGGCTCGAGAGCACCAGAAAGTTGTGAGGATCGGATGCCAGATGCCTCATGCCTCGCCACCTCGAATCCTCGATGCTGACTTGACTTGAGCGGTTGAACCGTCCTGCCCGCGAAGGCGAACCAAACTGTACCTATGCGAACCGTGTGTGTATGATCGATCACCTTCATCACCTTGTAGTGGAAAGTAGTAGAAATTAATTCAATTCTAGCTTGCAGGAGACGAATAAGCATCTCACCGGAGGATGCAAGGCTTTGCACGCATGCTTTGCTTTGTACAATCTTTAAATGTGAATTATAGCAGCTATATAGTATTGTTCTTCATTCTTGTTCATGTATTTGGCCTATGTTGTGTCTTGTTTTCATTCACACCGATTGTCGAAAAGTGGAAGAACCACGGGAAAAACTGTGATGAGATATTGAGAAGATCGAACACCAACCAGTGAGCAAGATCCCCGCTGCCGGCAGTTCGACGAGATTGGCTTGTAGTTGTAGCGTTGTTGGGCCCAACTTTATAGCATGAATCAGTCTAACCGTACACCACCACTACACACTATAGGTCTATAGCGCACTCTTTGAGTGCTTTCATGTCGCACGCTCTTTGATCGCTTCTGGTCCAATCGTTGGGCACGACAAGCTTCGGCCGGCATCAACATGTAGGACAAAGGTGTCGGATCCCATTGATCGATCGAGCGGCAGACGGTCGTGCCGGGGCGCATCCCACTGTCATCTCCTGTAAAATGTTCATGCTGGTTTTGAGCTTTCAACAAGCAGCAATGATGGGGGCACACAGAAAATTATGGACCCTTTCTATCGTTCTTTTTTCCTTTATGTGTTCCTTTTGCCGTACTTCACTCTCGTCTCTCATCCGTAAAACTTGCTTGATTTTCCAATCTTCCAAAGGGAGACGGTATTCCAATATGGACACTTGTGGATTATGGCACGTTTTATTTTATCGCCAACCCAGAGGGAGCCAAATTAGCTCCTCAAGGAAAGCAAGAGAAAAACTTGCTTTTGCAGGCATCATAACAACTAGCAAAAGACCCAAATGACCTTTACTCTTCTACCATTTTACCCGGTAAGGGATCCAAACAACCCTAGTCATATGGCGTATTTTTGTTCTTCTATTTTTTGGGTCCGCACCACCCACTGACCTCACAAGGTTTTGTGAGGTCATGTACAACATAAGCATCTAGAAGCACTAGCCTCACGCAAAATATTCACACCGTGTAAGAACAAATAATTGAGACTACTATTCACATATTGGAAGCCACCATCCACACACTTGCTTTGTGGTCGCAAGATATTACTCCTTGCTCTTCCTCTCATATTCGCTGGTTACATCTTGAGGTCCCTCATGCTCCATCTCCTGAGGCTATAGCCTCTGCTTTTTTATACTACCCTAACACCTATAGAGCATCTGATTTATGCATATATGGTGTTCTAGCTGAACTTGTAGGTTTGCCTCGTAATTTAACACCGTCCAAAACTCAATTGCCGTATTTTTTTTTTTCTTGGCTTGAAGCTCGCCTGTTATTACTAACAAGAGTTCAGAAACCCTTAGGGCGGGTGTGTGAACTAGTCTAGAACATTCTCCAAAACCCTCCACAACGCGCCATTGGAAATTTTGGAGTGAACTGCCGTGCCGTCGGAACGGTAGACTCCGTACCTTTCCATTGATGAGTGAGTTGCTAGAAAGACAACACGCCTTAGATCGGGCCACCGGCCTGGCCCCGTCGGTGAGCACTACACGTCTACACCTGAACAAGTGGGTGGAAACACGACGAGCCTGAACTCCTTTTGGCCGCCGCCACCGATCTCATCAGTCTGGGTCCATGCGCTCACATGCAACGCACACACGGCCCGGCGAACGTGCCGGCGAAAGCAAACACCAGACTACTATACTTCCCTCCCGCGTAAAGACAATCGAGGAACGTACGGAGAAGCGCGACGGAGCAACCCGCAACCGAGTGGCCCGACGGGTGGGTGACCAACACCGCGTGTCCGGCTGTCCGCGTGGCTGGTGCGGGCAAGGGCAAGCAACCGCCCGAAACGCGGCCCCCACGTTTCCGCGGCGAAGATGCGGGCCGGGACAGGGACAGCGCCGCCGCCGCCACGATCGTTGGCCTGGGCGATCCGCGATTGGGCGGACGCGTGGTTCTCGCGTTTCTGGGGAAATGACAGCGAGGCGCCGAGAATAGATCGGCGCATGGCTGGCGCAGGTGACAGACGGGTACGGGTGTGATGACACAGCCCGACAGCCAACAGCTAGGAGCGATTAAAGAAAAAACACGCAGAACAGATCGACTGCTGAAACGTGACGGTTTTGTTCTTGTTCATTCATTGCATTTTGCTGACCAAAAACGTTCACCCTTTTTTGGGGTGGTCACGTTGAACAAATAGAGGCCCTCTGTCTCCCGTGTAGCGGATTCTTCTGGCCTCTGAAACTACTGTTTCCATTCCCCGAAAGACAACGACGACGTCGGACGGAACCCCCGGCGGCAACGCTGCTCGGGAGATGCTGCACAGGAACACCTCCGCGCATCGCGACGGAGCCCCAGGCGGGGAAGCGCCGTCGTCCCCGTCGCCTTCCGCGGCGGGCAGGTCGCCGTCCGCCGCCAGCAGGTCGTCGTCCGCGAGCAGTACGTGCTCCGCATGCATTCGCACGGGACGTTTTGCTGTACGTCTGCAACGCCTGTTTCGGCTCATCTGATCGTGCGTTTGCGCTTCTCTTCCTGCAGGGTCTTCTGGGCCGATGACGCCGCCTCCGTCGGCGCCGTCGGTGCGCGAGGCGCCGGCGGACCCTCCGCCGGCGAGGCAAGGCTTCATCGTCGGATTGTAAGCCACAAAACAATACGTAGCTGGCAGCTACCACTATTATTGGTCAATTTTCCTGGCAATTTTTTTGGTTCTGATCGCGACACCGTTTCTTGCCATGCGATGCAGCTTCATGGTGGTATGTTGCTGCTGCCTAGTCGACGAAGCGATTATGTGACGCGGCACGCGGGTGTACACATCAGACATGCATTGTACATAAATAATTTGTGAAAGTACAGTAGCTGTGATCTGTGCTAGGAATAGGCTGCATTTTCCCGTCGCAGCCACACGATATATTGAACATGTGTACGTTCTGGAAATGCAAACAGAGTCTCCCAACGTGCAGATGCTGGCTGATGAGCAGATGAATGATTTAGCAGGTTTTATACTAAACCTCAATACAATCGGTGACAGTACTTTTTGTATACCAAGGCGGCTCCATTTTCCTTTTCTTTGAAAAAATCAGAGCTCTTTGTAAAGTTTCATCCGTCTCAAGTTTCCAAAACCCATCCATTGGAATAGCCACAACCCGATAAAAGACTGGCTCAAGTTGGACCCACCAGACGCCACTTGTCCCCTCCAAAAAAAAAAAGAGGAAAAAAGACCGACCCCTGCGTCCAAGGCCAGCCCACCCAGATTTTCAAAAGTCAAAACACGACACGAGCCCGCTCCCGGCGACCATGCCGGTGCTGCGGCAGCGGCGGCGCTAAGCCCGGCTGCCAGCCACCCGCCACCGGAGCAGCAGGTCCGGCAGAGCGATGCCTGCGCCTGCCGCACCCGTAACCGCCAGGCTGAAGCGGGAAGACTACCCCCGCACCAAGCACGACTCCCTCTTCTCCCCATGGAAGGTGCGAACTCCCCGTCTCCTCACCAGTCCTCCTCCTCGCCATCTGCTCCTGTTTCTGTCGCGAGCTGGCTGAGGAGCACGATGCAGTCGCCGGGATCTGGCTCCCCGACCTCCAATTCGCCATCTGGCTTATGAAACCCGGTGTCCAATCTGGAACCTGGGTTCTTCGTTCGCCCCCCATCTGCGCCTCAACCTCTCACATAATCCCATTTCCAGGTTCTTGTCGGGCCGTCGGACTGGGAGGACCACGCCGCCGGCAAGGAGGGCGTCCAGAGGTACCGTATCCGCAACCTCCCGGACAACTTCCCCGGCCTCTACGAGCTAGGCGTTGCCGGCGCGGCCGACGAGGGCCTCAGGGCTCGGACGCGTGATGCGCGAGGCGTCGTCGTGGTGTACCTAGGGCAGGCCGACAGTGTCCGGGCGAGGCTGCAGCAGTATGGCCGCTCGGGGTCGCATCTGGACACTGCAAATTCGCTGGGCTCTGCTGGTAAAGATGCTGTGAATGTGCTCGCCGCGGGTCCTGGATTGTTCAGTGAAGTGTTCTCCAGAGGCTACTCCGTCGTGTTTCGATGTGCTCTGGTAAGCCCCTTTCTATTGACCCTTTTCAATTCTAGGATTCACGGGGTGGTGGAACTGTTGTATTGTGCAAGTGTAGTAGCGTACTGCTTACATTAGCGATTTAGCATGTCAATGATGTCTGAATTCTGAATGAGAGTCAGGGGCTGTTTGGTTGCGCCGTAGGCTGCCTGGCTAGGTGTGGCGCCGCCGAAGCCTTTTCCCTCTCCTCGTGGCTCGCCACGCCCACAACCCAGACAACGCCGAAGGTGAGGCGATGATTTTCGGCGCCACAGGTGCGGCGAGATTTTGTGCTGGGAGCAGTGGTGGCAGCCACAGATTCGATAAGAACCAAACAGCAGCCGTAGCCGTAGAACTGGTGGCCACCACAGTCTGTGGCGTGGCGCACTCGGCACAGAACAAAATGCTGGCCTAGCTCTCCATGGCTGCCCAGGTGTGGCGTGGCGCACGGAGGCCGGCAACCAAATACCCCCTTAGTTTGAAGGTTTCTAATCTGCAAAGAAACCTATGATTTAGATGCCCACAATATTTAAGTAGCCTCCCATACATAGATAGCATTATGTTCAGCTGATGCAGTGATATTGTGTATATGTGTTCGCATGTTTCATTCTGACAAATGTTATCCTTGCTCACTTAATCCATTCCACATTGTTTCTTGCTGAATGTACACTTTGCTTGATTTTTTTCATAAAGAATTATCATTTTTTTCAGCAGTTGAATTGTTAGATGGTTTGTGCTTAGCTTGTAGAAATAGTGTAATAAAAGTCCTTCCTCATAAAGGTTTCTAGTCTTACCTTCACTGCTTCCTGCAGTGTTACATTCAGAATTGCATCTAACTACAGTTCAACTATCAATATGCTGTTCCTCAGGAAAAACAGCCTAACTGTGCTCACCTGTTCATGGAAAAAAAAAATACTACTTGGTAATATATCTGTGCCGTGGTCGTGACATTCCCTAAGTAGAGTTTTGTTTTTACATTTTATTATCAAAATGTACACCAAATACAAGTGAATTGGAATGGAAAAGGAATTATCCCCCCACCCCCTACCCACACACATACAAACACACTTTCATTCATTCATATTGATTGGTGGAGATTATTTTGTTTCGAAACATGACCTAATTGATGTAGGGACATCTGTCGATATTTATATACTTGCTTAGTTGCTTTGTAAAAACAGAAATGGTCTTTCTCGGTTGTCCTTTAAACCTTAGCAGTTAACATCGTAATTCAATTATTATTTGAGTGGTCTTAACATTTTCCATTCTTTTTTGTCCTTTCTACTATCGGAAACAAACAGATGGACAATAAACAAGAAGCTGAGAAGACTGAAGCACTACTGCTGAGAGTATTTGATTATGCATGGAACAAGCTTCAGAATGGTGCTTGTCGCCGGGAAGAAATATTGCACAAGTTAGAACTGCGAGCAGCCAACCATAGATCTCTACTTAGCAGAGTAAGTGACATGAAACAAAAATTATTTGGAGAGAAAGCAGGTATAAAGATAAAGGGAAGTGGGTCAGCTAACACCTCGCCTGGCATGATTAAAAGTATGCTCCCAAGGGTTCGTACTATTGTTCGTTTCAGACCTCGGGTACTTAACTCTGAGGACAGTGAAGGTGAGACGACTGATATTCCCTGGAAAAAAATATCTGATATTCCCTATGCAAATAGACAAGCACATAGAAGGAGGGCCGAAGGATACAAAGTAAAAAAGATTGATGTTACAAAACGGAGAACTGTGCCGATACAAGATACTAACTCTGTTTGTGGAGTGGTGCTGGAAGATGGTTCTTCTTGTCTGGAGCAACCAGTTCATGGAAGAAAGAGGTGCAGCTTACACAAAGGTAAAAGAGTCAAAGGCAGCCCAAAAAGTTCACCTACTAGCTATCCTTGCCAAGCTGAGATTGCAATAACTGAGTTTGAACCTCGCCAAACTGAAGATCTGGACAGCTCAGTACCCAAACAGGAAATCGAAATATTGCCCAAAAACATGTCTATAACTCTGAAGGAACCTTTGAGGGAAAGCAATAGCTTGGAATCAGAAAAGGTGAATACTGGAGAAGCTCCTACAGAAGATGGAGCACGTGAAATCTCCAAGGATGCCTGTGCCTTAGAAGAGAAGGTTTTCCATGCTGAATCTGAGTCTCTGGAGCAGCAGCCTTCTGGGAGAATGTGGTTTGAGCTGCTCAAATCACAGAGGAAATCGGCAAGCACACACTCATCAAGAGGCTCAGAATCTCATATAACAGCAATGACAGATAACAGGCCTTGCAAAATGGTATCAATTTCTGGAATGGAAGGATGTGAGGAGGACAGTGGAATAGAGGTCACTGGTGCTTCGTTTTCCAGAAGCTCAGGATGGCCGTGTACCTGTGGTGCCCGTACATCAGACGGTTCATCTTGTATGAATAGGCCGGTCGATGGGAGGAAGAGATGTGCATTGCACAAAGGACAAAGAGCAGCATTCCTCCCTACATCATCGGTATCATAGACAGAACGCTTTTTTATTCTTATTACATCCAATTGTTGTGTTCACACTTCTGTTAGCAAATTGAAAAACAGAAAGCTTTTTTTTTGCATAAAGCTCTTTTTCTCAAAGTGAAGGTTGATCATTCATATTTCATCATGTGTCCCAAAAATACTACAGAAATTCTATAACTGTTTTTGATGGATTCGTAGATAGCTGAAGGATGAATCTCCTATGCTGAGCATTGCTCATCTGATGGGCCTAATTTCTCCATTTTCTACATCGTGAATTTCCACGCCAATTTTTAATGTTTTGCCCTTCAGTAAGGCTACAGAATTGTACGCTTGCTGCCCTTTTTGAAAGCTTTTTTTTTTTCTAACATTTGTCCTCCCCCTGCTTTCCTGGATCTTCAACGAGGCTCGATCGTCTATTTGATGGGTTTGATAGCCCAGACAGACAGACCAACACCAAACGCAGGCCCCATTTGGCAGAAGATTTTTTCACGAATTCGCAGAAAATTAGTTTGACGCTATAAAGTTCTCGTGGGCCTGCGGATCCAAAATTTGAAAGCATCATCTGCCCGAGACGATTGCAAGCCGCAGCCTTCGCCTTCGCTCCACCCATCTATCCATCGCCCCGTGCGCGCACGATGCTCCAACCCCAACTCCTCCGAGCCCCACGCCTCTCCCTCGCCGACCCCGTCTCCACCGACATCAGCTGCAGCCGTGGCGGCGGCCGCCGCCGCTGCCGCCCGAAGCCTAAGCCCACGACCATCGCATTCCCGCCGCCCCTCCGTCGCCTCGTCTCCACCTCCCTGCGCCGCCTGCTTCCCCGCCCGCGCCCCCTCATCGTTCTTCCCAGTGGCGGGGGCCGCGGATGGTTCAGGTTGGACAGGAGGAGGAAGACACAGGCCGAGGAGATCGCGGCGGTCGCGCTCTTCCTGGCGCTCGGCGGCGACAGGCTCGCGGCGCTCGCGGAGGCCTGGAACGCGTCCGGCCTGGGCCAGGTGCTCGACGTATGGGCCGCGGTGTTGGGGGGACGGCGGAGCAGGCGAGGCGGCGGGCTCCGGCGGTTCGCGGCGTTCCTCCTCGGCGTCGCGATCTGCGCGCTCGTCTGCCACATGAGGGGCGCGGCGTTCTTCGAGGGGATCCAGAAGACCGGCGGCGGCCGGAAACTAATGCGGATTTTCCTGCATTGATGGATTTCAGATTAAAGGTTCTTTGATGCGGATGCTTGAGAAATTGAGATTGAGAGATGCTTTTCCTCACCAGAGTCGGAGATTCTAAGATGCGGGTGGTTAGTGAGCTGGGGTTTTTATTATTTTTTTGGAAGAACGTGGAATGCCGATTTTAATTATTTGGAAAAATGTGGGATGCCGATTTCATACGACGTTGGACTGTTACTATTTGATAGTTCTTGCAATCCTGCTGATTTTTAGAATTCTAGGCCGATTTGGTAGCTCTGGCCAAAACAGCTTCAGCGTGACTTGCACGGCAGAGCGCCACAAAACAGCTTCAGAGCTTCAGCTGCGACTAACTGCTTCGAAGAAAACGATCTATGTGGGGATGGCTTATGAACCCAGCGCCGCTAACAGCATTAAGGATGAGTACATATTTCAACACCCTGTGAATGGCACTTAATATGACAGATAGCTTAGGTTCACCGCTCAAAACCGAAGAACTCATCACCAACACAGGACCTTGGCTTATAAGATACAAATGCTGTCTTGCAGCAGGCTGTCAGCAGAGCATTAGTTGCTCTTGTGCCTGGAACCTACAAATTACAATCCTACAGAGCGGTATCTGAGGCCAAAAAAGTGTCCCGGGCATTGTTACCAATATCTCAACATCAACCTAGCACATCACCGCATAGATAAGTCATCAAAGATGTTATGATCGAACAATGTGTTAGCCATGATGCCGGGAGTCAAGAGCTGTTATCAATGCAACAGGATGCTATTGCAATCTCTTCTTCTTGCTTTGACTTGGGTCCTCATCAAACATAACAAGCTCGTCGTCATCGTCATCTTCAACAACTTGAGCGCTGCTGGAACCAACATCCGAAGGATTTTCAAGAGCATCAAAATTCTCCTTTGACTCTAATATTTCGTTAAGCTTACGCTTCATTCCAGGCTTCGCGGATATTTCCTCGGCAGTACCATCAACATCTTCTGTATTGGATGAAGATGGAACTGATCTATTCTCACCATTACTGGCAATTTGCTTATCAACTGGGCCAGACCACCCAGCAAGAACCATTCCGTCGGGCTCCTTTTCTTCATCAAACTCATCCCTGCATGGACCATTCAATTGATGAAGATACAGAATTGTGTCTGTAGAACAGTACAGAATTGCAGCATATGCATGGATACCATTTTGTATCTGTAGGACACAAGCAATTTGGCATCCAGTAATCATAGAAATGGAATTTCTCAATATGTATCTAAGCAAGGTTAATTCAAAATCAGGGCAAGTTACTGTTACAGAATACCGTGCAGCTCTAGTTTCTGTAGATGGGTGTAAGGTATGGCATATATCATGAATCATGATGCATCTAGAATAGAAGCAAGGTTAATTTAAAATAAGGGCAAGCTACCTAATAGCATGCAGCTCTAGTTTCTGTAGATGAGTGTAAGACATATCTCATTATTAGGTATCTAATCCAAAAAAAGGGCAACAAGTTACATAATACCATGCAGCTCTAGTTTCTTTAGATGAGTGCAAAGGTACACAGAGGCCAACCACCAAGGTTTACAAAGAAATGGAACCATGAAATTTTAGGGTGCATAGTCAACAGAAAGAAGAAAAGAAGAACCTGTGTTTGATGTTGATACTGCATTTTAGTTCCTGATGCAAATCCTCGACTGTAAGTGTTGTACCATTTAGAACTGGAGCTGGAAGTTCAGCCAAGACCTGCAATAATGGACCAACTAAGCAGGGATAAACACAACTAAGGACTGCAAGCTTAAAATTTAAGTTTATACAAATCAACTAAGCTGGTCATGAACACAACAAAGGGCTGCAAATTTTTAAGAAACAAGAATTTTAGAATATACGCCACAGTGCATACAAATGACTTTTCTTGAACAGGAAAATTAACTTAGAAAGTATATAATTAGTATCACAGCACCTTATCGAGGTTTAAAGCATAATTCGCAATCTCATCCTCCTCCAAATCTTCGCCATCCTCAAAAACAAGTGTGGCACCAACCATTATCAAAGGGAGGTTCATTCCAAGTTTGCTTTTTATAACTTTTTCAATGACTTCCCGGAGCTTTGTTGTCTTAGTATTAACCTCCAGAACAATTGGGGTCTGTTGTGTTCAGTTTTACTTCATGTCAGTGCCGAAGAAACAGATAAAATGTAACAAAAGCATAACAGGAAATGCACATACCTCAGAGCAGACATAGCATGATTTACTAGGTTCAAAAGGCTCAACAGGCATCAGGAGCATCTTCCTTGCTGGATGCTCAAGACAATACGTCATTCTGTAAAACATGAACCAAGAAGAACCAAGAAGTTACATTACTTCTATTTTATACATGCCCAAAAACCAGTAGGAAAGCAAACGAGATAAATTATACACAATGGCAAACTGATAAAGAAAACAAGTTCCGTTTTAGTCTATATATTTCCCAAGTTCGACTCTTCAGAAGCAAGCATAAGCAGAAAGTAAGCATTTGACATGAACAGCAAATCTTAGATAGCAACCGTTGGTGCAAGAAATACAATGTGACAGGTTTAGAATGTGGTTACCTATAATCTTGATAATCACCCTTGAGCACTTTAATTGCTTCAATGACAATTAGACCAGCTATTATAGCATTAGTAGTTGCCACAGCATGAACTATATTTCCAGCAACACCTTTAGCTTCGAAAAGGCTATGCGGTGGTATTCCAAAAGAGGAAGCTCTGATATTTGCTGCAGCAGTAACAAATTCGACAGCCAATTGGTCATCCTTGTCAAAAATAAGGCTCCCTATTTCCTAAAAGAGAAAATCATGCCTGGATTAGTTTCTATATAACGAAAAAGTCTAAGGTGTCACATACAACTCAGAAAAGAATGCATATGAACCTTCTCTCTTTTCTCAAAAAATAATTTTAAAGCCTCCAAGAACACTCTTGAATTGTCTGCAAGACTCCATATCTCTTGCGAATTTCTAAGGCCTAGGGATACCATAGCAGATGGATCCTGCTCCTCATTAATGTGATCCTGAGAACGACCATTTTGCTGAACAGCATCTTCAGGCAATGCATCTCTAATGTATATCGGGTTTGGCATTCTCCGATTCTTCCAAGTTTCCTTATTATCCAAGGCAACTTCAATGTTGTAACCAAATACGTGGTCATATATTCTCTGGGCGTATTTCTCAAGATCTTCATCTACACTCCTTTCAAAAACATCTGTTTTTGAACTTGTATCATCTTTCGAGTGCACATTAAGATCATTATCCTGGTTTCTATCACCAAATAGCTTTGCAAAAAGCAGGTCTTTCGCCCAAACAATGCAATGAACAAACTGCAAAGAGATAAAATCAGTCATTAGTTCTGAACCTAAGAAGCCATCAGATTCTATCGTACTATAACTAACATAATTGTAAATGCACAACAGTATAACCCCCAACGAGCTAACATGCTGATATTTGTGCGCTCAAGGAAAAATGTTGATATTTAAAAATTGAAATGCATAAGAGATGCCAAAAAAAACAAACTGTCTGTAAGAATACAATGGCATTCATGCCCAACTAAATCCAATAAAACATTGGATTGAATTAGCTGGCCATAAAAAAGGGGAAATAATCATTTTTCCATATACAAAAATATTCATAATAGTTTACATTAATTAATCTGAACAGCAAACACATTCCACAAGATGTTCAAAACAGTGAAAAACTAAAGGATTAGAAACTTGTACTTGCATGCATACAATAACACAAAGAAAAACAAGAGCGGATACGCAGCATAATGAACTGTCCAACAAAACAAAAAAAATAAAAAGTTGAGCGGGAGAGGTAGGTAACCTTTGATGGTGTGCTTGTAATTGTGCAGACAGGATATGATTTAGGGACAGGCTTTGGTTGACACTCATAGCACTCCGTTTTACCCTTGACATGAACAGTAACCTGAAATATATGGAATGGAACATACTTTGAGTAAAGCATTAGCTTGGAGTAATATGCAGGGTGGTGTTGATTAAGTTTGT
>CM041630.1:60454717-60503259 GCA_023333625.1 Bothriochloa decipiens | reverse complement strand
TTGAGTTAACGAATGTAACATTTATTCCGCTGAGAATAAACAATGTACCAGATTTTATGTATACTAATAAAATGCAATGGCCACTTGATACAGACCAAAATTAATGCGCACAATTGATTATATTGCGATACGCTGTAAATATTCCACCAGCATTGCAAAATTACTGAATGCCTCAAGCTTCCAATTCAGAGAGCACCGTGTGCAAACTACCAAAATCCAATACAGTCACCATATCTAATTATTATATTACTAACCAAGAAAAAACAGAGCACATATAATATGAACAAAAGGATTGTATCAAACCATAAGAAATCCGCTTGAATCTTGCAGATGATTTATAATCATACTTTTGGCAATCCCTAAGTCCTAACAACTAAATAAGCAAATAAATAACCATTTTAAGGAGGCACAGTAAAATTACATGGAAGAAAATGCCATATGAGATTCAGAGTTCAGACTAGCCTATCTGAATGAGTCTAGCAACAGCTATAAGAATATACTAGCAGTCTAGCACAAGTGATTTTGAGACTGCGACTGCAGTATTTGGTTGCCTTACCTGTCCCAAAAAACCAGTAGTGCCACTTTCAACCAAAGGAACTTCAGCAGCAAGGCAAAGACGGTTAACATGGCGTCTAGCATCCAAGTTATCGAGACCATTCAGAACAACATTAAATTGCTTGAAGAAATCAACATTGAACTGAGAATCCTTCACATTTGCATGGTAAGGTGTTATATTGATATTTGGCCTAAATTTCAACACAGCATCCCTAGCAACCTGGGAACACCAATGGTAACACAGTGTAAGGAAAAAAAACGACAACAGATGATTACAAGAAAAACTATTACATGGAGAATTATTCTAGTCATATGTGAAACTCACTTTAGCTTTTGACTGCCCAACATGACTCTGCCGAAACAAAAACTGTCTATTCAGATTGCTAACTTCAATTGTATCCAAATCAATCTGCAGAGAAAAAGGTTGGATTAATTGAGTTTACTGTCCGATAGGAAACAGACAGATTTTTATTATTACCATCAGAAATACGGGAGTATAATCTTTACAAATACATACTTACCAACCGTCAAAATATAAGAGGGATAAAAATCCATAATAGGAGTCAAATGATAGGCATATCAAAACAATGAAAAAAATTACAGATGCAGCAGAATTTTTTTTATCTCCCTGTGATATGCCTTATGCAGTAAGATAGATGGTTGTTTTCCTGTGGCCAATATATAATATAAGTGAAGCAAGTAATAATAGAAACAAAGGCACAAAGTGTTAAAAAAGGTCCCACACAAGGTGGGGTCCTGGAAGGGGAACTTATAGACAGCTCTGAGTTTTCTTATTTTACAAGGAGACTGATTCAAACCCAGGACCTCCTTGACACTTTTTTTTTTGGACGTGGGTGTGGCACCAAGATAGATGGCACGAAAATACGTTTGCATCACCCTGTGGTATGCTAAAGGCAGCAATATAGAGGTTTTGTAGCTTGAGAAATAATAATTTTGATTTATTAGCCCAACCGGAAACTAGTCTAGTGAGGCATAACGATAAAAGGAAATAGATCACAGATATCTCAACCGCATTGATTTGTGTACTTTGGTTACCTAAACAAAGACTAGGATGTGTTCATTTATAAACTGGTTATAAACTACACTGAACCTAAGTAATTAAGGTAAAAATTGACAATGTTTCATGCCATCATAAAAATAAGCGAAAGGGACAGCAGAGAGCAAGGCACTAAACACAATTGTAACAATGAGTGCCCCCAAAATGCAATACAGAACCCACAAGCACAATTGCAAAGCAAGAGAACTGAAGGCATCGGCGCTACAGCTAGTACGCCATCATAGGAGCAGATTGCCAGCTCGTGGGTTGAACGGGTTGAACAGTACAGGTCCACCTCTCAACTCTAGGTCAACGCTATCCCTATCATAGATCCCACTAAAAGCCCACACCAGCAAACCACCATCCACAGGGCTTGCGAAATCCAGATTCAAGCAAAGCGGGGCAGTAAACCTAGACCCAGCCTCGAGGTAAACGGAGCGGAGACTCACTATGTGTATGTCGCTGAATCCGGAGAGGGCGAGCGTCTTCAGCAGCTCGCAGCCGATGCCTCCCGCCCCAACCATCAGCACCTTCGCCGCCTGCATCCCCGCCCACCAAGACGCACGCACGCACACAAGCAAAGTTAACGAATCAACCTAGCGCGCAGGCGCAACCGAAATCCGACAGTGAACGACGGGCACTCACCTTGACGGCCTCCTCCGAGGACGCGGCGGCGGCCATCGGGGGCGCGCGCAGTGGGGTCGCGGCGAGGGTTTTGAGTGAAGTGGGGTTTGGGGGGCGGATGGGAATTTGGGGCGAGAGGGAGAGCGGTTTGGGGGAGGGGGATTTGGGGGGCGAGGGAGACGAGGAGAGGACGGCGGGCCGCCGAAGCGTCGTGGAAATTGATGGGGCTGGCCGGGTGGCTGCCGAGCTGCTGCTCAGTTGTCGTCCCCGGCTCGATCGGCGGTTCCCCTACCCTATGGACTAGTAGTACTCGTACGGAGTATGGACTCGAGACCTGGGAGGGGATCGGACGGACGTGCCGGTTTGTTCTGAGCAATCGTGTACTTGCTGCCGCTGGTAGGCTTTCGGGCTGCCATTCTGCCAAAGGGTTTGGGCGGGGGGACCAAGTTGTGAGTTCTGTAGTTTCACACGAGCTGGTGCTGGTGCGGCAGCGGTCATGTTTGACCTTACTTCTGTCCTGGGCCCGGTAAAATCGAACCGCTAGCATCAATCTTTACATTCCAAAAACACAATCTTTCCTTTTAAAAAACAATCTTTGTACTACTAGCATTTTCTTTCCGGGGTTGTTTGGATTTCTTTGCGAGGTTGTTTGGATCTCGAGCACTACCACAAACAGAATTTGTTAACACGCTAGACTAGGGATTAATAACTACCTAAAACATTGTCCGGCTACATAAGATAAGCGAACAACCAAAATTTATTTTCGGGATGATATAACTCAGATGCTTGGGAACTGGATTTCGTTCAAGCGATGAGCTCATCTGTACGATCTCCATCAGACATCACACCTGAAGCAATCTCGTTTTCACACATGCATTATTGGAAGCGTGATAAATAAAAAATAAAAAATCGGTTCCGATCAAAATAAAATTAAAATCCAATTTCTCATATTGCTCCTCCAGTTGTCTCTCTCCTCATTTTTTTCTTGCTTAAGAACTGAAGGATTGATTGACTTACTGAAATCATTACGATATCCGTTCTCACATAGGCCACCCAAACAACCTATGATGATTTTTCCTATTTTAAATTTGAAAAACAGATGCAATTCTAAGTGGCTTAGGAAAGAAAATGTGCTCAAAAGATATAACATATCCTAGAAGAGGCATAAAAAAACCACACCACATGCAATTGGGTTAAGGCAAGCTTGTACATAGTGCAACTTTATTTAGAAAGTTTGACCAAAGAGTCTGAAAGTTCACAAAAAATATGAAACAACATTACATTAAAACATGTTATCTTCCAAACGCGACTTTGCAAACTGGAGTGCCACCTATAACCAACCCAACCACAACTCCCTCTCTCCCCTTCTATGCCCCCCCCCCCCCCAAAATGACATACTAATAATATGCTTCATCCAAATGATAATCATGCACCACCTAGACACTTTTATCCAAAACTTGGAACTGAAGAAACAACATTCTCTTTAAAAGCTTTTGCTACAACTATTCTTTCTTTCTAACTCAGTTCTTATTTTTATTTATATGTTGTTTTTGTGATAGTTACCCTAAATACAGTGCTATTCATATATAGATATATATGCATGGGAGTAGGTTGTTTCGGGAGAACATTAGATATGAAGGTAATGCCAAGTAGAAGGCCTACAACCACGACATACTAGGACATCAATGAAGACAAGTCCCAACTCCCAACTACCTTGATCCTATTTTTATTTTGTGTGTAAATAAAATATCAACACAACTTGATATGTGGCATTGTTACATGTTTTCATAAAAGCTATTTCAAACGTTGTATTAGTGATAATCCGCATAGTCATTAATTATTTTTTGGAGCAAATATAACACCACATGCCCTTGAAAACCAGAGCTTCACCCACCCTTGGAACATGCTCGGATAGTCCATGACTTTAGAACTATTGGTGCTAAATAATCAGTATGCTTTCTCTTCGAATAAGAAAAGGTTTTCTTTGGAGAGGATAATCATTTACTAAAATGTCATAACTTATACAAAACATGGCAAAAGTGTGAATTTTCATGGAACAGCAATGTTGGGGAACAACTTTGACGCACAAAACTTCCGTCTCAAACTTTGGAGTTTAGAACAAACTTTTCATAGAAAATATTTGAGATAGCACATTGCTCAGCGAAGATTATGTGGACACTCCGCTATGATTGTATGAAACTTCGCACATATATTTTTACATGTTTTAGGTTATCTGGCGGAGATGACTTCGCTGAACTCCTGATGGCTGGCGAAGTTGACGTGGTGGCTTCGTGCGAAAAATCAGTAAAGTTATCTGCTGAATTAAGAGAACATGATCAAGTCTGAAGTTGCTTAAAGAGACATAAGGATAGGGGCGAAGTGTGTCTCAACACTTCGCTAGGCTGTTTTTCGGATAAAATGTATAGGAGATGTCACGTCTAAATTTGTAAAGAATCTGTAAATAGCGAAGCCGGAGGGGTCTATAAATACCCTCTGGGGTGTAAATTTTTAGGCAGAATAAAATACAACTACAATGTGCATATTATTTCCACCTCATAGTTTCCGTTTGTGATTCCTCTTCCCAACATCTGGCGTCGTCCGTTTGTGTGATCGAAGACACTCACGACCACCAAAATGGGAAGACCCAGCAAAAGGACAGCTACGGCCGACAACTACGCCGTACAAGATCCAACTATAGAAGATGCAACAGAAACTGAAACCAGACGTGTTTAAGAAGAAGAAGAAACTCAAAACGAAGAAAGAAGACTCAAGGAACTCGAGGATCAACTCGCTGTCAAGAAAAAATAGCTAGAAGAACCAAGAGCGAAGACAAGGGAAAAGTCCCTGAAGCAAAGAATTACGAAAGCAAAAGCAGAAATAAGAAAGCTCAACGAAGAGATAGAAAATAAAAGCGAAGTCACCATCCAAGACCCAAACTCAGCAAGCAAAAACACCAACAGCAAAGACAACCAAAGTCAAATAGCAACAATTAACACAGAGTCGCCTCTGTCAATCGATATTCAGCTAGCGAACTGGCCAACAGGATTCAAATTCAACATCATCCCAACCTACAATGGCATGTCTGACCCAAGAAAATTTCTCATGAGCTTTGAAGCAGCAGTTACATCAAGCGGGGGAGATGCGAACACCCTAGCGAAGTCGCTCATCATGGCAGTAAGAGGACAAGCACAGCATTGGCACTCTTTACTAAAGCCAAGGTCAATCAAATCTTAGGAACAACTTCGCACAACTCTGCTCTTAGATTTTCAAGGCTTATAAAGAATTGAGCTCACAAGCGATGATCTTTTCAACATCAAGCAGCAACCAAAGGAACCACTGAGCCAGTATTATAAAAGATTTGTACAAGCAAAAGCTCAAATCCTAAACATACCAGATAAAGTTGTCATCATTGCAGCAATCAAAGGACTACGGGCAGGCCAACTTTCTTTCCACTTCAAAAGGGAAAGACCAACCACAGTGGAAAAGTTATATGAAGAAATGAGAAAATACTGTGAGTCCGACGAAGACTATAGAAAAAGAACAGAAAAAGAGAACGAAGAAAGAAACATGTCAAGATCAAATAACAATTCCCAACACTCAAGAATAAATGCTGAGCGAAGACCATTTCAGAGGATAAATCACATCAACAACACGAGCGAAGCTACCAGTCAAGGTCCAAGATCAAACAATCAAAGAAATTTTTAAAACAACAGAAGTTACAAGGAAAACTTCCAGCAAAGGGCAAACTACAACAATCAAGGCAGAAATTTCAAAAGGAAGATATTGAGGCCTGAGAAAATGTGTTACATCATACACGGCAAAGAGGCTGGCCACACGTCCAAAATGTGCCCAAGAGTAAAGAAAAGCATTAAAAAAATGCAAGAAGAAATCAGGGCAACTTCGCAGTTAAAAGTTGTCAATCATCTAGCTCCCCAAGGGACAAATTACATGCCAATAACTTATCCTCAGCACATGTTGCCACCACCTCCGTCAATCTACAATTGCCAGCCACTAGCAATATGCCCACAAAACCAATGGGGCCAAAGTCGACAGCAAAGTTTTCATCACAAAAACTCAGTGGCAAACAGCAGTCACCAAACTCAACACACCAACAATACCCCCGAAACATCAACAAACAATGGGAATGCAATCACTCCGAGCAAAGGTAGAATTATGAAAATTTTTGGAGGAAACAGTATGGAGCTTGACACAACAAACGAAAGAAGAAACTATTTCAAAAGAGTAAACTCCATCGCAATCGAAGGCCCATTCAAGAAAATAAGATGGTCTCACCTACCAATCATATTTTCAGAACAAGATCTCAAATTGAAAGATTACCCTCACATGGACGCAATGGTAATCAAAGCAAATATTGAAGGATGGGCAGTCCCAAAGATTCTAGTAGATGGCGATAGCTTCGCCGACATCATATTCACATCAACTATAGATGCAATGAAAATTGACAGAAAAACTTTGGGGAGAGCCGAACATCCATTAGTTGGTGGAAAGAAAATAAACTCCATCGGAAGAATTATCTTGCCAGTTTCATTTGGAATAGTGAACAACGCAAGAACAGAGCAAATAGCATTCGATGTAGTTGAAATGCACAGCCAGTACAACGCAATCTTCGGAAAAGGGAGTTTAAATGCCTTTGAAGCAATAGTAAGCTACCCATACCTATGCATGAAAATGCCAGCAATCAATGACATCATAACCGTCTTCGGTGATCAAACAGAGGCAAGAAATATAGAAAGAGATGCAAGCCCAGCTTTCAAAAATATCCATGTCATACAAAAGAAGAAGAAGAGGACGAGCTCGAAACTGAAAATGCAAAGACTCAAGAAAAGGCGAAGCCCTGTGAAGACACAAAGAAAACACCACTCGACCCAATGGTGCCAGAAAGACAAGTCATCATCGGCACAAACTTAACAAAACAAGAAGAAGAAAAATAATCCAAGTCCTGCGAAGCAACAAGGACATATTTGCCTGGTCTGTGCAAGACCTCGAAGGAGTAAGCAGAGATGTCATAGAACATAAGTTAAACATTGATCCAAACTTCAGGCCGAAAAAGCAAAAACTCAGAAAGTTGTCGGAAGATAGAACACAAGCTACAAAAGCCGAAGTCCAAAGATTGCTAGATGCAAAAGTCATAAGAGAAGTTTAATTCACAACTTGGCTCATGAATATAGTCATGGTGCAAAAGAAAAATAAAAAGTGGAGAATGTGTATAGACTTCACAGATCTCAACAAAGCATGCCCAAAAGATAATTTTCCATTACCAAGAATAGACATTTTGGTAGATCAGGCAGCAGGAAGTGAAATGCTTAGTTTCCTCGACTGCTATTCAGGCTACCATCAAATTTGGATGAAAAAAGAAGATGAAGAATATACAAGTTTTATTACACCATTTGGAACTTACTGCTTCCAAAGAATGGCCGAGGGGCTCCGCAATGCAGGAACAACCTTTATCAGAATGACATCCACAGTTCTCAAAGATCAAATACTAAGAAACTTGCTTGCGTATGTCGATGATTTGATAGTCAAGAGCAAAAAAAGAGAAGAACATGTCCAAGACTTACAAGAAACCTTCTCAAACCTCAAGAAAGCAAATAAAAAGTTGGACCCGAAAAAATGCACATTCGGAGTTCAAACAGGCAAAATTCTGGGATGCATCGTATCTGCAAAAGACATTGATCCGAACCCAGAGAAGGTAAAGGCAATACTGAATATGGAAGTGCCAAGAAACATCAAGAACATTCAGAAATTAATAGGAAGACTAGCTTTGCTCAACAGATTCATATCCAAATCAGCTGAGCGAAGCTTGCCAATATTTCAAGCACTAAAGGGGAAAAAGGAAAAATTCAGCTGGAGTCAAGCACAACAAGAAGCCTTCGAAGAAATAAAGAAGCATCTATCCAATCCCACAACTTTGGCAACGCCCGATCCAACCGCAGACTTACTGTTATATGCATCAGCAAATGAAAGAACAGTTAGTGCAGTTTTGATATAAGAAGAAGAAAATGAGCACTCAACAAGGCAAATTCCGGTATACTTCGCATCCGAAGCCCTGTCAGGATCAAAAATTTTCTAATCAGAAATAGAGAAGATTGCATACGCAGTACTTATGGCATCAAGAAAGTTGAAATATTATTTCCAAGCACACAAAATAAGAATACCAATAAATCAACCCCTCAAAGAAGTATTACAAGGTTGTAAGTCCTCTGGAAGATTGGGAAAATGGATAGCAGAACTGTCTCAATACTTCATCAAATTTGAGAAGAGAACAACGATCAAATCTCAAGTACTGGCCGACTTCATAGCAGACTAGACACCATCAAAATACAATCAAGAAAAAATAGAGTAGCCAGAATGGGTAATCTATTGTGATGGTGCTTGGGGCTTCGCTGGCGCCGGAGCAGCAGCAATCATAACTTCACCTTCTGGAGTCAAGCTAAAATATGCGGCAAGACTAGACTTACAATGTACAAATAACATTGCAGAATATGAGACAGTACTATTGGGACTTCGCAAGGCTAGGGCAATGGGAATTCAAAAGTTAATAATCAAAACAGACTCTCAAGTTGTGGCTGGGCACATAGAGAAAAACTATAAAGTAAGAAACCCAAAGCTAACAAAGTACCTCCAACTATTGAGAGATCAAGAAAAACACTTCGCCGGATTCACAGTGAAGAGTATCTCAAGAAATGATAACTCAGATGCAGACAAAATTATAAAAGTCGCTGCCCAAAAGTTGGAGCTACCACCAGAAGTATTCTTTCAAACTATTACGGAAGCTTCAACAAAAGCAAAAGTTGAACAACCCAAAGAAGTACATATCATCGAAAGCGAAGACTGGAGGGCTCCAATCATGGCATTCATCAAGGGATTTTACGAGCCAGAAAATAAAGTTGATGAAATAAGAATGAAGCAAAAGACCAGAAGTTACAAAATCATCAATAAAGAACTATACAAGGAAGGAATTTGTCGGCCACTTCTAAAGTATATTTCAAGAGAAGATGGAAAAAATCTCCTGAAAGAAATATATGAGGGAATCTGCGGATGCCACGCTGGGGCTAGATCAATAGTTGGGAAAGCTTTCAGACAAGGGTTTTTCTAGCCAACCGCTCAAAGTGACAGCAAAAAAATAATTCAGACCTGTCACAATTGCCAAATGGCAGGGAGCAAAATCAATGCACCAGGAACAAACTTACAGCCAATTGAACCAACTTGGCCACTCGCAAGATGGGGCATCGACATAATTAGAAAATTACCCCCGGCTCAAGGCAACTACCAATATGCAATAGTAGCAGTCGAATATTTCACCAAGTAGATTGAGGCAAAACCAATCACAAACATGTCTTCTTACACAATGAAAAAATTCCTATGACAAAATATCATATGTAGATTTAGAGTTCCAAGACACATCACTGTAGATAATAAAACCCAATTTAATAGCGAAGACTTCAGAGAATACTGCCACTCATTGGGAATCAAACTCTGTTTCGCATTCGTAAGGCACCCACAGTCCAACGGAGCAGAAGAGAGAGCAAACGGGATAATTTGCACAGGAATATTAAAGTGTTTAATAGATATAAAAAAGAAAAAATGGGTATATGAATTACCAAGAGTTATCTGGTCTCACAACACATCAAAGCCAAGGCCAACAGATTTTTCTCCATTCAAGTTATTATACGAAGATGAAGCAATGACCCCGGAAGAAATAAAGTATGAGGGACCAAGAACAAACATTCAAATGATCACAGAAGAGGATCAAGCAACAAGTAAAGATTTACTCAAAGAAGAAAGAAATGAAGCACTTGAAAATATCAAGAAGTACCAACTTGAAACACAAAAGTGGTACAACAAAAAAGTCAAGCTAAGAGAGTTAGCACCAGAAGATTTTATCCTCAAAAGAAAAGAGACGAAGACATAGTGGGAAAATTCCAACAAAAGTGAGAAGGGCCTTTCATTATCACAAGAACAAGCAAAGAAGGTGCATATCATCTAGCAAATCTGAAAGGTGAAGAACTCAGTCACACTTGGAATATAGAAGTACTTCGCAAATATTACCCATCCCAAACTAGAAGAGTAGTTTTCTTTTCTGCAAAGTAGAAGTAGAAGTTCCATTCCAAGCAAATTTACAACGTAATCGAGCTGCACTCTTTTTTCACTCAGGGAAAACCCTTCGCAGGGTGAGTGGTTTTTTAACGAGGCAGCCTCTTTGAAAATCTTATGGAATATAAATAATAAAGTAGTTTCCCCAAAGATATGTCTCTACATTGAAGTATAAAATACCGAAGAGTATATCCAACATATACTCCCATATCGGCACAAATTTTGCAAAACTAAGTTAGCATCAATATTTTATTAAATCTAAAAAATGCTAACTTGTCCAACTCAAATAAGTCCTAGGCAAATTTTTTGACTTTATTTCACCAAGGTAAAAATGTTTTAAGCTTCTAAGCGAAGCGAAGCGTCCACTTCGAACGAAAAAGAAGGGACGACGTTTCAAAATTTGCTAAGGCAAATTTTTTGACTTTATTTCACTAAGGTGAAAATATTTTAAACTTCTAAGCGAAGTGTACGCGTCCACTTCGAACGTAAAAGAAGGGACGGCATTTCAAAATTTGCTAAGGCAAATTTTTTGACTTTATTTCACTAAGGTGAAAATGTTTTAAGCTTCTAAGCGAAGCGTACGCGTCCACTTCGAACGAAAAAGAAGGGACGGCGTTTCAAAATTTGCTAAGACAAAATTTTTGACTTTATTTCACTAAGGTAAAAATATTTCAAGCTTCTAAGCGAAGCGTACGCATCCACTTCGAACAAAAAAGAAGGAACGGCATTCCAAAATTTGCTAAGGCAAATTTTTTGACTTTATTTCACCAAGATAAAAATGTTTCAAGTTTCTAAGTGAAGTGTACATGCCCACTTCGTACGAAAAGAAGGAGACAATGTTTCAAAATTTGCTAAATTTTTTTAACAAGTTTCACAAAAACAAAAATATTTCTAGTTCCTAAAATGAAGCACAAACAACCAAAGGCAAGATTTCCAAAAAATGAGGACAGTAAAAGTAAATTATTTTTTCAATACTTATTCACACAAGCGAAGGTAAATTCACAAACTTCGCCATACAACAAGATGTTTAAAATACAACTTATCCAATTACAAAAATGTGTGTTTAAAAAATCAATCATCTTGAGAACTAACTACTTCGACAGCATCACCAAGTATGTCGCTCACAACTTCGCTAATAATTTCGTCCGCTTCACGGCGTAAATAGTCCTCAAAAACATTCGCCGGCGAAGTACTTGACTCAGATGACTATAAGAAGAAGAGGTTAGAAAAAAGTCCAACCACAAAAAAGTAAACATTACATGTCAAATTTTTACCTGTGCAAAGTCCGTGAAATCAAAAACTCGACAATTGGGAGGCCTGATACTACGGTATCGTTTATTCACATCTATAAAAGATTTGTAAGATAGAATCCCCCAAAAATTCAAGTTCAAAATAACGGAAGTGAAACTTACGAGCAAGAAAATCATCGACAACACAACCATCACACTTTGCACGAAAATCATAAAACTCGGCAGGCTCGAAAACAAAGTCATCTTTATACATTAGCAACCGAACGATATCTTCGACATCCTACACAGGCTTAGCATGAGAAACCTGCGTAGGATGGACAAATAGTCAAACAGCTTCCAAGTGTATATCTTACAAAGACGATAATTTAGAACCATTGTATCTTAAAACCCTCTCATCTCGCAAAAAGAAAAAGACAACTAAAGCCTAAGGTTGGTCGCCACTAACGTTGCTAGATCCAGCACCACCTTGACCTTTAGCACTAGCCTCCCTCTTCATAGCTTCCTCCATTTCCTTCTGAGCAGCCTCCATCTCCTTTGCAATTTGCTAACAAACAAAAAAGAAATGGTTAGATATGAAACACAATAGAAAATAAAAATAATTAAGTGTAAAATTTACCCTCTGTAATTTCTCTCTAGCTTTATCAAAGCAATGGGCCCGACCACCTGACCTCCAATACTGCTCAAGATATTTGTTGCACAATACTTGTGTGGCCTTCATCACATTGGTTAGTTCACCCACAGAAGAAAACTTGTAGTCGGCATCACAAAGTTGTGTAAACAAAGGATCCTGGCTTTGTCTCATCAAATGAAACAAAGCACGAGCAGAGTAATAAACCCCAATATCAACCGTGGTCTCAGTGACTCGGGACAAATCTTCGTATTGACGACAAAGCTAACTGAAGAAACTATCAAGATCACCAAGCTCCCAACATTTTTCCTCAAGGCGAGCTCCAAACTTGTCATAACATTCAAAACAAAGTTCCCAAATTTGATTGCAATTGTCGAAGAAGGACTTGTCCTGCTCCTGCAATTTTCTTTCAATACGTCGCATATCAACTTTTAATTTTTCATTTTTCGCAATAACCCTCTTCATGTCATCTTCTTTCTTCTCAACAATAGCAAGAGCACTAATCAATCTAGTCTCTAAATTATTATGGGCATCCGCGACATCATCTCTTTCTTTCTCTTTCTCTGCAAGTTGCTCTTTCAAATTTTGGATCTCAACCTAATAATCACGCTCGCGAAGGGCAAATTTTTTCTCCTTTTCCTCTAACCCAGTCCGCAAACCTCTCATCAAAAGAGAACCTTTATACATCATCGATAGCCCAGCATCAGCAACTTCGAGCAAGGGTTTCTTGGATATCTCAAGCTCTGCATCAGGAACAGTGAAAGCCTCATCTATACACTTCGACAATTGAACCTCAGAAGTACGAGGGATCATCCAAAGTTTATCAGCCCCAATACCAATGAACTTGAAACTATCAAGACCCAAACTTTTCTCTTGACAAAACGCTAACCCATGCTAAAGAGCATCAGAAACTTCTCCTTCACCATCAGCAGGGACAACGGGAGTAGCAGGATCTTGACTGTTAAACTTGCTCAAGTCGACATTCTTCTGAGGTGAAGACGGTGCATGAGGAAAGTTAGTTTCTGCAAGAAAATCAAGAATTAACAAAATAAGACAACTCGAATCAAAAAGAAACGCGAAGTCACAATACTCACCAGTAGAAACGCGCTCACCCAAATTGCATTCAACATTCTTTCCACTTTCAACATGACTAGTAGAACTAGACAAGCGCGCCAGACGATCATCGTTGATCACATCATCAAAAACTTCCCCATCACTGTCTTCAAGGTTAAGAGAATAAACTCTGGAGCCTCCAATTTTCTTCGACATATTTTGAGCACCAACTTCGCCAACCTCACCTACAACCGGGTATTCAACCCCAAACTTTATGGAGAGCTCCCCCTAAATGTATGCATAGGATTTTGAATTTCAAATCTTGAATAAAGTCAAGATAACATACATTTAGAACAAGCTCCCCCTAAATTTTGCAATTCGTGGGGTGCCTAAAAGGATGTGTGTGACAAGGATAAACCATGATGCTTATGACAAGATATATCACAAAGAGATAAATAAAAGAAAATGAATGATTATGCAAGAAGGAATATAAATTAAGACTAACATAACCATTCTAAAAATAACAAGCATCATCATGATATCAAATATAGGCCATCATAAAATGATATATCAAATAAGCATAAATGTTTAGCCTACAAGCATCCATCACACACAAAGTTCTAAGTTCACCACATAGTTCACCACGAATGAAGAGAGATAAACATAACCGAATAAAAAGCTACCTTATTACATCAAAGTAAGCCTAACACTCCCCCTTTGACAGCAAGTGCCAAAAAGGGTAGGCCACGATAAAAAACTATGGGTAGAACATCACTGGAATGCCGAGAAGTCCTGATCATCATCATCATCATCACCAAGGTACTTGCTCTTGCCACGAGGATCTGCAGAGGAAGACGGCAAGTACATAGGCGCAACACTGGTAGACCGGCGGGTGATATCGTCAGCTTCATCAAACAGCCCAAAATCAGAACCAGCGTAGCCTGCAGAAGTACCCTGATAGGACGAGTCTGGCTGAGAATAGAACTGAGGAGGCTAAGGAGGCGGCTCATAGGGCTGCTGCTGAGGGGGCTGCACAAACTGGTCATCATCAACATCATCATCCGCAAAGAAATCCGGAGGAGGACGAAGAGGAGCTGAGGGAGAGAGGCCAAGTTTGTCCTCAATACGACTAAGCCGCTGACTTGTATCTGCATGGCAAGCACACATGTAGGTCATGAACTTCTTGAATGCACCAACAATGCCGCCACAACCACGACCACGGCCACGTCCAGTGCCTGGGCCAGCAGAAGCTCCAGCTGAGGGATCCACAGAAGGGGCAGCATCCCGCTCAAGTCCAACAGGCTCCCCATGAGCCGGAGAAGCGTCAGCCGGAGGAGGACTAGCGAAAGAGGAAGAATCCGCCTTCTGCGTATGAGGACGCAAGTTCTGAATACTCCACCAAGCATGATGAGTATCAGGAGGATAGGAGCGATTAGTCACCTGCTCAATCACATGCATAAGGTAGGGAGCATAAGGAAGAAGCCTGTGAGGATAAACAGCTGCTTGGCCAATCTTAGCCCACATAAACTGAGAAATGCTGAAGCGCTTGTCCAAACCAAAGCAAACCAATATGGTGGGAGCATAACCTTGAATCTTAACTGAATCACCACCTTTGGGATCAAGAGTGTGCCTCAGAATATTATTCAGGACATAATAAAATGGCTTCAGCTTAGCATTGGAGCCAGTAGCATACTTGTCAGCAAGGTACATCTGAGCAGCAATGTAATCATCCCTCCATGCATCTCGATCCACATGATCAAAGCCTAAGAGACGGGAGAACTGCTCATAAGAACACCTATAGTGCTGACCATGGGACATCCAGTGTACGACCTTGCGCTCCTCATCAATATACAGAGTGGACCAGAACTGATAAAGAATCTCAGTGTTCCAATCCTTCTGAAAAGTCACAAGCTGCAATAGGTTCCATTCTTCAAGCTTGGCCCTTAATGCATGCATGGCAGCCTGATCAGAGAGCTTGGGAGAGGTAAGGGAGTCAAGTTTCAAGGCCTTGTGCTCAAAAAGTTTACCATGTTTTCCACTATCCTAGCAAACAGACCAATAGTAGTCATGATGAAACAAAGTCCAAAACCTTTCCTCAACACCTGGAAATCTGACCCACTCATAGGGGTTCTCCTCTCTTTGCTTTTTCAGAGCAGGCACATTGGAAGAATAATCAAAAAATAGCTGCTCGGGCTTGAGAGGACGACGAGGCCTAGGACGATGACCAGGGAATGGTGCAAGAGTCCTAGTTCGCGTCATGTGAGTAAGCTGAGGAGGGGAAACATTGTACTGAGCATCCAATGCAAGCCCCTGCACATCCCTCACATCATGCAACTGAGCATAATTTACCATGGCATTGTGGCGAGGAGGAGAGCTACCACGACCATAGCCTGCCGGGACAGCAGGCTCAACAGGCTCCTCACGGGGCTCCTCACGATGGCTGCCACGGGAGGACTCCCCACGACTTTTCCCATGCCTTCGAGCATGCTGACGGGCATCACGGTCCTCCTCCCCATCACCCAAACTTTGGGGACGAGGACGAGCATGGCGATTTGGATTTCGGCGCTCAGACATGCTGTAAGGGGCAAAACAAGACAGAGAACGTCTTAGACATGCTAGCAATGGATTGCAACATGGGAAGAATGAACACAGCGAGTAGACCGAGTCGGCGGGCTGCTAGCGGTACTACCGCTCGGGAGACCGGTAGTACCGGTCGAAGCCGCGCACGGCGCAACTCCACCCGGATCATCGAATCCACCATGAATATGTGCAAATGAAGCAACAGGATAGCATGTATATGCCATAAACAACAAGCACGTGGAGGGAAACGACCTAGAACAAAGTACATTGAGAGATCGGGTATGAACTCCATGATACCTTGTTTCTCACGAGGAAGAGGCCAATCCATGCGTGCAAGATGTCCCGGCGCCCACAAACACCTCCAATGTGATCTCCAAGGCTTGGGGAAGCTCTCCCTCAAAGGGATTGAGGAATGGCCAGAGGGGGAGGGAGATCGGGGAGGGGCGGTGGCGTCGGGCGGCGGCGCCACGAGCAGGAGGAGGGGGGGTCGGGTGGGGAAGAGAGGGGTAAGAATTTTTTTTTGTTTTTAACCAGCGGTACCCTTTTACCGCAGTCAATTTGGCTACTGGTAGTAGCGGTCGGCCGACCGGTACTACCGATGGGCAAGAGTCGCGCAAGATTTATTTTTAGTCGAACACTCAGCGTGGGGCACGATTTTGAACGAGCGGTACTACCGATCGACCTAGCGGTACTACCGCTAGACCAAAAAATTGCCAGAAGAAGTACTCTCGACGGTGAATTTTATAAAGCACTAGAACACTCCCAAATATGACCAGATTTCATCAAATCAATACAAAGCAATGGTCATATTTGATATAGTGAAAATAGATTTTGAAATATCACTCAATATTTTGCAAATATTTGGCCAATTCTAAGCTCATCAAAGTATGCAAGATTTCATTCCACGTTACGAGAATCAACGATATTGAGCTCACGCCTTAAAGCACAAAATCTTGACTCATCTAGAGGCTTTGTGAAGATATCGGCTAACTGATTTTCGGTTCTCACATGTTGAATTACGATATCTCCTTTGGCTTGGTGGTCTCTAAGAAAATGATGACGGATGTCTATGTGCTTTGTGCGAGAGTGGTTAATGGGATTATCGGCTAGCTTGATTGCACCCTCATTGTCACATAAGAGTGGAATCTTGGATAGGTTGCAACCAAAGTCTCTCAAGGTTTGCTTCATCCAAAGTAGTTGGGCACAACAAGAGCCTGCCGCCACATACTCGGCTTCAGCGGTGGATAGGGCAATGGAGTTTTGCTTCTTAGAACTCCAAGACACCAAAGACCTACCAAGAAATTGGCAAGTCCCGGATGTACTCTTCCTCTCTACCTTGCAACCGGCATAATCCGAATCGGAATAGCCAAGTAGAGTGAAAGATGAGCCCTTAGGATACCATAAGCCAAGATTAGGTGTGAGCACCAAATACCGAAAAATTCTCTTAACGGCCATGAGATGACATTCTTTCGGATTAGATTGAAATCTTGCACACAAGCACACACTAAGCATAATATCGGGTTTAGATGCACAAAGATAAAGCAAAGATCCAATCATGGAGCGATATACCTTTTGATCAACGGCCTTACCATTTGTGTCAAGATCAAGATGTCCCGTAGTGGGCATTGGTGTGTTGATGGGCTTGGCCTTGTCCATGCCAAACTTCTTCAACATGTCATGGCTGTATTTGGTTTGGCAAATGAACGTCCCTTCCTTGAGTTGCTTGATTTGAAAACCGAGGAAGAAGGTCAATTCTCCCATCATGGACATCTCGAACTTTTTGGTCATAATCCTACTAAATTGCTCACAAAGCTCATCATTAGTACTACCAAATATTATGTCATCAACATATATTTGGCAAATAAAGATATCATTCCCAACTTTGCGAGTAAAAAGAGTAGGGTCAGCTTTGCCTATCTCAAACCCTTGTTCGAGTAGAAATTTCTTGAGACAATCATACCAAGCTCTAGGGGCTTGCTTGAGCCCATAAAGCGCCTTGTGAAGCTTGTAGATGTTGTTAGGACAATGTGGATCTTCAAAACCTGGTGGTTGTTCAACATACACCACTTCGGAGAGGGGGCCATTGAGAAATACACTTTTCACGTCCATTTGAAACAACTTGAAATCATGGTGAGCAGCAAAGGCAAGTAATATACGAATAGATTCAAGCCTAGCTACTGGTGCATAAGTTTCCCCAAAATCCAAACCTTCAATTTGGGTGTAACCTTGAGCAACCAACCATGCCTTGTTCCTTGTAACCGCGCCATACTCATCTTCTTTGTTGCAGAAGACCCACTTGGTACCTATTACATTTTGCTTGGGCCTCTCCACCAAGGACCAGACTTCATTCCAAGTGAAGTTTTCCAACTCCTCTTGCATTGCCATCACCCAATCCTCATCCTTCAAGGCATCCTGCACCTTAAGAGGTAACATAGAGGAAACAAAAGAGTAATGCTCACAAAAAGATGCTAAACGTGAATGAGTCATCACTCCTCCTTTTATACTTCCTATCACATTTTTAACGGGATGGTCCCGTTCAACGGTTTGGCGAACTCTTGGGTGAGGTGCTGCTGTTCTTCTTTGGATTTGCCCATCATCTTCACTATCATACTCTATGTTGTTTGGAGAAACACCATCAAGTGCTCCTCCTTGATCATCATCTTGATTGCTTTCTTCAACTTATGGTGGATCTTGAATTGCTTGTTCTCTTGAGTCATGACCATCTCTTGATGTGGAGGCACCACCATGGGCATCGGTTGACCCATGATGTATGAGCGGGTCATGTTGGATTTGCACTTGTGCATCATCATCATCATCTTGTTCAACGGGCTTTACTTCATCGGTTGCAAGCTTCTTGATCACTTTATGGGAAGGCTCTTCTTTACCTACAATGTTCATATTGACTTGCTCTTTTTGAGAGCCGTCGGATTCATCAAAAGTCACGTCTACCGTTAATTCAATTAGACCGGTGGTCTTATTGAAAACACGATATCCATGTTCGTTAGTACCATAACCAAGTAGGAAACCTTCATCAACCTTAGGTTCAAACTTAGAGCTTTTGGATTTCTTTCTAAGTATAAAACACTTGCATCCAAAAACTCTAAAATAATCAACCTTAGGCTTTTTAGGTGAGTAGTTCATAGGCGGTTTTGTTCTTGATCTTGTGAAGATATAGACGATTGATTGCATGACATGCCGTGTTGACCGCCTCCACCTAATAATCCTTCTCTGGAGTCTTGTACTCATCCAACATTGCTCTTGCGGCCTCTATGAGCGTTCGATTTTTCCTTTCCACTACCCCATTTTGTTGGGGAGTATAAGGGACCGAGAACTCATGCTTGATTCCTTCTTCATCAAGGAATGCTTCAATGTTGGTGTTCTTGAACTCCGTCCCGTTGTCACTTCTCACTCTCTTGATCTTCACGTCAAACTCATTTTGAGCTCTTCTTGCAAACTTCTTGAAGATCTCTTGGGTTTCACCTTTATCTCTCAAAAAGAATATCCAAGTGAAACGAGAAAAATCATCAACAATTACAAAACCATATTTGTTACCTCCAATGCTTATATAAGCATTGGGTCCAAAAAGATCCATGTGTAGCAACTCAAGTGGTCTTGAAGTTGACACGATATTCTTTGCGGGATGTTTGGCTCCAACTTGCTTCCCCGCTTGACATGCACTGCAAATCCTATCTTTCTCAAAAGAAACATTTGTTAGTCCAAGAATGTGTCCACCTCTTTGAAGGTTGGCCAAGTTCCTCATCCCAACATGAGCTAGTCGACGATGCCACAACCAACCCATGCTAGATTTTGCCACTAAACAAGTCTTGGACCCCACTCTACTAGATGTGAAATCAACTAGATAGAGCTTGCCCTTTAATTGACCCGTAAAGACAATAGAGGAATCCACCCTTTTAGAGACTTCCACACCCTTATCCGTAAAGAGACAATTGTAACCCATCTCACAAAGTTGAGAGACGGACAACAAATTGAACCCCAATGAATCCACAAGTAATACATTTGAGATTGAGTTATCATTAAATATAGCAATTTTACCCAAACCAAGAATGTCTCCTTTACTATTATCACCAAATGTGATTCTTTCACCCTTGCTTTCACATGGTTGGAAAGAATCAAACATTGTCTTTGCTCCGGTCATATGATTGGTGCATCCACTATCTAGCACCCAACATGGTCCACCCGAAGCGTATACCTACAAAAAGGAGTTAAGCCTTTGTTTTAGGTACCCAATTAGAATTGGGTCCTAGGGGGTTAGACACATAAGATTTGGGCACCCAAACACTCCTCATGATTTGCTTTTTCTTGAGGGCACCCACATACTTTACAACAATTTTACCATCCTTATCCCAACAACATAGATAATCACACAAGTTTTTCCTTGAGATAGGCACATTTTGCATGGATGCCTTCACTTCCTTCTTCTTGATATTCTTGTTGTCGAAGGAAGTGATGGGAGAAATCTCAACATTGTTTATCTTGTTAATGAGATCAACAAGAGGCACACTCTTGTTGAACTTCACACAAGACACATCATTTATCATGTTTCTTCCATTGACCTTACCATTGTACCTATTGTAGCCGAGGCCATCCTTTATGTGTGGATGCCTAGGTGCCTTGTAGATTATGGTTGGTTGCTTATCCTTGTTCTTGCAACCATTACCCACAACGGTCTTCAACCTAAGAATTTCTTTGTCCTTCTTCTTTAGCTCAACAAGGTTAGTATCACAAGCATTTATATCAACATTATAGTATCTTTTACATTCTACACTTGTTGAAGCATTTGAGTCCTTAGAGGAAGTAGAAGTGCTCTTCCAAAGAGTGTCATAGTTTATCTCAAGTTCATGATATTTATTTGTCAAGCTTGTGAGGCTTTCTTGAGATATACTATAATCATTCTTTAGACTAGCCAAAGAGTCATTAATTGAGGACTGTTCCTTGGTTAAGCGCTCACATGAGTCCTTAGCCAAAGACAATTCTACATTTAACTTCTCAACTTTCTCCTTCTATTTGGTGAGACATGCTTCTAGCCCATTGTTCTTCTCCCTTTCCACTAGAAGCATTTCACTTTGCGACTCTAAGCATGTCTCAAGCTTATCTATGGTGTACTTCAATTTTAGAATTATAGAGGCAGCTTCTTTTCCATATTTTTTAATGATTTTGATAGCATAGTTCTCATCAAGCTCATCATCATCATTAGAGTAAGTAGAAACATCGGATGATACCTTCTCCTCCTTTGCCATAAGGCAAATAGGAGTGTTATTTTCATCATCGGAGAGGTTGGCAAAAAGCTTAGGTGTAGAAGAAATGTTGGTGAAGAACGATGTCGAAGAAGAGGGTGCGTCATGTACGGCAATTGCAGCCACACTCTTCTTGTCATTGTCATCTTCTTCATCACTATCATCATCCGATTGCCACTCTTCACCTATATGTGCTTCACCTTTCTTCTTACCCTTGTACTTGTTGTCACCTCCCTTGTTGTAACTTGATATCTTGCCCTTGTTTGGACAATCCGCAGCAAGGTGACCGGCCAAACCACACTCATAGAAAAACCTCTTCTTGTACATCTTGTTACCACCACCACTCTTCATCCTCTCTTTCTTCTTTATCAAGTACTTTGCATAATTCCTCACCATAAATGCTTGTTCATCATCAAGTTCTTCATTAACATCATTGTGCTTGTGATCACAACATCCTTTGTTGCCATGACTTGTTCCACTTGCATGAGATGCCGCTAGTGCAATGCTTCTTCTTTGACTAAGCCTTTCTTTGGTCTCATCATCTAGAACTTCATGATGCATAATCTTAGCAATCACCTCTTGTGTTGTCATGGTGGTGTAGTTCTCTCTTTCCATTATTACCGAAGCTAGGATGCTATTCTTATCTCTATATATTCTACATAGCTTTCTTGCTGCAGCTTGTTCATCCCATCTATCACATCCAAGAGCTCTAACTCTATTGATCAATGTCATGAATCTATCATACATAGCCTTAGTTGTTTCTCCTTCTATCACATGAAAATTCTCAATCTTGTTTTGGAGAAGCTCAATGTTTCCAATTCTCACACTCTTGTCACCTTCAAATGATGTCCTCAAGGTTTCCCAAATCTTCTTTGCATTCACCATACCATTCACCTTGTTGTTGTCTTTCGGAGTGAGACATTGCAAAATCAATGTTGCAGCTGTAGCATTGAGATGGAAATCCGCCTCATCTTCGGGTGACCAATCCTTAGGATTCTCAGGAATATTAATGCCTATTTCAACCGCTTGCCAACACCTTGCGGCTATAAGATGCAATTTCATCCTATGAGCCCAATTGGTGTATTTTACTCCATCAAACGGAGGTGGCTTTCCGGGATTGATCATTGGTATGTGGGGGTTGCTCTTGCTTGTGCTTTCATAGCCGTAGCTTGCTCTTGTGTAGCTCTTTGGTGTCTTGTCTCCATCTTCACCCTTATTTTTCTTCTCACTAGTTTCTTCTTGATTCTTCTTGTCAATGATCTCTTTCATCTTGCTTAGTTGTTCTTGCACCTTCTTCATTTGCTCTTCTTGTTGCTTTTGCAGCGCTAAGGTGAGTTGAGCGGTGACTTGAGCGGTGATTTGCTCAACTAAATTCTTCGTTGCCTCCGGATCCATCTTGGCCAATGTTGTCCCTCACGCGGTGAAGCGTTGAGTTGAGGGACCTAGCTCTGATACCACTTGAAAGGATCTAATCGGCCTAGAGGGGGGTGAATAGGCGATTTTGATAACCTGAAATTTTCAGCTCAAATGCGGAAGTTAAATGACTACCGGAAGTAGGACCGGAAGTAGCACCAGTACTACCGGTAGTACCACACCAGTACTACCGATGCTAGATTTCCAGCACTTCCGGTACCCTACGAAGCCACTAAATCGAATGCAAAATCAGAGTATATGAGCTGTAAATTTAGATCCAAAGGTTACCACCCCTTTGTTGATGTTGGTAATGAGAGCGTTGAAGTTCTTGAAGCTTTTCACCGCACCAACTTGTAGATCGAGTCCTCCAACCTAAGAACTTTGGGGGTAGGAATGAAGAACACGAAGAACACAAGAATAAGGGTAGTCGATGCTACCATCACAGCAAGACACAAGATTTAACCCGAGGTTCGGCAATCCCCACGAAGGAGTTCCTACGTCCCCGTTGTTGAGTTCACCACGAAGGATTCCTCCCTCAAGCAACCACGAAGGCTAACTTGAGATATTCACTAAGAATCAAGGGTAATACAAACACTTTGAGGTGCCCTCACAAATAAATCAACACGGGCAACCACGAAGAACGCCTAGCCGGCTAGGGTTCCAAGAACCCAAGAGTAACAAACACAAATCAAGCCGGCAAGACGAGGAATCCAAATGCTCAAGTCATAGATTGAAGTTCCCATATTCTAATCTCACGTCCCTAGCTCAAATCCTTGAGGGGATGAAGTTTGGGAGCAAGGGAGAAGAGAGAGCAGGTGAGCTTGTGCGTGGGAGAGGGCTTTTTTCAGTTGCAAGTCGGGTGAGTGACGAGAATAAGCAAGAGAGAGAGAAAGGAGAGAGTGGAGAGGTATTTATAGTCTCATGTTCAGAACAACTACCGGTAGTACTGCCAGTACCACCGGTACTACCGGTTCCTCTCAAAAAGGACCGTTGCAGGTGTCAGATCGGGCAGAAAGAGTACTACCGGTACTACCGGTCCTAGGACTGGTACTATCGCTAGTTTAAAAATGAACAGTAACTAGCCCTTCCGACTTTGGCTAAAAACATTTTATTTTTACTACCGGTACTACCGCTGCCAGGAGCGGTACTACCGCTAGTACATAAAACTGCCAACTCGAAGATCTCGACTTTTGAAAAATAGGCCCGATACTTCCGGTATATAATTTTAATAAAAAGCGCTACTACCGGTGACCACCAGTACTACCGATGGTGAGACCGGTACTACCGGTAGTAGAAAAACTACTACAACTTTGCAAGCTTGATTTTTAGAGAAAAATAGCACGGATACTACCGGTTTAAAAAGCGTATAAGTCCAGTACTACCGGTAGGCCAGATTGGGTAAAGCAAAGGTCATTTCTAAGTGATGTGAGAGAAACGGTGACTCTCCAAACGCCCTAAATATAGACTTGAGCACTTTTAGACCTCGAATTACCAACCTTATTTGTATCCCTCTTGATAGTACGATGTTTCCTATGACTCAAGTAAATATAAAATGATAGGGTTCTCTTGAGTAGAAACGTCATCCATCCATATAAAATTTAGGGTGCTTGCATCACCAAATATTTATTATTCAAATCTTTCAATGGACTAACACCTGTGAATTCACTTGAACAAACTTGTTAGTCCCCAACTTGATTGTCATTAATTATCCAAAACCCACTTCGGGGGCGAATGCACTTACAGAAAGCAGGAAAAGACGGAGACAACTTAAACTTCTTGATTTCCATTTTAGCAGCCATTGGATACTTCTTTACCATTTTGTTTGTAATAGGGTCCCTTTCCTCAACCATGGGCACCTTATGGTAAAACCAATATATCGACCGGTTTCCAACACCCCACTTATTCCTTGTCGCCGGAGAGACTTGAACAGCATTGCGAGCCATTTTAAAACTTGAACAAGCAAAATATTTAGTAATAACTCGCCCTTCAAGCATAAATTCCTTAAACTATGTGTGCATCTCAAAAAGCTCACAGAAAGCAGCAATATCAGCATTAGCTTCCATTGACTTCACGGCCCAAACAAACTGAGCCAATCTATCTATTCCATTTGGAGTCAAATGATGCATCTGAATGTTAAAAGCCTTCAGCACATCTTCAATGAAGTCTTGACAAGGAAAGCGAAGACCGACAGTAAACAAGTCCCAATAAATAATGCACTCATCTGAAAATGGCTTCGGGTTACTTTCGTCAGGATCAGGCACTCTCACATGATCACGATCAACAATCCTCAATTGAACCGTTTCATCAAGATGACTTTTTTCAAACAAGGACTTGCCAAAAGTCAAGGTAAAACCCTCTTCATCTTTAACCAAGTCCTCAACGGATGCATCAACGTCTTCAAGATTTTCTTCATCAAAATCCATCTGAGACTTGTCCTCTTCGGCCTTGGAGCTCTCCTGAGACTGAATTTGATCTTGCAGATCCAGCGAAGACATCTATTAAAACCAAGATCATTAAAAACTCCAATAAAATTGAGAACAACAATATAAAGAATTGAACAAACAAACCTGATCGAAGTTATTGAACAAACTTCGTCCGAAAAGATCAACACAGGATGAACACAAACAGCAGGTGTCACTAAAAACTATCTTCAATTTTTTAACTCAAGAAAATTTTTGGCAAAGTTTCCCGTCTTCTGAAAACGACAGCTCAGGGGGGTCATCGCTATTTATAAGCAAAACCGGTCAAACAGTCAAAGATAGCCGTTAGATTCAAAAATTCAAAAAAACAGACGGGCCAACTCTAAAGTTTGGACGGCGTTTGTTAGGAAAAGTTTAACATAAACTTCACGGGATTCAAACCTTTGGAGTAGACCTTTGGAGTTTAGAACAAACTTTTCATAGAAAATATTTGAGATAGCACATTGCTCAGCGAAGATGACGTGGACACTTCGCTATGATTATATGAAACTTCGCACATATATTTTTACATGTTTCAGGTTATCTGGCGGAGATGACTTCGCTGAACTCCTGATGGCTGGCGAAGCTGACGTGGTGGCTTCGTGCGAAAGATCAGTAAAGTTATCTGCTGAATTAAGAGAACATGATCAAATCTGAAGTTTCTTGAAGAGACATAAGGATAGGGGCAAAGTGTGTCTCAACACTTCGCTGGGCTGTTTTCCGGATAAAATATATAGGAGATGTCACGTCTAAATTTGTAAAGAATCTGTAAATAGCGAAGCCGGGGGTCTATAAATACCCCCTGGGGTGTAAATTTTTTAGGCAGAATGAAATACAACTGCAATGTGCATATTGTTTCCACCTCATAGTTCCGGTTTGTGATTCCTCTTCCCAACAGGCGAGAAAAGAAAAAACTTAGAAAACCAGTAGTGGAACTTTAGGAAGTGTTTTACAGATACCAGGTGTGTTAGGTGCTTCGTGCTGTTGCCAGAATATAACATCCAGTGTCTTTAAGGTGGCCGGTGTCCAATAATCTTTTAGTATCCTTATTAGGTCTGACAAACGTGTGTGGCGGCATTGTCTCGACGTTGGTGGTCATACTCTTATGGAGTCGACATCATGGAGCAAGTCATTTGTCGCATAGGACTACTAGAGTTCCTTGTTGGGATATTTTTTTTCTTTCGTCAGTTTCTTTTATTTTAGTTTTCTCTGTTGTAATAATTCGGCCAGATTCTACCTGTTGGTAGATGAAACCGGGTACGAAATACTATCCTTTATCTAAAAAAAAGTACCAGGTGTGTTGAGTAAAATGTTTGGTAAATGGACTTTATGCGTGAGTAGAAGATGCCCACCTCAATCGCATAAGGACCGGTTCACCTAAGATACTCAACCTAGCAATATCATGCAAATCACATATGGGTCAAGCCTACGTCAAACTCCATCCGACTCCATTGGATTCATCTAGTATCCATCTTAAAGGCTCGGCAATCAATGCATGGTTAGAAGATAGAATAGGATTTTGCACCCGATCCGGCTGTCACTTGCAAAATCATAGAGATAAATGTGAGATTTCTCCATTCCTAGCATCCCGTAATCCAGAGACGAAGGGCCACATGCTCACATCCAGACCAGGAGGTGTATTGGCAGTCCAGACCTTAGCGTCAGTCAGCAACGCGACATTCTACAGCCCAATTCTCTCCCAAAACTCCGAGATGGCTGAACAGGAGAAGAATACGTGATGTCGATCTTCCGTTGAAGCAACACATTGCTGACACTAGTCATTATCCACAACATATTTTACACGAAGGTTGACTCTTGTGCTCAACCTATCTTTGAAGTATAACCAGGCAACACCTTGTGCATAGTCAAGTGAAGCATAAGCACCCCTCGCTGTGTAAGGCTTGCCGGTAAGCCTGAGGGATCTTGTGTCTGGACCATCCCTATGATTGAATTCCTGCAGACAAGAGATGAGGTTGTCTAGTTGCCTAGTTGCGCACTAGCAGCATTAGTGAGTTTTGTTCTTAAGCACAAATCAAACCCGTTTTGGAAAACACATTGCACCGAAACATTAGATCCAATGGTGTGAGAGAAGAGTACAGCGTGGGAAGAGCAAAGGGGGCCATCAGGAAGCCAATGATCAAACCAGAAAGAAGTGGAGGCTCCATTATAGACATTGACCTAGGTAATAGTACGATAGGTATTGAGTTCATCGTTAATAATTTTCAAGAGATAGCTGTTAGTCCCGTTAAAAGGGGGAGGACGCTCCATATCGGTCCCGAAATCCCGCCTCTTTTATATATGGTGCCAGATAAATGTATGAAATGTTTTGCTAAGTGAGACGTGTTTAGTGGTGGAAGTTACTCAAGCTCTTGATAGTTATCCGTGTGTCCCGGTGCTCCACTAGGGTATGCGCCCCTCAAAAGAGGATTTAGGTAGTCATGGATCTCATTATACCAATTTGGCGACAACCATAGTTTTCTCATTGTACCAACCCTCTCTCCCTATTTGATGTTTGTTTCTGCAAAATGCTCACTAGATACTTGTAGCAAGTCTCACTTTTCTTTTTTTTTCTTTTTTTTATGCGGGGTGGGGTGTGGGTGGACGAAGGAATACATTTCCCCTTTTTAGTGTTGGCGTGAGCCCCATGTGTCAGTACGGGAGTGGTGGAGGAAGGGGGAGGCGCGTGACGACGCCGGCGTGGCTGTAGGCCTCTTAGGTCACGGGTTCACGCATTCGAACCTCATCGTTCCCATAAAAACTGCTGCTCACAGTTGCATCGACTTTTAATCTAAACATCAGTACGAGCTAACCATGTTTGGATAACTCAGCACACCCAATTTCTTCCACCAGTGTGATGCATGCAATGCGGTATTCTGCAAGCTAGCTAGTTCACCCTCCGGCAGTTGCGCCGGACCTGTCCGCTGCTCCCGGTTAGGACACCAATGCCGCCCATCTTGACCATGGCCGCGGCGAAGTCGCTACTGAACCGCGCCGAGCTGGCCGCGTAGCTCCTGACCAGTGCGTCCGTGGAGCCGCCGTTGAAGAGCTCTTGATCGGAGTGAAGCAGCCCCTGCTGCGCCAGCAGGTCGCCGTAGTACGAGTTGTCGAACGCGTTCGGCGTGGACGCGTCCAGCGGCGCGTTCGCGCCGCCCCCGCCGCCCGCCGGGCAGCCGGCCCTCAGCGACGCCGCGAAGGCCGCGTTGATGTTGGCGTCGTTGTAGATCCTGGCCTGGTAGTTCTGGCACTGCGCCTGCCCCACCGTGTGCGCTCCTGCATGCATATGCAACCGCTGACGTGTCAGTGGTGACCAGCAGTACGTGGCGGTGGGGGCGGTACGTGGCGCGGGTGCTAACTGCCAAACTGCCACCGCTGTAAGAGCAGAAGAACAGGGGAACTGGTAGCTGCATGGTCACGTCGCCAGGACATCACTGAACTCGATCGATCAGGCGCTTTGGTGCTTGCTGGCTGATCGCTGGTGAAACCGAGATTGATTGATCGGAGACAGCGAGGAACGCACCAGACAGAGCGACCATGTCGGTGCTGCTCAGGCCTTTCCTGGCGAATGCGGCGAGCAGGGTGCTCAGGCTGGACGACGGCGAGGGGAGGTCGGAGTTCGCGGTGGAGAGGCTCGCCGTGGTGGAGTCCCTCCTGCCGAGCTGCACCGTCCACGACGGCCCTCCGAGCTGCACACGCAAGATCGCAAGACAGCGTTAACTGTTAAGTGAGCTGGAGTCCCCAGTGAATGCTACTGCTACTGGCTCATGATTGGGATGACGGTCCTCCGTTCGTACCGCGACGACAGAGTCACGGGCGGCGACGGCGAGGATGTCGGCGCAGGACACGGTCCGCGGGCACAGCGCCTCCAGCAGGGCCTTGATGGTGTCGATGACGCCGAACCCCCTGAGCGACCCCGCGTTCGGGCCCGCGCCCTTCTCCCCGGTGAAGTTGCCCGTGTCGTCCAGCAGAACGGACGCGTCGCAGCCCTGGCGCACATACACAGGCAGGTACAGTGGTACACAGCTCGTCACATACATAAGATTCTTACACCTCGACCGACTGATGTGTGCTGTGGACTTGCCTGCACGAAGCAGTCGTGGAAGTGAAGCCGGAGCAGGGAGCCGCCCATGCGCCGGTCCAGCACAAGGGCAGCCCTCACGGCGGTCCTGATGGTGACGAGCGCGGCAGGGCACGACGAGGCGTAGAACGTCGGTGACAGCTGAGCCCGTGCGGCGGTCACCACCGTGGCCAGTGCCAGGATCAGTACAGAGAGCTTGGAGTGGCGAAAGCGATGGCTGCTGCGTGCAGCAGCCATGAGTGAATAAGTGCTAAATCCCTGAAACGTATCTGCGAGGCTGAGCTGAGGTAGTGAGGTGCTCGGGTTCTTGTGTGCTCTGGTCACTGCCTGCACTGCTGGCAGCATTATATATAGGCTAGATCGGGCCTGACTCAGAGCACCTTTGCCTTTATAATTGCTGGTCTTCGTTGGACCTGTCCATGCTTTTGGTTCAATCAAGCAAAAACCGATCGAAATTCCCATAGGTTGAATTACTTGATGTAAAGTTCTTTTGTGTACTCATCGCAATCACCGACAGCTTGAGCAGTTGTCGATCGTAGAAACAATTTTCTTAGTAAAAATAAAGCAAGGGTATAAGGAGGAGGAGGACCTACGACACACGGTTCTATCCCAATTCCAGTTCGATCATAGAAATATTTTTTGTCGAAATCCAGCGGTCAATCTCCAGTGACACAGACCACATGTATTTTTTGTGGGTGGATCCATTTGGCAATGGGATAACCGGATAACCCCAACGGTCCCCCGTAGAGCTCACTTTATATTTTTTCCCCCTTTTCCTCTTCGGCGCAGTGTCCAGATTAGACTTTGTTGCGATTTACGTCAATGCAGTTTTCATTTTGTTCCTTTTTCTTTTCTATCTCTATTTGGTTATATTATTCTTTTCTTCCATGTACTATGAATAATTCAGATTTAGAAGTTTGTCAGAGAAAAGTTATATAGAAAAATTGTTAGGTAACAAAAATTGTATGTACATAAGTTTGTGATTCGCAAAATGCAGTTTGGCGGGAGTGCCATGCGGTGGATCCCGGCCGTCCGACTGATGTGGTTTCTATTCTCTAATCTGTATTTAACTATAACTAAATATTCAAATATTTTTTGTTGCGCTATTTATCGATATGTGTTTTTTTAGTTTTCTTCCACCTCACGTGTATTTGACCTACATTAGATGGTCATTTTATATTTCTATATCTACCGTTTCTCCTATAGCTTGGTTTTTTCCTCCATTTCTCCCAACTTGTGCTCAAAGCGATATATGCACGTCCATGTTCATGTGTTGACGTCCGTTCAATTTTCACTTTCCCTTTTTATTTTCTATTTCGTTTCTCTATCAGATTTTGTTTTCTCAATTCATTTTTGTAACACCCGGCCTAGGGTTTAATAGAATTAATAGGACATTCATACTAACAAGTTATAATTTCTTTTTCAAAAGCTCATCATTGAAGAACTTCGAGATTAAGTGTGCTTGGCCCAGAGCAATTTAAGGATAAGTGACCGACCGGGAAGTCTTCCCGGATGCGCACAAGTGAGGACAAAGTACGTAGAAAAGACTAGTGTTGGTCTGTGAGGGCAGTCTATATCCTAGATAAGCGGCCGGATGTAAGCGGACCCGACCTTGAGGAGACGAGACGTTACAAATGGTATCGGAGCCGACCCTTGCGGTTTTACGGGCGCGTGTGTCAGTTACGCAGGCATGGTGTGCATGGCTGGTGTGGATCCGGAGTGGTCGCACAACATGACACATGCGCTGACACTGGATGCACGGACGTGACCAAGAGGAGACATTCCTGGCCTGGGGTTGACCGACGAGGACGTCGGTCTCCTAAGGGGGTGAGTATATAACACCCCGGTGTAGGGCTTAATAGGATTAATAGGATACTTGTACCAACAAGTTATAATTTTTTTTTCCGAAAACTCATCACTAAAGAACTTTAAGGTTAAGTGTGCTTGGCCTGTAGCAATTTAGGGATGGGTGACCGACCGAAAAGTCTTTCCGAGTGCACACGAGTGAGGACAAAGTGCGTAGAAAAGACTAGTGTTGGTCTGTGAGGGCAATCTATATTCTAGATAAGCGGTCGGATGTAAGCAGGTCCTGAGGAGGCGGGACGTAGAATTAATAGGATACTCGTACCAACAAGTTACAACTTCTTTTCCGGAACCTCATCACTAAAGAACTCCAAGGTTAAGCGTGCTTGGCCTGGAGCAATTTAGGGATAGGTGACCGACCGGGAAGTCTTCCCAGGTGTGCACAAGCAAGGACAAAGTGCGCAGAAAAGACTAGTGTTGGTTTGTGAGGGCAGTCTATGTCCTAGATAAGCGGCCGGATGTAAGCGGATCCGGCCTTGAGGAGGCGGGACGTTACAATTTTCTCCTTTTGTTTTTTATTCATGCTTTTTTTGGGTCTGTCTAGGTGACACCCAAGTGACGAATAACCAGGCCTCACTCAATTTTTGCCTTCACCTTCCACCACTCGCCACCGCCGTTCATCTTCAACCTCTCGCCCCCGCCGCCGACCACCGCCCTGCCGTGGGCGGTAGGGCTCGCCGGAGCTCAGGCGAGCCCTACCGCCCGCGGCGGCCGCCCTCTTCCGCTACCCAGCGCCACCATCTTCACCTCCGACGACCTTGCCCCCGCCCTAGCCTAGCCCGGCCGCCGTCCCCCGCCGCCAAGGCCCCCTAAGCCGCCCGCCTGCATCCCCACATTCTGGCTTCCCTTCCTCCCCCGGACAGCCTGACAATCTATACCTCGCCGGAGTTGGAGAAGAAGGGGTGAGCTCGCCGGAGTTGGAGGAGGAGGAGAAGGACGCCTACCTCTGTCGAAGCCAACGCCGCCGCCGTCAAGCCGGAACCGTAGCTCATTCACCAGAGTTGGAGGAAAAGGAGGGGACAGGAAGAAGGCAGGACCAAAGGAAATTCGAGTGTCCGATTTCATCGCATCACTCGAATGACATCTAGATTAACCGCTTTTTTTCTTTGTTTCCTTTGTTGTACTGTATATTGAGAAATTTGATCAAAATAAGTTACATAAATAATTGTGTTAGATAAACTGTATGTATATGTTTTTCAAAAGAAATCTTGCTCGGAGTGCAAAAAAAAGGAGTTTAAATTTTATGATGATGTTTGACTTTACTAAGTCAAACTTCTCTAACGTCACGGACGAAGACATGAGGGGTGCTAACTTTGGAGATCAAATGTATGCCCCTAGGACGATATACTTCGATGCTAGTGACCGATGTAATTGAGAGATACTAATTTTGTTTTATATTTATTTTCTCTTTTGTTGGTGACTCATGTTGTGTTTAACGCAGTCTACGTAAACTTCCTGTAACGTGATCACTGCAACTGGTTGCAGTATTTCACATTTATTAAAAGATATGAAAGGAGAAAGCCTCGCTGCGGCCTTACGGTGGCCACGTCGTCCGTAATTCCTGGCCATCCGATCGGCCGAGCGGACGGCTTAGATCAGTCAAGTCTAGGCTATTCTGTAAAAAAAACTCTCAAACTGTGGTGAAAATATTACCCGACGCCTATCGTCCTCTTTTAGTTATTTTTGCAAAAAGACCCTTGAGTTTTTCCAAAATAGGACCCGCTGTCCAGCGATTCAATGGGCTGGCCTGCCACCACGTCCCCTGTACGCGGGCCCAAATGGGCTAGATTTGGCCCAAATGGTCTTCTCCTTTTTTGTCTTTTATTAAATCCTATAATATGCTGATTTTATTTATTTTATATAAAAATAATAAGAGCTCCTAAAATCATAAAAAAATTTAGAAGACTCTTGATGATGTACTCTACATATAAAAGAAATGAAACCTGAAATGTAAAGAAAATTTGAATTATTTAGAATAATCTCTTTTAATTAGCAAATGAAAATTCCATAATTTGTACACATTAAAATATTAATCCAAACATTATAAAATTTATTTTATGGATACTTTGTGATGTTGACAACCTCTAAAAAATATAAATTTTAAATGTTTCAACAAATTATTATTCATGCTCAATTAATAAATTAATTTAAAAAGAAGTTTAGGGTCGATTTTTATATGAATCAAAATATATAGACAACAAAATGAAAACTCGACGGTGAACATATACAATCATCCACAAATAATAATTTTCAAAGAACATGAATAAAAACACTAATTTATTGCATACACAATGCGCAAACTAATATATTTGTGCTTTTGTATGCTGCTTAAATGCGTAAAACAAACGAGATATATCTGTGTTTTCTATTTTGCTATGTCGTTACCTATAGCCAATAATGTATTTTCATAAATATAATTGTGGTGTCAACCCGCGCGTAAATCACTACTCATGTATGAGCACTGAACGGATGGACATCTGCGTACCTCGTCTTTTCTTTAACCCGAGAACACTTCTCTTTAATTCTCGGCCTATGACAAAAAGGTTTGCCATGCACTACAGACAAAAACTAATGTTAATCCTATTAAAAATTCAGGTTGACATGAAGAATCACATTCCTTCTCATTGAAAAAGATTGGCGGAACCTGGTGAACACTATTTGAGCTTAACAGGGACCCCCCGAATGAAGTTCCTTCAGCTACAAGATAAGCCCAAGGTTGGTGACATGGATTTTAGGTTTTTTAACACTATCTGAACACAAGCTTTTGAGATTCTCTGCTTTATAAGCTGTAGCTGACCCACATATTCGACGAGTTGCACCCCACAAAGATTGATTGGTTCGGGCATCGATCTCACGAACAACTTAAGTATGCTTGAGGATATGATGCGAGACTGCAAGAGGCTATGAACAAAACACATATTAGAGGAGATGTTTTGCATAAATCCAAAACAGCAACTGCATTTTGCAGTACGAAAATACGATGCATACTCCAGGCATAACTGTTCCACCCCGTGTCATCTCGCACAGTTTTGATGTCAAAAATATATGTATAGGCCTTTGAAACGATGAATCCTTAACGAGGATGGCCGAGCTGTAAAAAAAACCCACATGTCGTATGGAGGGCAGATAAAGCATTGGTACTCATGGCAATGATCACGGTCTGGACGTGGTTAACTAAAGGCATCCCTTTGACCCTTTCAGCCGAAATGTACAGTGTAGTATGCGGCATTTTTCTTAGGAGGTAAGAGAGAGATGCTGTGACCTGTGATGACTGATGACAACTGTGAACTATGCACAAAAAATTGTTGGATCTTCTCCTGCAGACATCAGCTGCTATTTACTTTGAGGGAACAGATCTATGTGCAGAGGATCTAATGTTCTACATACTGGACTGAAATTTAGTGGTTCAACGGATCTATAATGATGATTTGTTTGCGATGGCAAGTTGAAGTCTGGTGATGAACTCATCGACGGGCATCGTGCCAATCTCCCCATTGTGCCTGGACCTGATAGTCAGGGTCCTGGCTTGAACTTCTTTAGGACCAACAACTGCCATGAGTGGCACCTTTTGTGTTTCAGCATTCCTTATTAGCTTTGGTAGGCGCTCTCCATGACAGACTTCAACGCGTAATCCTCTTGATTTCAGTTCTGAGGCCACCTCGTTACAGTATTGCAACTGAGAATACAAATCAAGATGTCATGGTTTCAGAAATAATATTAAGACAAACATCTATCTGAATTATAAACATCTCTTCAATCGAAAGAGAACCAGATTATACAGAATATCAGTGAACATATGCTTTTGATTTTAACAACATATTGTGAACAGATTATCCAGAATATCAGTGAACATATGCTTTTGATTTTAACGACATATGGTGAACAAATTATCCAGAATATCAGTGAACATATGCTTTTGATTTTAACAACATATGGTGAATGATAGTGCAAAGCAAATGAATCAAACCTCATTGTCTGTCACAGGTAGAATACGTGCTTGGGTTGGGGCAAGCCAAAGTGGAAAATCACCAGCATAGTGTTCAATCAGGACACCAAAGAAGCGCTCCAAAGACCCAAGGATAGCTCTATGAATCATGATGGGTCGCTTTTTCTCAGAATTTGAATCAACATAGGTAATGTCGAACTGTTCAGGCAAATTGAAATCCACCTATAACATATAAGAAATAGAGCGTTAGTGTATCCTATTTTCTCTTCGAACAATTTGCGTAGAGTAAATCGCATTAGAGGGCATTGAACTTGTAGTGTACATGGAAATAAGTCACCAAGCTCTAAAACAGGACAGGTTCATCACTAAACTTTCAAACTGGATCACCTGAGGTGACTTATGTGGCAACTTGTCAAATCATGCTAGCATGGACTCGAAGTTTTGTTCAACATGGCAATGGGTTCAGATTAGAGTGGTGTGCCAATAGCTTATGATTGCATTGGACCCCTGCATGCTAATCATATTAGAGTGACCTTTTTGCACAAGACAAGTTTGGTGACCTTCTATGCCATTTTACACATTTGAGTACCTCTTATCGCATAAAAATATATAATTTACCTGCACAGTGGAACACTGCCATTTCCTTCCAAGAGCATCCTCAATTTTTAGATCGATTTTTGGACCATAAAAAGCACCACCACCTTCATCAACCTTGTATTCCCAACCTTTATCATCTAATGCATTCTTCAGAGCAATCGTTGCCTTTTCCCATATGTCATCAGTGCCAACAGATTTTTCTGGCCTAGTTGAAAGGTTTATCTCATAATACCGAAAGCCAAATTGTCCAAGTATTTGCTCAGTTAGATCAAGAACACCTCTAATTTCATCTTTTATCTGGTCCTCCAGGCAAAATATGTGGGCATCATCCTACATAAATAGAAATGGTTGAAATTTAGGCATCATCCTACATAAATATAAATAGTTGAGAATTCTAGTACCAACCATCCGGTGCTACGATTGTTAGCAAAATGTTACAGAGCAGAATGTACATATTCCATAACTTAAGGATAGTATGTTTAGAAAAGGAACTTAAACAAAAGGTGCTGAGACCTATGCTGTGTATTCTTGGAAACAGAAAAAGGTCGTGTGGACTTGATTGCTGGCTAATGACATTACATAAGCACGTATAAAACAATAAATAATGCCAAAAGGTACTTCAGGAAAAGAAGCAAAAGCTGCATACCAGTACTACAAAGCATGTCATTCAAAAAGAAAAGAGCATATTTAGCATTGTTCATCTCATCTAGTAGTAATTATAAATAAGTAAACAATAAACATTCTTAAAGCAGTAAGGCATCCTTTGGTGATTTGGGCCGGCGGCGCCTAGGTGACAAGGTGTAACTAGGGCCTTCTGGTGACCTAGTCATGCCTTGTTGCCATGGTGACACCTTAGGAATTTTGCTAAAAGTATGAAATGATCATAATCCCATCAGTAAAAAAGCGGTGGTATAAGGGAACCTGAAGAAGGGAAGCACCTGTGTGAACCCTCTTACACGGAACAACCCGTGCAGACTACCAGATAGCTCATATCTGTAGACAGTTCCTAGCTCAGCCACTCTGATAGGAAAATCCCTATATGAATGTAGTTTTCTCTTGTATGCCAAAATGTGGTAAGGGCAATTCATGGGCCGCAGTTGATACATCTCATCTTCAACATCCATTTGATTGTACATGTTCTCTTTGTAGAAGTCTATGTGTCCACTGATCTTCCAAAGATCAGCCTTTGCAACATGAGGAGTGTACAATAGATCATAACCATGTTGCAAATGAATCTGTTTCCATGAGTCTTCTAAAATGTGTCTGATCATAGCGCCTTTTGGATGCCAGAATACTAGACCACCACCAGCATCATCCTGATTAATACACATAGGCTACAAGGTCAGTACTAACAAAAAAAAACTTATGCACAGGATGCAAGTCATATTTAGAAGTTAAACCTGGTTATCTACTTCATAGAGTAGAAAAGTAAACCACAATATTATGTTGGAATAGCCAGTTATAGCAAACTTTCTGCATCAAACATCACATTTGTGGCGCTTATTAAGAAACATCAATAGATGTTAGCAGTTGCAGAATACAAATAAAATAAAGTTGTGCTATAACTATGAATTCAACAGTAAGACCGGCCAGAGTGAAGTGGCCACTTTGTCTTCAAATCCCAAGCAGAGCAAATCGTTCCAAGTGGACTCAGATCTTGTGCACTTTTGCCATGTTCTACAAAGCTATAGATGACATGGTACACTGTGAAGATTATCCCATGCATGAAAGCTATCAAGAACCATCAGACATTTAAGGGCTCTAAAAAACTAACAAAACTACACACTCTGGCATCATTCAGTTTTATTGCTGGTGGAAAGGTTGAGGCTTATAGTTACCAATGAATCACTCTTCTGTATTTACATATGCTTTCTCAGAAATTAAGATGTAAGACACACCTGTATAGAGAACAGATCAAGGTCCTGACCCAGTCGACGATGATCTCGGCGCTTGGCTTCCTCCTTAAAGTGGACGTAAGCCTTCAATTGATCTTCATTTTCCCAAGCAGTTCCATATATCCTTTGTAGCATTTGGTTTTTCTCATCACCTCTCCAGTAAGCTCCAGCAACAGACTCAAGCTCAACAGCTTTTCTGTTTATTTTTCCAGTAGACTCCACATGAGGCCCGGCGCAGAGATCCCACCACTCTTCTCCTACATGACACAAATGATATCATCAACACACACTAGCATAAATAAACCAATCACAATGGATAAGTCTGCTTTTAAAAGATATCCAAGTCACTGATGTATAAGGCTAACCAATGTGGTATATTGTGATTGGTTCTTCCTTAATGCTCTCCAAAATCTCCAACTTATAAGGTTCATTGAGTGCTTCAATCCTCTTCTGAGCCTCTTCTCTGGACACCTCCTCCCTCACCAGTGGGAGGTTCTGTCGGATGATACGATCCTATCAACCATTGAACATACCAAATTGACAAATCAAAACCACCATTTCGCAATTCAGGTCAATTCACACATGCTCAGTGCAGGAATGCAGACTCACCATCTCCTTCTTAATCTTCTTGAGGTCCTTATCCGTCAAGGGCTCCATGTCAAAGTCGTAGTAGAAACCATTCTCTATCCAGGGACCTATTGTCACCTTGGAGTTGGGGAACAGCTTCTGGACAGCCATGGCCATCACATGGGCGCACTACAGCAACAATTGTGAACAAACTAAGATGCTTACAGTTTTAACGAGACACTAAATTTGGTGAGAACCGAGACCAAATTAAGCATACAATTAGGCCAGTTCAAGCACTGTAATGTAGGGGGAGAAGGGGAGCGGCAGTACGGTGTGCCGGATGCGCAGAAGGTTTTCGGAGGATTCGTTAGTGGGGAGCACCAACCGCTCCTCCTCCGCGTCTCCGGTCGGTGCCGCAGCCGCGGGAGCCTCTTCTACAGGTGCCGAGGGTGAGGCGGTGGAGGAGGACCGCACCACGGTGTATGGGAACCTGCGGGAGGAGGCGGGTCGGCGGGGAGGGAACTCAAGCAGGGAAGCGGCCACGGGACGGTGGCGCGGCGGCGAGGGGAAAAGCGAGCCGCGGTGGGGATGGGAGCGGAGCAAGGGGGAGGAAGCGGATGGAGGCCATGAAGCCGCCATTTGGCCCGGGCGACGCCGAGCTCCGGGAGCGTGTGGCGGGGCGTCCCCTCGTGGCCTCGTCTTTGGCACGTTACCCCGTTTGGAGTTGGATATCGTTCGTCTGAACCACGGGTCCACGGCTGGGCACGTTAACGTTACTTGGCCGATGGCAAATTTCACTATTTCGTACTCACTCTAATCCAAATGATAAATCATTCTAACTTTTTAGCGACTCAAAATATTTTAGATTTATGACATCAATGATATCTACTATAAAAAAATATAATTATTGAAAAATGTAATAATAATTATTTAATATCATAAATATTATTATTTATTATTTTATATATAAATTTGATTAAACTTGAGATATTTTGACTCAAAAAAATAGAATTAATTAACTTATATAATGCTAGGAGATGAAGAGCGCTCCACATAAAAAAGTTCTCCATTACCGTACACACGTCACTAGATCAAATCAAAACCAAGAGCCCAAGAGGCAAGCCAATTTTTGTCCCGAATCAATTTTTTTTTTGTCAGTTCCGACTACGCAAGAATCGTCCAAAAGCCCACCCAAAACGACCCATGAAGATCTTTGCTTTCTCCAAAAACACGCTCACCGTGAGTAAAAGTGAAATTTCGGGAACACGTGACGCGGCTCCCATTGTCTGCTCCTTCTCCGTGACCCGCTGTTGAAACGAACACAAATTTGCCTCCATAGTTCAGCTTACGCAACCGATTACCATAGGTGGATGCGACGCAAAGTTGCGGGTTTAAAACAAGCTTAGAGTTTCTTTGGATACTCAACTATTTATCTCAACCTTCTTGTCAAAAAAAACTATTTATCTCAACCTACACGTGTTGAAGTGGATTGTTGGAGAGAGGTAAATATGCATCCAAATAATATCTTAGCTAGATCAGGACACAAGTTATGCACTTATGTTATGATGCTACACAACATCTGTAAGCTCAAAATGGACTATCAGAGTTCCATCACTTCCATTTTCAGGCCCTAAAGCGGCCTCGCACGCTAAACATCAAAGTCCGATGATTGATTAATGACTACAACGGCTAGCACTACAGTATACTGATCGGCCTCTTCCCTTCGAGCATCAAGGTACTTGGAGTTCATTCCCCGATCTCCCAATGTACTTTGTTCTAGGCCGATTCCCTCCTCGTGCTAGGTCTACATTGTGTATTTGTAAATGCTTATCTTGCAACTTCCATGGTTGGTTTTGTCGATCCTTGTGGATTGCGTCGCGCACGGGTACTACCGGTAGTACCCCGTTGGCTCAATTTGCATGGGTTCTTAATTCCAATTCATTTGCAGCATTTACTCGTGCGTCTAAGACCTTCCTTGCCCTCTCTTTGCCCTTTGCAGTATGGCGGATCGCTGTCACAACCCCCATCGTGGTGCCTGTCCTCTGAGTTTGGGCGATGGGGAGGAGGACCGTACTGCTAGTCACCGCGCCCGTCGGTGTGGGACAGGCTGTGTGGAGTCCTTCCATGGTGGCCTTGCTGATGAGATTGAGGAACCCGCTGTCTCGGACACTCGTGGTCGTGTTGGCTCTCCTCCTTGCCACCGGGACATGGTCAACGACGCTGTGCTGACCAATCCGATGGCAGTGCAAGGGCTTGCATTGGATCCCAAGTATAACCGCTCCCCTCCTCGCATTGGCGTTATCACTGGAAAAATGCGTCTCTCTCGCCACCATGCACATCGTCCTAGGGTATTTACTCCTGCACCCCCTTAGATGTTGGTTGATTACAAGAAGAATGTTCCGACATTGAAAAGGAAACGCAGAGAAAATCCTTATATGAGGGTCAGGTATGATGGAGTTGAAGATATGTTTTGGCCACAATTCCACCATGATTATTATATCTCTATATGCCTCATTGGTGGAGTTCATGGTCCTCTTTTCAGCACAAGGCAGTGAATCTTGATTCCATCACGTCTAACAAACATCCTGCCATGGCTAAGTTGAAGGCAAAGCTTGTTGAGTGGCGTCTTTTGCAGCTCATGACTTTTCAAAAGGACTGGAACATAAAGATTCTTTACCAGTTCTGTTCCACTTTATGGATCGATGAGGAACACAAGGTCTTGCATTGGATGACCCAAAATCATCACTACAAGTGTGACTATGTGCAGTTCTCTCGCTTGTTGGGCTTTGATCATGAAGATTAAGAGGCACCTAGTCTTTGGTCACATTATGTTGATGGTGTTGATCGAGATGATTATATTGCAGCTTTCCTGTACCTTGATGATCAGTATGCAGATGGAACCAACACTCACCTAAACCCTTCTTTTATGTTCTTAACAATTTGCTAAGGGCAACCATTGATCCCGATGGGGTGATCCTACGCACATCCAGAGTTTTACTCCATCTATCTTGGTTTTCTTTGGCCTTGACAAGCACTTCAGTATATCACATTTTCTGTGGGTCAAGATTGGAGAGGCAGCTGTTGATCCGCATAGGTCGCTATTCTATGCTCCATATCTCATGCATGTGATTGAGAAGGTTGTGGGACGCACTTTTCATGTTGATGCTTCACACCCTCTTTGGAGCATTCGGAACCTGCGTCCTCACACGATGAAGAAGAAGGTTGCTTCTACTTCTGCCTGTGCACCTCCTGCAGGTGATGGAGATGGTGCTATTGGTGATGCTCCTGCTCCTACTGAAGGCAGAAGTAGAAGCAATCGTCTTCTTCACTGTGTGAGGACGCAAGTTCCGGATGCTCCAAAGAGGGTGTGAAACATCAGCACGAAAAGTGTGTCCCACAACCTGCTCAACAACATGCATGAGATATGGAGCACAGGGTAGCGACCTGTGCGGATCAATAGCCGTCACTCTAATCTTGACCCACAGAAAATGTGATATACAGAAGCACTTGCCAAGGCCAAAGCAAACCAAGATAGATGGAGCAAAACTCTGGATGTGTGTAGAATCACCCCATTGGGATCAATGGTTGCCCTTATCAAATTGTTAAGAACATAAAAGAAGAGCTTCAGGTGAGTGTTGGTTCCATCTGCATACTGATCATCAAGGTATAGGCCAGCTGCAATATAATCATCTCGATCAACACCATCAAATAATGTGACCAAAGACTAGGTGCCTCTCGGTCCTCATGATCAAAGCCCAACAAGCGAGATAACTGCACATAATCACACCTGTAGTGATGATTTTGGGTCATCCAATGCAAGACCTTGTGTTCCTCATTGATCCATAAAGTGGACCAGAAATGATAAAGAATCTTTGTGTTCCAGTCCTTCTGGAAAGTCATGAGTTGCAAAAGACGTCACTCATCAAGCTTTTCCTTCAATTCAGCCATGGCAGGATGTTTGCTAGACGTAATGGAATCAAGATTCACTGCCTTATGCTGAAAAAGAGGACCATGAACTCCACCAATGAGGTATATAGAGATATAATAATCATGCTGGATTTGTGACCAAAATCTATCTTCAACTCCATCATACTTGACCTACATATAAGGATTTTCTCTACGTTTCTTTTTCAAAGCTGGAACATTCTTCTTGTAATCAACCAATATCTGAGGGGGTGCAGGAGTACGTACCCTAGGACGATGTGCATGGTGTCGAGAGAGAGGCCTTTTTCTAGTGATAACGCCAATGCGAGGAGGGGAGTGGTTATACTTGGGATCCAATGCAAGCCCCTGCACTGCCATCGGATTGGTCGACATAGCGTCGTTGACCATGTCCCGGTGGCGAGGAGGAGAGCCAACACGGCCACGAGCGACCGAGACAGCGGGTTCCTCAAACTCATTAGCAAGGTCACCATGGGAGGACTCCGAACGACCTGTCCCATGCCGACGGGTGCGGTGACTAGTAGCACAATCCTCCTTCCCATTGCCCAAACTCTGAGGACGAGGACGGGCACCGCGATGTGGGTTGTGACGGCGATCCGATCCGCCATACTGCAAAGGACAAAGATAGGGCAAGGAAGGTCTTAGACACATGAGTAAATGTTGCAAATGAATGGGAATGAAGAACCTATGCAAACTGAGCCGACGGGGTACCATCGGTACTACTGGTCGCAAAGGACCGGTACTATTGGTAGTACCCGTGCGCGACGCAATCCACAAGGATCGACAAAACCAACCATGGAAGTTGCAAGATAAGCATTTGCAAAGCATGTATACACATTGTAGACCTAGCACGAATAGGGAATCGGCCTAGAACAAAATACATTGGGAGATCGGGCAATGAACTCCAGGTACCTTGATGCTCGAAGGGAAGAGGCCGAGCCGCGCGTGCAAGACCTTCCGGTGCCCACTAACAACTCCAAGACAATCTCTAAGGCTCGGAAAAGCTCCCCCCTCAAAGGGAATCAAATTTGGCCGGAGGAGAAGGGAGATCGGCGGAGGAGAAGGCCGGGCGGCGGCGCCGCCACGGTCTGGTTCGAGCGGGTCGGGAGGGGAAAGAGAGAAGGGATAAAAAGGTTAATTTTATTAACCGGCAGCCCCTTTTATACTGGAGTCAAAATGGCTTACCGGTAGTACCGGTCGCGAGTATCGGAAGTACCGATAGTCTGGGCTGGGCTGCCTAGAGCTATGCGGGCTTTTGAACGGGCGGTAGTTCAGATAGGTTACAATATCGGTACTACCGGTGGTTTCAGGGCTGCAGTCCGGCATTCCGGCGAATGCGCAACCCAATCACAATCCACAGTCACTACGTACTTCTATTGCCTTGCTTGAGATACAAGCCTCCCCGTTTCCCCGCTTTTCGCGAGCTCAGGACCACCGTGCTCGTCAACGTGTGTGCCGCGTGCGTATATGTGTCGAAGCCCCGCCCCGCACGAGCACCGCCAACAGCAGGAAACGGCTGTAGGAACCAGCGGCGGCACACCATTGCTTCTCCCTAGAACGGCGCGCGCCACACCGTCACGTCACCGCCGTCCCATCCCACCGTGCTCGGGCGCGCGCCCGCCACGCCGCCTAGGCACCGCGTGCGTGCCGGCCCAGTATCTGATATCTCTATCCATCCACTGACCAGTCCCCATCCGCCTCCATCCAAACCCACACGACCCACCAGTCCACCGCCACCTCCCACCGCGACCGCGAGTGAGCGACACCCGCGCCCCGGCCTCACTCTGTCACTCCTCCAGCGTCCCGCCCCACACCGTCGCGACGCAGCCACGCTCTAGAGAGGGGCAAATGACCACGGCCGCGACTGCCACCGCGGGGAGCAGAGCAGCCGCAGTGCTGCTGCTCTCGCTGGAGTTGGCGCTGCGGGCCTCCGGCGCCGGCGCCGGCGCGGGCGCGGGCGCGGGTGGCGACTGCCACTTCCCGGCCGTGTTCAACTTCGGCGACTCCAACTCGGACACGGGCGGGCTGTCGTCGCTCTTCGGCGCCGCGCCGCCGCCCAACGGCAGGACCTTCTTCGGCATGCCCACCGGCCGCTACTGCGACGGCCGCCTCGTCATCGACTTCATCGGTACGTGCACGCTGAACCACTGATCTGCCGCTGGACCGGCCGCCATGGACATGGACATGGTCTGCGCCGGCGGCCGGCGCGGGGATTTTACTGTTCACAGGCTCGCCGTTCACTTTTCACCTGCTCACTCACTCATGGCTATGATTGCACTGCGCGTCACCCAAAACCGACTTCGCTTGCCGAGACCAATGAATGCAGCGTTAATTCGTCCCGCCTTTGGTCCTGCGGCGAGGATAAGTTAGCAGTAACCTGTAGAAACAAGGACTCTAGCACAGACTAGCTCAGTACCCATACCCATCTGTTTCTCACTTCGGCTCGGCTGGATCGCAATGCGAGCGGAGCCGAACCGTGCAAGCAGAAGCAGACGGTTGCTTCAGGATCTCTGAACGACAAGCCAACCCCGAGTCCGTGTCACGAGACCATGACCCTGAAACACCGGTCTCAGGCCGCCATGTGCCGAACGAGCATGGGCTCCGTTCGAGCTCGACCGGCCGGCCTTGTGCGCGTGTGGGCGTGCCTCCCGGGCAAACCATGATGTGCGTCCCCGTCTCCATCCAGCTCGTGAGCACGCGTGTGATTATTTTGACCCGCCTGCCTGCCGGCACGATCTTGGTTTTATTCCAAGCAATCTGACAAAAAGTTCAGTGACTTGCGCAAAGCATCTTTGCATACGATCATAGGTCCACTGCCATGCTGTTGGGAGATATGACCAATGTAGACCCCGTGTTGGTCTGCCAATGCTTCCCACAATTAGCCTCTTATTTTATTTTAAACGAACTACTTTAGTCTTTTGGAATGCTGATTGTGGGAAGGGCAGAAAGAAGCATTAGCTTATTCTGGTAGGTACACGAAGATATCGTGGGGGCAAACAGGCATGAGGAGGGAACGATCAGGGATCAGATTTGGGTGGCAGTGGAGGAATATCAAATATATGGATGCTTCACTTTGTAGATTCTTGATTGTGACCAGAGTTGAAGGATAAAGGTGACACTAACTTTTTTCTTAACTTGTTCTTTGGTAATTTTAAGGGCACTAACATCTGAACAGCATAGAGTAAGAAATGATACAAAATACATGCATGCAGTTCCTGTTCGAAATGCAGGAATTCAGTAAGAAACTGAATGCACAAGAATTTGGGGGCATCAACTTGTATGAAACCACCTGCTGTATTTCTACTCAATTTTCTGATGGCTTCACTGTTTTTGGCCAAATTCATGCACCTCACAATTTGCATCTTGCACTGAATGCCAACTCGTAATAAAAAATTCTGTCACTAGACTGCCAACTGGAATGTACTGATTTATAAAGCGTCGAGTTGTTTTGCCATAGACTACTGCCAAGACAGTTACTCTTCAGCGATCAAATGACAAAATGGTGCTTCTTAATGTACTGTTTATCTTTTTTTCCCTCGAATTGCAGCTGAAAGCCTGGGACTAACTCACCTCAGCGCGTACCTGAACTCAATTGGAAGCAACTTCACACAGGGAGCCAATTTTGCAACAGCTGGTTCGTCAATCAGAAGACAAAATACATCTCTGTTCCTCTCTGGCTTCAGCCCCATTTCCTTGGACGTGCAGTTCTGGGAGTTTGAACAATTCATCAACAGAAGCCAACTCGTCTACAACAACAAAGGTGACAACAGAAACCCCAAAACCATCTCTATCAGTATTCAGTACCACATCAAGCTCCATAGTATTTATGTTTTACTCCGTTAATTTTTTATTCTGAAACACTTTCTCTTTTACATGTAGGCGGTATCTACAGAGAGATCCTACCAAGGGCAGAATACTTCTCCCAGGCACTTTACACCTTTGACATCGGTCAAAACGACATCACCTCAAGCTACTTTGTTAACAATAGCACTGAAGAAGTCGAAGCCATAATCCCTGATCTGATGGAGAGGCTCACATCTCTAATCCAGGTGCTCTTTCACAGAGCAGCATCGAGTTGCTCTCACACACCGTTCCATTCCATGGATGGTCTGTCTCATTAGCTGAATATATGCAAATTTGCAGAGCGTGTACTCGCGTGGAGGGAGGTACTTCTGGATCCACAACACAGGGCCGCTTGGCTGCCTGCCCTACGCGCTGCTGCACCGCCCTGACCTTGCCACTCCAGCCGACGGCACCGGCTGCTCCATCACCTACAACAAGGTCGCGCAGCTCTTCAACCAAAAGCTCAAGGAGACCGTGGCGAGCCTCCGGAAGACGCACCCTGACGGCGCGTTCACCTACGTTGATGTCTACACCGCCAAGTACAAGCTCATCAGCCAGGCCAAGACGCTCGGTAAGGCGCTCACGCTGGTGTTGTCTGTAATGCAGGCTCTGATCATTTGCACGCGCGTGAGAGCTCATGTTTGTATTGTCTCTGTCTGTGATGCAGGCTTCGACGATCCTCTGCTGACCTGCTGCGGGCACGGCGGCGGCCGGTACAACTTAGACCTGAGCATCGGCTGCGGCTGGAAGAAGGAGGTGAACGGGACGTCGGTGGTGGTGGGCAACTCGTGCCAGGACCCCTCCAAGAGGGTGAGCTGGGACGGCGTGCACTTCACCGAGGCCGCCAACAAGTTCGTGTTCGACCAGATCGTCGCCGGCGCGCTCTCGGACCCGCCCGTGGCGCTGAGACAGGCGTGCCATAGCAGAGGGCAATGAACCGGCCGTGTGTCGCTCGCCGGGATGGCCACGCTGCAGCTGCTGCTTCAGCTGCTTCTGGATGTGTAACTTTGCAAGTGTAAATCGAAGGAGCAAAGCATGCTCGACAGCTCGAGATAAGGTGTACGGCTTCATTTTGTAATAAGGGACATGCAAATCAGAGATCAAAGATCAATGCTGTCAATCGATAGAGGATCGATGGCCACGAAACAATAGAGTACATTGTGAAAGGATGTTGAAATATCGATCAGCACAGGCGCCATGGCACCGATACAAATAGTGAGCAAACAAAATATTTTAGGCAGGCACCGGGAAGAATGGGAGGTGGAAAATCTAGTGATACTGTTTATTTAATTATCAGGGGCTAGTATTTTGCACTGTAATAAAAGTTAAAAAGTCCAACTGTTGTAAAAAAAAAAAAAGAAAAGTCCAACCAAACAGCTTTCGATATTTTTTCATCTCTGGTCCAGCCCAACCCAAGTGCCGCATACTCCCAAGTCCCAAACCAAGTTCGCTCTACCCCAACTAACCACCAGAAACCTACGACAATTTCTCAAAAAAAAAAAAAAAAAACAGAAACCTACGACATGAACGGCGATGGAGGCGGTGGCGGCGGCGGCGGCATCCCCGCCTCCATGTGGTGGCCGCCGTCCAGTGCCCTGAGCACGCATGATACATCCGCATTGATGGGACACGGGCTGGATCCGCGGACGATGAGTGTCTTCGAGGACATCGTGCTCGACTTCATCTACGGCTACCTCCCCAAGCCTTCGGTCTCTGTTGCCGCCACCCTGTCCTGCGCCGCTGCCGAGGAAGGCGATGGAGTCGACCGCATCAGTGGCCTCCCCGACGACCTCCTCCGCCTCGTCGTCGGCTGCCTCCCCGCTAAGGACGGCGCCCGCACCGCCGTGCTCTCCACGCGCTGGCGCGGCCTCTGGTGCTCGGCGCCCCTCGTCCTCGCCGACACCCATTTCCTCCCCCGCGGCGGCGCAGAGGGCCGCCCCCCGCGCCCTGGCGCCGTCTCGCGCGCCGTTCGCCGCGCCGTCTCGGGCGCCCTCCGCGCGCACCCTGGCCCGTTCCCCTTCGTCAGCCTCAGTTGCCAGTTCATGGAAGGCCGTGACGCGGACCGCGCCGTGCTCGCTCGCTGGTTCCAGCTGCTAGCCACAAAGGGCGTCGTGGAGCTCGCCTTTGTCAACCGCCCCTCTCCCCTCGTTGACCTGCGCATCCCAGCCGCGCTCTTCAGCTGTGCCTCCCTCCGCCGCCTGTACCTTGGCGAATGGAGGTTCGTCGACACGGCCAATCTCCCACATGGCGCCTCTTTCCCCAATCTGCAGGAGCTCGTCCTATGTGCCGTCGTACTGGAGGACCGCGACCTCGACTTCGTGCTCTCCGTGAGTCCGGTGCTTGAGATCCTGGGCTTTGTTGGAAGTGTGAAGGTGAAGGGTATCTGCGCCCGTCTTGCCAGCTACAGCCTACGCTGCGCGCAGTTCTGTCTATCTGCGGTTGAAGAAGTGTCGGTAGTGGACGCCCCGTGCCTGGAGCGGCTCTTCTTCTGGAGGTGCGCAAGCTCAAGCATGAAAGTCAAGATTGGCCATGCTCCTCAGTTGTCAATGCTAGGCTACTTGGAGCCAGGAACGCACATCCTGGAGATTGGCAACACTGTTATCAAGGTTCGAATTTCCAGTTTCTTCATTTCTGTCAATATCTGAAATGAGTTCTGCTAATCGAGGAGCCTGATGTGATAGTGTCATGGATTTTTTGGATTTCAGTCAAGAACAAAGCCAAGTCCTAAAACGACTATTCCAAGCGTGCTGATGTTGGCACTGCTCCTGGAATTCAAATTTCACAATGAGGTCAAGATGCTGCCAAGTTTTCTCAGATGTTTCCCC
>CM041630.1:60369019-60449717 GCA_023333625.1 Bothriochloa decipiens | reverse complement strand
AATGAGTTTGCTTTCCTTATGTATATTGCTGAAAATGCCAAGGTATTGGAGTCAATGATTCTTGTGATGGGACTCCGAAGGGGCTCTGAATCAGAAGAACTGGAAGACAGACTGAATGCCCTGGATAATGCAAGATGGGCAAGTGGAAGCAGCAAACTCGGGTATATGATTTCCAGGCTTGCTGAAGGACGCAGTGTTTGGAATTTTACACTGGCATCTGATTTCATGTTCAGTGACCCGTTCTTCTGTGGAATTTAGATAGTGCATATCGTTCCTTTTCTTCGTCAATTTGTGTAACCATTTCTGCTGACAGTTTTGTGGTGACTTGTGAACCGCATCAGCCTGTATGCCACTACCACTGCACTGCCCACATGGTTGTAGGATCTGATATTGACATACACCGTATTGTTATATGATGATCATGGCTCACCCGTTCTTGTTTAACTGTTTCTTGAGCATCAGCATGAAGGTGGGTGGACTAGCATGATTGATGACGGGTTGTTTCAGCAACATGAAGCTGTAAGGCTTTGACGTGGCCCGTGGGGATGTTTTGATTTGCTTGTTTCATTGCACATAACTCTTGCCATAAGTGAGGAAATCAGGTCTTGCATTTCTAGATTTATTTATATGAAAGTTGTCAAAAGTTCTTACATGCTGAAAACCTCAGCATTTTCCCTTGTGTTCATTTACATTGATGCCTTGGAACCTGCAATACCAAATAATCTGGTGGATTATTGACTTGCACACAAATCATTCATGAATCGAAGTGGCTGAACTCTAACAGCAGTGCAACAGATTGCTGCAGATGGGCCACTGGAGAACCATACCAGTAGGAATTGACAAGGTACATAGATAAGCTTTATTCTGTGAACTTGCAAGGAAGTCTACTTGTCTGTGAACTTGCACATATTTGTGTTGTTCAAAGGGACCCTTGCTCAAACCATTGTGCTAAACCGGTTTCAACTTAGAACAATTGGATTGGAATGGAATTGGATCATATTTTCAAATAGTAAAATTGAACGATGATCACGAGCATTGATTTTAGATCTATAGCCATCCGCTCCGACTTCTCCCAAGTCCGTCCTTCCCGTGTACCCGTCACTCCGTCAGCTGGCCGCCGCACCCAAAACCTCAGGCTGCCAGCCGCCGCCTCGACCCACCACGGCACCATGTCCGCGGCCGCGGCGCTCCGGCCGACCGAGCCATTTCCCCTACCGAGCGGGCTCTCCCTCTCGCCGCGCCTCAAGCTTCTGCTCACCTTCTTCCGCGCCGACCTCACCGTCCGGCCCCTCGACGAGTGGCAGCTCAAGTCCGCCCTCCTCACCTTCCTCCGCGACCCGCCTCTCTCCCTCCCGCTCCTCCCCGACTCCGACCTCTCCGTGAGCCGCCTCCCTGACCTCCAGAAGCGCCGTCGCGAGGAGCCCGTAGCCTCTGGGGTCCTCCACGTCCGCGACCTCTCCTTCCTCCGCCCGCGCAAGGGCGACGGCGAGGCTGAGGAGATGACCCGTGAGCAGGAGGAGGAGAAGTACTTCGAGTGGCGGAACACCCTGGTCCAGAAGCTAGAAGGCATCGAGCTCAACCTCGAGGGAGTGAAGTTCCGGATGACAGTTGAGATCCCGTCGTCCGACGACTTCAGAGCGATGAAGAAGTCATGGGAGGATTTCTACTCCTCCGAGCTACTGAATAGCAGTATGAACTAGTTCCTGTATTGCGTTTTCTTGATTGCATTGCCAGCTAGGTGGAGTTGGGATTGACATTTGCTGGTATCAGGGAATCCGGTGAGGAAGATAGCGAAAAGGCCAGACACCATTATCGTCCGTGGCGTGCCTTCCAGATGGTTTGCAGAGACATTAATATCATGCAAAGCTTCCACGCTGGTTACACACACTATTTTTTCAGCGCTTGGTAAAATAGGGTGAGCTTTGGTGTTCTCGAGTTTGTTTGGCTCAGTGGGCTGCATCCGAAATGAATTAGTGCTTACCATAAATGGAAACTGCAAAAGCCTAAAGACATCTAAACTAACTGGGCATGACCCACATTTGGAATTTTATAGAAACCTAATACACCATTGTCGGATTCAATGATTTAATTTTGTTTATGTCGGCAGTCTCTTGTTTTGCTTGTAGCCTTGTACAACAATATTTATTCTCATGTACCTAACCTTCATGTTATCCTGAAGAGTGCATGGTGTTACTGAATTGATGTGCATAGGCAAAAACCTGGATCACAGTTTCGGTGTTACCTTCCTCATTTTGTGTTTGTATTAGTTCATTTTTCTCTATTGTTTTCTGTACTTTGGTAATATGATACTTCACACATAAATTAGTAAATATATACTAATGGTTGTAATTGACTCATTGTAATTCATGTGAAGAGAAACTAATTTCCAAAAGCACACCATGATTAGTATGTCACTTTTCAATGAACTGACAAGCTTGCAAAAATGATTTCCTGTGAATTGGCTTCACTAAAGTGTTGGTGCAGTGCAGAGATCCTTGAATACAGTGAATTGGCTTCACTATATTCATCTAGTTTTTACCTGACTAGGCTTAAAATTAATATGATAAAAAAAATTGCAGTTAATTAGTACTGATTTATGCAATGCATTTGACTGTCTGTGAATACTTTTTAAATTAGTACTTCCTTGCAACATTCTTCCATCCAAATGTCAGGAACCTAAATATTGCCGATGATGATGAGATAGAAGCAAAAGGAGATGGAGCCAATAAGGTGCTCATATCTGGACTTAATTCCAAAGTTTGGGTGCAATTTGAGAACTACAATGACTTCCACGATGCAATGAAGGCATTATGTGGACGCTCTTTAGAGAAGGTAAGATTTATTTTTCGGCTATGTATCATTTTTCAACGCTCCATTCTTATTAGAACACATAATGAAACAACATGTGAAATCAGAGGCACTTGCTTCATCTTTATAGTCTATATTTGTGGCACCTAAGTTGTAATTCATTCCATAAAGATTGAACTGTCTACCTGAAGTGATTTTGTATGGACGTTTCATATCATTGCCTTTCTCAAGTGCTCATGCGCAACGTAATCACATAAACATCTCAAATGGTTCTAGATATTATCATTCTTTGTTACTTCATGTAACATTTATAGCTTGCTTTTCACTCTCTTGTCTGGGAAACCCTGTGGAGAACCATTTCAGGATCTTGAAAGTGCCTCAGTTTGCAGTGCATGAACCGAAAACCTAATGAATCGTAGTAGCGTCCACTAATTAGAGTCAACATATCATAAATTAGTAAAGGGCAACAAAACCCCAGGCAGCTCAAAATGCTTATGAATATTATAACCTTTAGTTTGAAGTTTTGATATGATAATTGACAGTTGCAACAGTTATTAGGAATTGCTCATTTCCTTGCATATACTGCTCTATTTAGTGGTAACTGAGACAGCCTTTTCAAGAAGCATCATTTGTTCCACCTTAACACACATCTGAAGTGACAACTTCTCTTTTTTATAAACACTTAATGAGACACATTTACCATACCTTTTCGTTTCAGAATTGGATGATGACATCTAGTGATTGTTTGCATTCTATCATTTTGGAAACATAATGAGATCTAACTTTAGTTTGTTTGTGAAGGAAGGGTCACGGTTGAAAGTAGACTATGATGTGACCTGGGACCGTGAAGGTTTCTTTCGCAGTGCCCAATATGAGCCAGCTCGTAACAATTTAGGGGAGAGGGATTCATCAGCATCAGTTCATGGCCGGAGGAAACATCACACTTCACGAATTGAGTCAGATTATAGGAAAAGATTCAGGGTAAGTTACCATATCAAGGCTTCTAATTGTCTACTGTTCTTTCTATGTGGTGTGGGCAGTCTTCAGTAAATTATTCATGTGAATGGTAGCTGCCAATTTATTTTTGTGGATTAACTTTTAATAGTTGTAGTGAAGTACTGCCTGCTTTTGTTAATTGTCTATAAAATTGTTTTGTTTTGAAATTCTTTGGTTGGTAATATTCGGATACTAGGCATTAATGGGGATTGTATATCTTACCAATTTCATTGTGTTCCACGTGCAACTATGTTCCTTCTGTGTATATGCACTCAAAGTTCCCTTGCACTCAAAGCTTCTAATTCTTTTTCCTCGTTGTGGCTCAGGATTGATGACAGACCCAAAGGTATGAGCGGGAGCTCTTTGTCCTCGGGAAAGGGAAAACAATTCCGTTGTACTCCTACTACCATTGTATTGGTTGATTCTCAGATGCTACATTTCTCCTTTGTTCACAATTAACCAAACAGAAAAATCGATTCTGACAGTTACTAATTGGTAGTAGTTATTATTAGTATCAGTTTTATCCTTGATACCCAGAGGCCAGAGAGCACCACAAAACGAAACCGTTTTTTCTTCCCAAAGAATTCTTAGCATGCTGAGCATCGGCGCATGACCCATGTTCATTGATCAGTCACAATGGCATCGAATGATTTCATAAATGGGCATAGGGACGGGTAAGCCTACACGTGCCAAGCTTTGCGATAGATCGGATATAGCCGTACAGCCATGCAGGATTGCAGCTGCAGGTGGGTCTTTCTAGAGACCAAAACTATATTCTTTCTTGCAAGCAGATGCTATAACTGTATCTAGACGAGAGGTGTCAAAAAAAAAAAACTATATTCTTTCTTGTTTGGATAAGCTATTTTCTGTGTAGAGGGTCAGACTCAAAAGTCAAAAGCCAAAGGCTAAGGTAGAGAATGACAATTCAATGAAGGGGATGTGCATCCCTGCCTGTGATAGGTGGATTTTGCAATTTGGCATTGGAATTTAAAACGTTTGCTGTGGAGTCACGGTGTCGCACTGTCGATGTGGCAGGTGAAATCAGAACATACATCGACTTTCATTGAATATCTTCTCTTCTAGAATGTCAATGTCAACAAGCCCGTATATTTCCAAGCATCTAGAAGGATACGACACATGACTGACTTTTGTTTCATGCGCCCTTGCTGCACGTGATGCAGATCGTTGCATATGCCTGAATCTAGAAGTTGTTCACTTCTCGGATGGATTAGTAAAACCGCATGCTAATGACTGGGAAAAAGGATCATATGTCCATGACAGATAAATTGTCATTATATGAAAGATGACTCGAGGTAAAAGCAGGCTATGAACTTTGCGAGATACCCATGATACCAGTATCAGGAGTTATTTGATATTTATTCCGAATGATCGATGCTTTATAAACACTTTTGGGGGTAGCCACACACAAAAGGGGCTGCTGATGTACATTTTTACAGACACGAAAAGTGGAAGAAATCAACTCTAACAAAGGGAGGAAAGATAACCTGGAAAATTTGATCTTTCTGGCCACCCAACTACACGAAATTTACAACACAGAGACATTCTGCAAATTACCCCTTCTTTCGATGTGCATGGCTTCTGGGTGAAATCATCTCATGAGCGGCGCCAGCGCTGCTACTTCTCTTGCCATGCGAATTAGGCGCTAGTTTGTCGCCGGCCTTAAAGCTAACAACATCCCTGCGGGGCTTCGTCGCAATCGTCGCCGGCGATCTCCTCCCGGCGCCCAGGGCTTCCTCCCCGCTCAAGATCGGCAAGAGGTACCACCAAATGGAGGTGCAGCAGATGGCGAACACCCTCCCGAACACCACGAGGCACAGCAGCAGCAGCGTCATGGCCAGCGGCCAGTAATGGCACGGCCTCATCACCATCTTCCTTCCCCAGGCCCAGGACCACCTCACGCCGGCGGCGGCCTTACTCTTCTTCGCCGGCGGCGCAGCTGCCTTCGCCTGCGCCCCTGCCGCGGCAACGACGTGCGTGAGCTTAGCGGGGTCTTCCTTGGGGCTGGCAGGCTCCGTGGGCGGCGTCGATGACTGCGATGCCGGCTTGCTGGCCGGCTTCCTCTTCTTGGCACCGTCGTTGGCAGCCTGCTCCTCCTCGTGCGGGAGCTTGACGACGATGGGAACCCACCCTTTCTTCTCCGACTGCACGAACCGGACCATGAGATGATCGGCGTCGACGTCCGAGCCGACGCGCCGCAGGATCTTCTCCCGCTTGGACTCCAGCTCGGACAGCACGACGGAGAACTTGTCCAGTCCCCTCGACGCATAGGGGTTGTTGTCCCTATTCCCCTTCGCCTTGCCGCTCGCCTTGGTCTTCGCCTTGGCCGGCTTACCGGCGCCGGCGCCCTCCTCCTTGTCGACGTCCTTGAAGCTCCCCGCGCCGCAGAACATCATTTCTCGCATACCGTTTGCGACTTCCCTTGTCGGGGACGACCAAAGACTTTTTATAGAGCCTGGACGCTGGAGCAGCAAGCCTGAGCTGCCCGTGGCTTCGTCGCGGCGTCACGCCTCGCCATCCATCCATCCATCCATCCATCCGTGCCGAGTCGTTTCGTCCGGTCTCTGCTGGGTGGGACGACCAGGCCAAGCGAGGATGGCGCAGCCGCGCAGGGCGGCAGTTCGCGCTCGGTCAAGCGCGGAGGGGCGAAGCAACTATTCAATCCATTTCCCATGTCTTGTTTGCCACGTTTGACTCGGTGAATCGTCCGTGTTTTCATTACCAAGTGGAGGAATTTTCCGAGAGCGTACTGCATACCACGCTCCAGCTGACGTACGACGTTTCCTGTGCACTAGCCCTGTTGCTATTTGTTACCCGTCCAACTCATCCAACCAATTCGATGCTTCACCCACCAACCTATATGTTCAGTTAAGATGAGAATGCTATTTGTTCAGTTAATGCATTCGTACAATAATCAAGTCAGCAAAGATACAGCAAGATGAAGCACGGATATATACGCATACCTATAGCTTGTCTAGACAAACTGTCCCTAGCTTGCATTTATTAATTCCATCATCCAAAGTCTAACACAGAGCAGAAACGGTCACAACTGCGCACTGGTTTATTTCACGAGCGGCGCGAGAGTTGAGCATCGTTTTCTCGCCGATTCCATCAGTGCTTGCCAGTGATTACTCACCTAACTTTCTGTGCAAGCTTATGATGTCTCGTCTCTGACTCTCTGCACTGCATCTGCATCCCTCGTGACCGGGCTGTACGTGTTGACCTGCAGCTAGCCAGGATTGATTGCTGGCCAAGGCGTTGACTCTGAAAGAAGCCCATGTTTTTTTTTTATATGCTGCCAATTTAATCATCAAGGCTCGTAAAGGTAAATAGATGTGTGCTTGAGCTTGAACGGATCAAAGGCATGCGACTCTTGCATGCACGTATCGTATATTATATTATTATTATTATTATATATACATTCAGCGTCAGATCAAACGAAAACAAGGGGGAGAATAGGTAAACCAGAGCTCCTCAGCTGATATAAGCTAGTTTGGATTTTCATTGTGGTTAGGTTAATGAATTCTCTGTCATTTTCTGACTGACTAGTGGATAGGATCAAGATGAGAAATTTTAGTGTATGTCCGAATAAGAACATCTCGGAAACCTATCACGAAAGCGCAATTGTCAGTTACTGAAGAATGATGGCGGCGGCTAAGGATCACTGTGTGCAAGTATGCAACACGTAGAGAAAATTCATTGGATGTCACTATCTGCTTCCATCGGCTGTGTCCGTGGTTTCTGATAGCCGAACGAATTGCTACGGTGGAGCGATTAGCATGAGGTTCCTGTTTCTTGCAATTCAGGCTCAGAGTCAGGGCAGCAGATTATTCTAAACCACCTTCTGGACGGACTGTGTCGTCTTCAGCACTTATTATGAGTGAAGAGTTTGATAGATGCATAATGCAGATAAGGTTGCTGTCGTTTCTTTTCACGCATATACCAGTATGCCGCCATGGCACATTAGCAACATACGAAAATCAACGGAAGTCTGAACAAAGTATTTCTGTTTGCCTTTATATATATATTTTTTAAAATTTTCGTATTAAGATCGACCAGTTGAGAAACTGCGTTTCAGGAAAGAATTGCGCAGAAGTGTTCTAAACAGTTAATGTGCTGAGTTTGGATACTTGGGAAATGATCTGTCGAAAATTAATCTCATAATAGTACACTTTTTCTAGGTGTTCCATCACATATCGTAAGAAAAGATTAACAGTGAAATTTATATTTTGAAGACTGGGTCACCGAAGCATATACTTTATCTGTGACTGAATGGACTACTGTACAATCATACGAACTCTTCCTCGTGGGCCTAATTAGGCAGAGACCCAATGATCCATTACTGTTCAGCCTACATAAGAGAAGAAAGAGAAGCCCGTACCTAAGGCCTAACCCAGGGCCCAGTACCCAACAATTCTGAGCTAGCGGCCCAAGAAGAAGGATGCGCTCCATCATATTCTCGATCCAACCGGGTCGTTCAGCCGCAGATTAGCAGGCCGCCTGCGCTCACAAGCTCCTCCTTTCCCCTCAGCGGCTCAGCCTCCTCTCCGGTGTACGGCTCCGACGAGATGGCCGCCCCGCTCCGGCGGAGCCTCCCCTCCCTTCGCCGCACGCTTCTCACGCCAGCGCCGGCGCGGATGCTCTCCGCGGAGGCCTCCGATGCCCTCGTTGAGATCAAGCCCGGGGAGATCGGGATGGTCTCCGGCATCCCTGAGGAGCACCTCCGCCGCAAGGTAACGCGGTGCATCCCTTCCTTCTCGTGTTTTTAGATGGGAAATGGTAGTTGGTGTGGATCCATGCGGGCGTCTTGAGAGATGTTCGTTCCGGAGTCAATACGGGGACGCTGGGACTGGATCGTTGTGTCGGTTGTGGTTGGAGTTTGGAGTAGGATATACAGATGCTAAATTGTTGTTTTGTTTTGTTATCGATTGGTCTGAAGGTCAAGCTGTGAACTAGAAGAATGTGTGTAAGATGTGGGTTTCCCCTCATGTCGAGTTGGCTAGTGGCGACCCAGTTCGTTCTGTGACAAGAATGGGCACGTTTATGCTTGCTAGAAGTATTTTTGATGAAAATGGGCAGGTCTGGGTCAGGAAACTGAGCATCTTCAGAGCATAGATTATGTTTGGGTGGATGTTGATTGTCTGATTTTCAGCAGGATAGAGCCTGCAGGGTTAGTTACACTTAGATGCAACATAGGTGAGCTATGTGAAATCAATGTTGAGATAAAATACAGAATTGGATTTGGATCTTATAGGAAGAAGCTTTACGTAATGAACATTGTTTGGTTGGTTGGCTATTGCCCGTTGGTATATTGTATCTTCTTATAGAAAAGTAACACTGTTAATGTTCAAGCTTTTAATATATACCATTGTTTTTTTGCTCGATTGACTTAAACTTTCCGCACAAGCTTGAGACCTAGATAACTGAAGCAATGGTTCCATTTCATTGGTCCTATTGTTGGTTCGAAGTAGCTATGTATGCATACTTACTGCGGTTTAAATGTTTGGGCATAACTAAAATAAAGGTTCACATAGGGTCAAGTCATTCAACCGACAAAATCATGCATGTCCCTGTTCTTTTGCATCCTGTGACATGTGGAGTGCAGGCAACTGGTCAGCAGTCTAAAACCTCTCATCCACTCCAGAAGGCACTAAATTATCATTTTCCCAGTTTTGATTCATAAATTGTTAATTAACATTTATCACACTGGACCATCCTAAGCATGTATTCCTTTTTTCTTTATTCTTGGTTGAACTGGTAGTATTGTGTGGTTTTACAAGTAGGACACTAACGATGTTTTGAGATGAAGAGGGTCAATTATAACAGATATGTGCACTGCTGACATACTCTGGTTTTTGTTCTTGTAATTTATGCATCTCAGCCACTGAAAATGTTTCAGTTTTTTCTTCACAACTGGTCAGCTTATCCTTGTGAATTGTCAGGTTCTAATTTATTCACCAGCTAGGACTGCATCCCAGCAAGGTTCAGGCAAAGTCGGGAGGTGGAAGATTAACTTCTTGTCAACCCAAAAGTATGCTTCTTGTTCTGCTTACCAATTTCCAATTGTTGATGCACTGCTAAAGTCCCTTTTCCCGATCACTCAATGCCACTACAAAATTACATGGCCTCTAGATGGAACGGGAGTATACTGGTTCTTAGCAATGACTATTTGAGTATGCATTGTGATTCTCAATGCTTATGTAGAGTCTTAGCTTTCTCTTGAACTCTCCTATTATTCTTATTTATTACTGTAACTTCAGTAACTTCATACAAGTTAGACCTGTCAATACTCGTGTTGTTTATTATCGTTAGTTTTTGGGGCTTGGGTGGGGTTTAAGGGTGTGTTTGGCTCGCGTCCACATTGCACCACAGCTCGCTGTGCCGCAAGTTTGGCATGCTGCGTCGGCCAAACACCCACGCCGCAACTTGGCAAAGGTTTGGCAGCCACCGCACACTCCAGTTCATTTTTTACGCCTCAGCTTGTAAATTTGTGGCGGACGATTTGTCTGCTACACTCGTGGCGCGGCTGCAGCTGTGGTGACATGCATGTGCGGCGGGAGCCACACACGCCCTAAGTGATGCTTTTGGTTTCCACTACTCACACACTTGGAAACTGCTTTACGACTTTACCGTCCGTCTGATGTAATGATGGGTTCTTCGGTTGAGTAGCAGCTCGTTGTAGGGTTCTAATTCTGTAAATTGGTGTGAATGCAACATGTCCATTGGTCAGTACACCAGATGCTGGACCAGTGTGGTCATTTCTCCTTATTTACTTTTTTTGGACATAGACCATATGTCATGCATGTTTGTATCGGGTCCTCAGATTGCATCAGAGCTTATTAAATTATTTGACTGCAAATGAAGGAGCTAATTAGACAACTGCTGCAGTTTGTTTTATCGTTTCCTCGTAAATAAAGCCCCTCACCCCGCATCTTCTGACAAATTGGTTTTCATTTGAATTCATGCTAGGTGGGAGAACCCGTTGATGGGATGGACATCTACTGGGGACCCATATGCTAATGTCGGTGAAGCAGGACTTACGTTCGACAGTGCGGAGTCAGCAAAGGCGTTTGCTGAAAAACATGGATGGAATTATGTGGTGGGTTTTTTTTTCCCTCGTAGATATTACACTAATATTAAATGCTCTATTTGCAACTGCTACTTCAGTCCTATTTGGAAAGATTGAAGCAAGCTTGAATGACACTCTTCTTTTGAACATGTGGCTGTGGGGTCTTTCTACTCCTTTTATCTTTATAAAGTTAAATTTTGAGGAAGCAATTATAGGGTATTGATGCTTAGTTGTCTAACATAGCAGTGATGGTAGACAAACTAGATCTGTTTGTGGTTCATCTATTGAGGTAGAAAAATGATGCTTCAAGACGCTCACTATAAACACTATATATAGTTTTGTTCCAGTTATAGTGAGTTTTTGGTAATTTTAATTTCCAAATAACAGTTATTGCTCTACTGTCACATACTAGTCCCAATATAGCATTTTTCACATACTGATTTTTTGTCAACTAGCGGAAAACATGAGGTTGGTGACAATATCTAGTGTGAGGGTGTAGTGCTGCACTTTGTCTAAAATGTCTTGCTACCTACCCCCCCCTTGAATCTAATCTTGAAATGCTTTTCGATTCAACTACCATTTTGTACTTGTGCTGCTTGCTTTAAGCTCTATCTTTTCAAGCTGCAAACACTATAACTTCATTTGATGCAAGTATTGCACTATACCTAGTGGTAGTTTTATAGAAGTATAAAGTCCCTTGTGTACATGTTACTAGTGTTCTTTCTGTGTACTATTTATTGTGGTATTGCCCCTATTGGGCTATTATTCAACACAGGTGCTATTCTGCTATTGATACAGATAGATCACTCTTCAAAACCTACTGTTCATTTCCAATTCTACTGCACTTTTAGCTTTCATGTTGAATGCATATAGTGTTCCATTTTATTTCTGAACTAAACTGAAGCCATATTTCCAGTGTAATTTTTCTAGATATATTCTTTTGGGCTACTGTTGTTTTTTGAAGTATCCAATGATCTCAAATGAGCCTTTAAGGTTTCTTAAAAGTGCAGGACTATACTTACATTCCCTCTTTTATTGTAGGTTCGGAAACGCCATACACCTCTTCTGAAGGTATGCATGTCTCCCTATGTATCCTTGTTGACTTGTTAATGCTTTTCTTTTTACCATGTATTTAGATCCTAAAGTTGGCTTGTCATCTTCTTGCAAAGTTTATCTTATACAGCTATATTGTCAACAGTGCATCGGTTTTTTTCCCAGTGCAGTACAAACCCTCACAACTATATATTCTATCTGAACTACAGATGCCACTGGCAATAGAATATACTATTTTTCAGTGTATGTTTTGTGTGCATGCTTTGTGCAATGATAAGTCATAGGACGTAATTTAAGTTTGAAGTAAGAACTGTGAAATGAAAGACACTAGTTAGGGACAAGGGCCATAAAGTTTTTGCAGATATATTAATGATACTCTGAAATGATATGCTGTCCTGTTTCCAAGATATACTCTCTTTCCACATGCCACCTTGTCGGCAGATGTAATTCTTTGTATGTATATAACATGCAAGATTGTGAACTATCGAGTGCTGGAAGCCTGGAACATCTGAGGTCCAAGTTTCTGTTCTATAGATGAATACTTAATTTGCATGGGTGAGCTGATGGTAAAAAATCAGTCATATTATGAAAATTCAGCTGCCTAATATTGACAAAATTTTAGTGTATTTCTTCATACAAGATTCTACCTTAGAAGTATCTTTTTGGTTCAGAAGCCTTTTTTGAACTCTGTTTATTGCTATCTATCTACTACTTGCACATCTTAAGTGGCGTTTTTTTGTGTGTGTGCAACTTGCCATGTCTAGGCATGTTTGTACATGATAAATACTATAGTATCCATCTTTGACATAAAAACAATATAGCACATGCTAAATGCTACAGTGTACCTTAGTATTGATAGTGTGGATAAAGATTGTGTGATGCTTGTATAATGTATGGTAGAGGTGGTGTTCAACCTAGTGAGGGAGGTGTGATGTGGATTATGAAGACACAGAATAGCAGAGGAGGTACGAGGTTGGGTCTGACTTGTGGGGCTGCTTGTGTGTGCTTGAGCTCACTCTGGTTGAGGTGGGGACTACCTAGTCTACCTTACCTTGGGGTGAGGGAGGGATTTGACCATTATGGGTAACACCTGCATGGAGAGGGATGGAAGGACGAAAAAGGAATTTTTAAGGATTGATTGAGAGCAAACGCGCTCACTGCAGTGGAAGCTCCTCCCGTCGTGAAGGCCAACTGCTCGAGTTCGATTCCTAATCTTGCGATCGGCCGGGTGTTGCACCAGGGATTTGACACTGAGAAGTGTGTGTGTGTGTGAGTAGGGTGTGCGCTCCGAGATTTCTCGGTCAGTCTCACCTATATTTGAACGCTCAGTATAGTTGTCCATATGAGTCTTCCATGATATGTCAGTGCTCCTGGTCTAGTTAAAAAAAGTTTTGATTGAAAGGAGAGGTAATGGGCACTTGAAATGGGTAACCTGCTGCTGATGGTAGCATTTGACCAGTTTCTTGATGTTCGCATGTTGCATGGTCACTGTATGTCCCCTTTTAAGAAAGTTGTTCGAGTCCATTTTTTTTATAACTGAGAAGTCAGAGGTTGGAAAGAAAAAGCCAAATTTGGCATTAATGCTATAGATACGATGAATATGAATGTGTGAACAATGGAACAGTTGGTGGAGTTTTACAATCCTGGTTGACTCTTTAACCATACCTTTCGTTAGCGGGATGTGGATAAGGACAAGCTGCTAAGTGCCAGCTGCCAAGGTTGAATCGATGTTTCTGTTGAGCAATGTGACTGCTGTTTTGGCTGTTTTCTCACGTGCATGCATTCTTGCATGTAAGACATATATACCTGCTAAGAATTAGGCTTGTTATCCCTGAGACCAGCAAATTTGCTTTAACATTCCAGGTATGTGTCGTTCACTATGTTATGCCAGAATCTAGAATTACAAGCACAGCAAGTGCATTACTACATCAAAACACAATTATTTGATAGACAGTAAGGAACAGATAGGCATATACAGGTGATATAGTATCGAAGTTAAATATTTGCATGCTTGTAGAATGTCCTGTAAGCTAAACAGTAAGGCCAATAATCCTCAGCTTGCCTGGGCCTGGCACTGTACAAGTCCGATCCAATTATTTGATGCTACGTGCATGCTATTGGTTTGTAGTGACCGTCCGGGCACAGGTCCAATCAGGCGATTGAACTGGCTCATTACCAGTAGTCGCTTGACTGGACTTTTGCTTTTGGTACGGCTGCCAGCACCGAGCTGTACTCTTTTTTATTTTTTTTGATCAAAGAGCTGTACTCTACTACCTTAATATTATGGAAGCAATTGCTAGTTTAAAGCAATATATGTTGCTGGAATAAGCTTGCTTTGGGACACTTCAAAGTAGTGTCTCTATTTATATATTGCATGAAATGGAGAACTGATTTACCTTTCTATTGCTATGCTCCATTCGAAGGTGATAATTTGCATTACTGTCTAGCCAATTGCATTACTGTCTACTCACGTGAGGTATGGCCTCACATATGCCATGTTTTGTGCTAATAGAATAATTGTGTTTGTATTTGAATTAATATTTCTCGTTCTAATCACTGATCGTTGTGATAACCCGATTGTTTTTTAACCATGCAGCCTAAGGCTTACGCTGAGAACTTCAAGTGGAGAGGCCCCCCGAAGGCGGAGCAAGCATGAGCTCAAGACCAGAGTCTGTGAGCCTGACATTGGGACCGACCATGTTGTTTTCCTCCTCAGCTCTAGACCTCTAGTCTCTGAGCCTGACATTGGGGCGATGTTGTTTTCCTCCTGGACCGCCTTTGCTTTCGACCATGTCCGTTGTGAAAGTACGAGCTAGTATGCATCTCTCAAACTTGTAATAAGCATGATCTGCAATCAAACAAAATAGTATCCTTCCAAAACGTTTGTTCGTGGATGACACTGTTGTATTTCAATCCTGTGTGCTTTGCTTGGCTGGTATCTGAAAAGAGACATCATGCCATTTCTGAGTTGAATGATGATGCCTACCTGCTTTTGGCTATATCAGACATAAGCTGCCAGTCTGCTACGGACGACCACTCTTGCATGTCCGTGTGTTTATGGGCAACCCATAGTAGTTATGAAATGAGAGAATCAAGTAGTAGGTCAGTTTCATGACAGTACAGGTTATATTTCCTTCGCATTCTCCAGTCGACATCTTATATTTACTCCAGATTTCGAACTGGGTCTACTACGTCCTATGGACTTCGCAAAAGAGGAAACTGATAAGTTTTAACATGCAACTAGCAGCTTAGCCTATGCACAGGTTCCGTTGCACAGGATGCAGCTCAAGCAAGCTTCCCTAACTCTCACTAATCTCCTCAGAGCTGTGGCCAACGGATGCGTCCGCGTCGGCGGTACGGAACCTCCAGGTGAAGAGGTAGTCCCTGGACTCGCAGTGCAGCCGGCTGACGTCGCAGGGTACAGCCATGGAGGTGACCTTCCCGTCGTCCTCCCACTCGATCTTTGCCGTGCATGTGAACACCCCGTACGTCTCCGGCAGGGAGGACTGGTCGGGTACCACCAGCGCCACCTCCCCGCTGATCCTCCTCGACGTGGCAGCCACGGCGTCGAGCCACCGGCACTCGGGCTGCCCCACCATCTCCTTGTACGCGTCGTTCACGAGCCGGACGCGGTTGCTGGAGTCGGAGACCACCGCCGGGAGCGCGTCGACCTCCAGCTCCGCCTCCACCTCAGCCACAGTCTTCGAGGCGGCGGTGGCGGTGCAGGTCGCGTCGGTGCGGTGGAGGCACCCGACGTGGATGGCGGAGCACACGGGGCGCACCGCCCGCGGCGAGATGACCTTGGGCTCCAGCAGCTTCCGCAGCAGGTCGCGCTCCACGGGGACGTCCCTCCCCTCCGTCGCCACCTTCGCGAGCTCCTCAGCACCCGCACTCACCGGTGGCGGGAGCGACGCCAGAGGGAGGCGCGCACTGACCGGGACGACCGCGGACGCATGCGCGCCCGTGGCCGGCGCGCACCGGAGAGGCGGGTACGGCGTCGCCGCTCTCTTCCGCTTGGCGGGCGGCTGCGCGCCCGAGCCCGACGACTTGGGCGGCGACACCGGCACGACTGTGGGGCGGCCGCGCTTCCGCGCGCGGCACGGCCTGCTCTGCAGATGGCACAGCACGCGGTTCGCGGCCACAACGCCCTCAGCGGCGGCCTGCGCCACGGGCGACGCCGCCGCGGCCGCGGCCGCCGCCAGTGTGGGCTTGGGCGCTATGGGCCGGAACCGTGCCAGTATCTCGTTGGCCTTGACGGCCGTGTCCGCCGGCTGCACCATGGCCATGGCGAGGCGCGGTGCCGGTGCCGGCGGACTCGCGAGCTGAGGCTCGGGGGCCAGGTCAGTGGTCAGTGGGCTAGCTAGCTCGATCACTCTGGGGCGGAGACGAGCGGACGACGGAGAGCACGGCGTTGGGGGCCCGGACGGGGGGCAGGCGCGGCTTAAGAAGGGCGGGTCGGCCAATCGGACGCGCGCAGAGGGAGGGGCACGTGGGAGAGCGCGGCGGGGTACGTGGGCGACCGGCGGGGACGCTGCCGACACGTAGGCGGAGCCGAGTCGCGGGGCGCGTGCTTTGGAGAGGAAGGGCGGGTTGGGTGGATTCCAGTGGGAGAGAGCCTGTGACGAGGGCGACGAGGACGAGGGGGCTGCACTGCCTGCATGCGGGTCGCTTGGCCGCTTCGGCCTTCGCCATGCCGCGCTGCCTCGGACGCCTCGTCCTCGTCACCCGTGGCGCGTTCCGCTGGCTGGGCACTGGCTGGCTCGCTGCCGTGCGGGGGCCATTCATGGGGCGTGGCGAGTGGGCGTCGCTAGGTTCCATTGGCCAGTATTGCGGCACTGCCCACCAACCAGCGGCGTATATACTCCTACACACGCAATGCACTCTCTTGTGTTTTTGAGAACTTCCGCCAGATCTTTAACCGCAAAACATGAACATGTTTGCACTATCACTATGCGTACAGTATGCATCAGTAGCGCAGTAATCTTGCCGCTCAACCAAAGTACCAAACCAGGAAAAAAACGTTATGTATCTGCGGCACGTGCTATATTAGTCGCCGCTTGTATGAAACTTGAGAGAAATCTGTTAGATCTAGGTGCAATGACAAATGCCGAAACGCGTCATATCCCCTTTGATGAATTAATTAAACGTTGGTGACGAACAGTCTTTGTGCTGTTGAGCACGTGTCGTGCGAGTGCAACAGGGCTAGAGATTGCCAGACTTGGATGGGACGGGACGCTTGCGTACGTCGTCCAATGCATGCGTCTTCCGTTCCGTCCTCTAGTCAAGCTCAAATTTACTGTTTCTCAGAAATTGGGCGTGTACTACCTGTCCAGCTATCATAGCTTTTCATTTGAAATCTACAGATATAAACCAGTACTACTTTGTACCATGCATGATATTTGATGTGTGCAAGTATTACTATTAGCGTAGTAGGAAAACCCATCACAGTACAGTTAGCTAGTCACCCTTTCTAGATGGTCTGGACTAATGAATTGGATTGGATGGTGTAGTGTACTACGCTGCTGGTATGGTTTCACACACTGACGGACACGTAAGGCCGATACGTAACACACTCCTCGTACACGAGCCAACACACGTGGACCATGCATGCATGCAACCGCAAGCGGCAAGCCCCATGTCCTACTGGACACCCAACCACAGGCCTAGCTTAGCTAGCTTTTGGTAGCCAGCCGCGCGAGACCAACGGGGCCAGGGCGCGTCGCCTCGTCGTCTCCCCGCCCGTCTCCCCACGCCCGAGAACCGAACCGAGAGAGCCGCTAGCTCTAGCGCGTCTAGCTAGCTAGCCTGCCTTTTGGATGCTACTGGCGCGATCTCTTTAATCGTTTTCTGCTGCATGCGCGGCATGTGCTGCGCGCCGTGGCGAGCGGACAGGAAGGGCGCGCGACGAGTGGCCGCGCTACCATTGGCGGGCGCGGGTGCGCGCGGCAGCGCGTGGTCGACGCATGCCGAGCGCGCAGGCGCTCCCTTTGCCCTGCCCGGCGACGCGAGTGGGGGCGGCCGGCCCGGGGAGCGGAGCGCGGGGTCGTCAGAGAGGGTCTCAGAGGAGAGGACCCGGCGCGCGTCGCGAGGGCTGCTTGCGACGACGCCAGAGCCAGACCGCCAGAGACGCCGTGTGCTGTGCTGGAGCTAGCAAGCAGTAGCACGATCCGGTGCTTCTGCCGCCTGTGCGCGCTGCGCTACAGCTGTTGGCGAGGGAGCCATGCTACAGTTAATGCGAGCCTTTGCTGCTGCAGTCCATTCTTCATGCTTCATGGGCACCGGTGACCGACACTGGATGTTTTGTTTTGTACACGATCCTTCCGTCACAACGTGTTCGTAGTATATGGGACTATTATACTCCTCCATAATAAAACATGGACTTGGATCGCTCTTCTCTCTTGAGAAAAAACGGGTTCTCCTATGTCTGCTGCTTTTAGCACAAGAAGAAGAAAACAAAGCTCACCGCATTTGGGCTCTAAAAGTACAAAGCCAACGTTTGGGCTAACTCAGCGGAAATCGTACCTATCATGGGCAAAATGGACTGGGCCTGATACCTTAGTTTGAGTCTTTGTGGCTTCACGAAAAAGCCCAAACCCCAATTCGCTTCGCGCGAACCCGCTTTCCCCAAACAACGGCGTTGTTTCTGCAAAACCATATGACGTGAGTCCTTCAAAAAAAAAAAAAAAAAAAAAACCCGACGTGTTTCCCCCTCGATCGTGACTCAAATTCTATTTGATTAGGATAAGACAGATTTACTAGCACTTCTAAATCTATTAGGATTGCGTATAGAATTGAATTCTACTCGTAGAGTGCTTTAAAGGCGAGGACTCGTCAGGGTGGAAGTCATAGATACCAACTGAACTAACACGGTCTCGTGCAAGGGTGAGAGTAATTACAAGCGATTAAAAAGATTAGAGCTACAATCACTTATAATATTTTGAATTCTGAATTTGGCGTTCTACTTACAAAAGTTATATATAGATTTTGTGGTTGGTTTTTACAGTATCAAAAGTTCTATTTTTCAATCAAAAGGTCCGAGGCTGCTAACAGAACCGTCCCCTACAGCCCTACTCCTGCCTAGGGTTGGAAGCTTCTGTATGGCCACCTCGGCGGTCGTGGCCCGCCTCGCTGGCGAGGCCTCGCGGCCCAAGGTCCTCCTAGCCTCCGCAAATGGACCCTCATCCTCGCGGGTAGCCGTTACGCGCCGCTGGCGGGGCCGCGGCGTCCGGTGCTGCGCGGCTGGTAGCTCCGGTGGGGGCGCCGGCGCCGGCGCCGTGGTCCCCGGGGAGGAGTTCGTGGGGTTCTTCCGGGAGGCGTGGCCGTACATCCGGGGCCACCGTGGGAGCACCTTCGTGGTCGTCATCTCCAGCGAGGTCGTGTCCGGGCCGCACTTCGACCGCGTTCTGCAGGTATTGGAATGGTTGCTTGTGATGTTGTGTTTTTGAGCATTTGGATTCTTCTGATGATTTCTTCAGAGGATTGTATATTTGACGTCCTTCTGTGTATTTTTGGATTGAGCGTTGAATTTGATTTAGCTGCTTTGTACTAATTGGCCAGCTTAGCTTTTGTTTTTCTATGCAAAAATGACCCGACCGAAATTATTGAATCATTTACATCAAAAAATTATGTTGGTAGATTATAATCCATTTCGTTCAGCAGACTTCAATGGTTGGGATGATAATTGAGCATCACGATCGGGTAATTGGGTTGACAATTTGAGGATCCTGATTCCTGAGTTCCTGACTGGGATTATAATTGTAGGTTGAGGCTATAGTTGTATTTCCTTGGTTGGCAACAGAATTTTATTGTAGACCATATATAATCAGAAAAAAAAAAAAACAGCATTACTAAGGAGCAAGGGGGTAGACAGCATCAGTTTCCTGTTAGATATTAGTTCAGTGTTGATCTTATTCTAAGGATGAGCTTGTAGTATTTTGCTACAAATTTATCTTCTTTTATTGTCATAAAGAAATTTATGTTGTCATGGATTCCTTGTTCCTAACCACACTTTTCTTTTAAAAAATACGCAGGACATATCACTTCTCCATGGTCTGGGGATTAAATTTGTTCTTGTTCCAGGAACACATGTTCAAATTGATAATCTGTTGTCAGAAAGAGGTCAGTTCTGTGCAACACTCTCCAGCACTCTATTCGCACATGCCTGTGCTCATAAAAATCTACCAGGCTTTAAAAGAAACCATCATATAGGATGGCTACTAAACATATAAAAACTATTATAAGAAACTTACAGAATTGTTTAGCTGCTGTGAAAACTATATTAGTTTTCACAGCCATTTGGTCCTCAGAGCTCCAGGACAATATATTTAATATGCTTGCAGACTATGCTGGCTATAAGAATTTGGTGAAGTACATTAGTCGAAATCTAAAGCTTTGTTAGGCCTTTGGTTGCTTTTGATTGCACTCTCTGCCCTTTTGTTAACATCTATTGGTTTGATGATTCTTACTGCATCTATATCTCTTACTTTCCTATAAAGCATGTGTTTAGCTTATTAAATTTTGTGTAGGGAAGAAGGCCAAGTATGTTGGTCAGTACAGAATTACTGATAAAGATTCGAGAGATGCTGCAATGGATGCAGCTGGTAGGATACGGTTGACGATAGAAGCTAAACTTTCTCCTGGCCCTCCAATGTTAAATCTCCGTAGGCATGGTGTTATTGGACGTTGGCATGGTCTTGTGGATAACATTGCTAGTGGAAACTTCCTTGGTGCTAAGGTGAATATCTATTAGTAGCTGAACTTTTGGATATCTGGCTTCCATGTAGTTATTATATAATTATTCTGTAAATGGCTCTTCATAAGAAAGATAACACTGTTTTTCTTTCCTAACTTTTCATTACATCATAATAAAATTATACAATCCATAGTGGAACTGGATGCTCCACAAATATAAGTATGCTTATTATTTATGATCATTTTTTGCTTTGTTTTCGCTATTGATTAGTTCTGCTGAGCTTTACTCAACTGTGCAACAACAATACTGAATATCTATTTTTTTTTGGCAGAGAAGAGGAGTGGTTAACGGAATTGACTACGGATTCACTGGTGAAGTTACGAAAATAGACGTTTCACGGATAAGAGAAAGGCTTGATAGTGATAGCATAGTTGTTGTCAGCAACATGGGATACTCGAGTTCAGGAGAAGTGTTAAATTGCAAGTATGCTTTCTTAATTATTATTATTTTATGTTTTTTTCGTATACAATGCACATCAAATTTTTGTAGTTCTATCCTTCCCACCAAGTCGAGCATGATATCATATGACTGACATGCGCAAATGTCCTATCTTGCAATTAGTTTTCATAAAACTTATTCCTTTGCATATATTGCAGCTAGAATACTAAACAAAATTGTTTTTTTTTTGGCTATAATTCAGCACCTATGAGGTTGCTACTGCATGTGCTTTGGCCATGGAGGCAGATAAACTTATCTGCATTGTAGATGGTCAGATATTTGATGAGCATGGACGAGTCATTCATTACATGTCTATTGAGGAGGCAGATTTGTTGATTAGAAAGCGTGCTAAGCAAAGTGATATCGCTGCAAGTTATGTCAAGGTTGTGGATGAGGAAGGCAGCAATTCTCTGCATAAAGGAGTCAACGGACCATCATTGAGTGCCAAGGCTCATATAAATGGGTATGCTGTTTCTTTTCAAAACGGATTGGGTTTTAACAATGGAAACAGTGTTTATTCTGGTGAGCAAGGGTTTGTTATTGGTGGTGAAGAGCGGTTAAGCAGATCAAATGCTGCTTCTTTTCAAAACGGATTGGGTTTTAACAATGGAAATGGTTTTTATTCTGGTGAGCAAGGGTTTGCTATTGGTGGTGAAGAGCGGTTAAGCAGATCAAATGGCTATCTTTCTGAGTTGGCTGCGGCAGCATATGTGTGCCATGTAAGTGTTTTGCCCACATGATACTTATTATTCTGTTAAATTCTGGGGCCCTGACTGAGTGACTGAGGAGTGAAGACTAATACTTTTCCATACAGCGCCTTCGCCTTTTAAAAGTTATCCTGTACAAAGCAGTGACATTGTCTTCTGAATTTGCTACCTACAATTAGTGTTCTTGATTAATATATATAGTGATCATGTGCTTCGTATATGGGATCTACATGCATGGTTGATGCTGTGGTTCCTGAAGTTTTTTCGTAAGGAAGACAGCATGTTTTATGCATGCAGCTTCTCAACCTACTGGCTGTTTGCATCATGGGATAGGAGGATGGGAATGGGGTGGGATTGAAATATGAACTTGGTGGAGAATATAGTTAATATATTGGGCTGGAATTAACGTAGCTTCTCAACTTACGGCTGTTTACATCGTGGGATATAAGAAGATAGCAGATTGATATGAACTTGATGAATATAGAATTAATATATTGCAAAGTGGACGACTGGGAGTTACATAGTTATGGCAGCTTGGTTGGCTCTGGTTACATATGTACTGTGGGAAAATAAAACTTGTAATTTTGTTGCTCTTGGGTAATGAAATTTGGTTCAGTCTGTGTTGGTGGAAAATATTGCAGAGTGGAAGGATGGGAGGCTGGAATTAACACAGCTTCTCAACTTACTGGCTGTTTGCATTGCAGAAGCATGTTGTAGTACAGTGGAGCATGTAGCTAAGAAGTTTACCTGGAGATTAGAGGTTGAACTTAGTTTGCAGGAGGCAACATGCGCTGGGATCTTTGCATTTTTCTTTTTCTAAATGAAAGCAGTATTTCTCCAGTGAACAGCTACTATGTTGCTTTGGAATGTTTAAACTTATGATTCTTTTAAAGCCTCTATTTGTTAATCTTGACTACCTATTTGTTCCTTCCAAATTTCAGGGTGGCGTTCAAAGAGTTCATATTATAGATGGATCTGTAGATGGATCACTGCTATTAGAATTGTTTACGAGAGATGGAGCAGGAACAATGATAGCTAGGTATTTTGAAGCTCTTCTTTTATTTAACTTTTTGCTCAAATTTGTTGTTTTAGTGTTCATTTCAATAATCCAGTGCCTGCATTTTCTTTTATCAACATGGATGCTATGTCCAAGATATGTAGTATAATTCGTTTTTGTAGTCCTTATTACTAAATAAAAAAAGAAACATTTTCATATGAGTAATGAAATGCCTTGGTATGTTTCGAGTATGGAGATATTCTTTGCTGAAATTTGTGCTTGTGTAACGAATGTTTGCCATGAAAATTTTGAAGAAATAAGTGCCTTTGGTAATTTTAGCATCTACCATCTGTCATGGGAGTTCCATAATCCCTACCATATGTTTTCAGGGATGTCTATGAAGGAACAAGGATTGCTATAGCGGAAGATCTTCCAGGCATAAGAAAAATTATTCGGCCGCTGGAGGATTCTGGTGTTTTGGTGCGGAGAACAGATGCAGAGGTGAGTTGGTGGATAAATACTTTTGTTTCGTACATTCTTTTGTATCTTCCTTGCACTTTAATTTTGTTCTTGCTACTGCTATAATGGATCTTTCTTTTCTATTCTCTTCAGCTTCTTGAAGCATTAGAATCATTCTATGTTGTTGAAAGAGATGGTTCAATCATCGCTTGTGCTGCTCTATTTCCATTTCCCGAGGAAAAATCTGGTGAAGTTGCTGCAATTGCTGTATCTGAAGAATGTCGAGGAAGAGGTCAGGGGGACAAGTTACTTGGTATGTTCTTTGCTACTCCGTACATGGATAATCAGAATCCGTTATCTCTTCTTTTTTTTTTTGTGCAAGTCTGTTCACTCTTCATTGGTTAGATTGCAACCCCACTGCCAGGTTGCCAGAACCATTTCGCCGGCACATGTTCCTGTGTGCGCTTTCTCACGTGCACACACAATCCGTAAATATTATAATAACACAAGATAACAGTCCACCTACCAGTAATGTGGTGTTAAAAGTGGGGGTCTCTGTTTTTTCAGTTAGTGTATCCTTTCACCCATTTTAAAGGAGTTTCAGTCTTCTGGCATTTGTACTAGAACAGGCTAAGAAGTCCATTTTTTTTCTGTTACTGTGGTTGTCATTCTTCAGATTACGTCGAGAAGGTGGCATTATCCCTTGGTCTCGAGAAATTATTCTTGCTTACTACACGAACTGCAGACTGGTATTTACCTTTGTTCTTCTCTTAACTCATTACTATGTGCAACTAGTAGCAATGCTCTGATTTTCAGTTTTCTGTATGCTTGCTTGTACCTTGTGCTTAATTTTGAAATGTCGCAGGTTTGTGCGGCGTGGCTTTTCAGAGTGCTCAATTGAATCTATCCCAGAGCAGAGGAGAAAACGTATCAATTTGTCCCGTGGATCCAAGTATTATATAAAGCAGCTGCATCCAAAGCCAGCTGGGGTTAATGCCAACAATTTTGTCATCAGATGACTCAGCATACACGGAGCTTGGTCCCACTTAAAGAAGATACTAGCAAATATATTCGTGCGTTGCAACGGAACAAAAGAACTATTAAAACTCATTTGAAATGATAACATGAATGATAACTTAAGTTTTATGTTTTTATGATTTATTTTATGATGATTATCACATTTATAATATACGTTAATGCTCACAATAAATAATAATAACATATTAAACTTGCATCGAATTAACATACTTTATATTTTTCTTTTTCCTTGTAAAGCGTATAGTTATTTAGATATAAATAAATATATTATAACTTTGTAGCTTTTTTCATACTGCTCATGGATATCGACCTTTGTAGCATTTTTACGCATCATCATACCATGCATTAGGATTGTTCTGTCCATCGATGATTATGACAGTATTTTTTTTACATAGTAGCTCTTGTCACGAACCATATACTGTCGAACATTCCGATTCATAAAATAATTAGTTGTACAATTGACTAATTTATATTTAAATACCAACAAATTATTTAAATACAATTGACATAGATATTGTAAATCTTTCACGTCAAAATTTTAATAAAAAAGTCAAGAATTATATACTGTCATTTTTTCGGTTCATATTAAATTGGTGGTGTAAATCTTTCTCCTCAAAATTTAATGCAGAAATAAACATAATAATTATTAAAAAGTAGGGATTATGAACCGAGCCTTGTTTTGGGTAGGAATTGGACAACGAAAAGTCCGTGAAGACTTAGGGGGACAATAACCAAGAGGACATACTGTACATATTTAAACCATATGCATGGAACCTATATAAGGATGATTAACATATATATAGACAAAAACACAACCTAATTATATTCATAACATATATGGATGGATCATATTTTTATGAAACTAATAAAATTGGTTTGATATTTTTCTAATTTTTTTTAATTTTATAATATTTTAACATTTTACATCCGGAACCCTGGTCTATTTCAAAAATTATTAAAGCCCTTTCACCTTTTTTCTCTTTCTTGTATTATTTTTATTTGAAACCTTATATTATTTTTTTATTCTATTCCCAATCTAATCTCTGTAGCACTACTGTACTGGAGTTGGAGTCGGAGAGGTGATGGGGTGGAGCCGGCTGGAGGGGCGAATAGAATTTTTCTGAATCAGGGAGCGGACAGATTATTAGGTGAAAATTTTGGTGTTTTATTATTATTATGGTTTTCTAACCGTAAACATAAAGGACACGGAGAGGTGAAAGAAAAAAAAGGTGAAGAAATTTTGCCTCTTTATAGATAGATATAGATATAGATACCAGCTAAAATTACACCAATTTTGCACTTGCCCAAAGGCATAACTTCGCAAAGAAACAAAACACCATTTTACTGCCGTTGTATTTGAGAGATGATTATCTTTGTTTAAGTATGTGAAGGAAGTTTCTTTCACTAATAGAATCAAGGCAGAGAACAAATAGCTGTGAATTGTATGTAAACCTATTAACAATTAACAAACATACCAAATAGAGGCATGCAGTCAGAAGTTATCCTTTTCCACGTCTATTGAGAGAAAAAAGAGCTAGTGAAACCATTGGTTCTATTGTACCCATAGTTGTCAAAGTATCCTCGAAAACGAATAAATATGTAAAGTGCTCGTATAGTGTCATCTCTGGTTGATCACTCATTGTGGGCATCAGTAATAAAGAATAAAAGATAGGTTGCCTTTTTTCCCCGTGTGCAAAAAAGAGGCGGCTTTGTTATCTGCCAGCTGGACTGACAGGTTTTCTAGTTTTGCAGCCAACCAAGAGTTTGGTTTTCTTTAATTATATAAGCTTCAAAAAAGTGGAATTACTTATTCTGATAATGACTTTGTTCTGCTGAGATCAAAGGCGATGCTTTTCTACTTCTTTTTCCCGTACGAAGAGCAAATAAAGGAGAACATAGTAGCGTGTGATGGTGATATCATATCATCGGTGAGGCTTTATTCTTTTGCTGAGATCAGCACCTTTTTTCCCCGTGTGATGGGATGTAGATGCTGGTGTTGGGTATATATGGACTGCAAATGCTGCAAATTTCGTGTGTTTTGCGTCAGGTATGGTCTTATTTATGGGGCGAAGAATCGGCAAGAAATTTGGTGCCGATGGAATTCATTCATGGACGAAGACGCCATGAGAGCGAGTGAACCAACCACATGATGCAGCGCCAGCATGCACAAGGTGACAGAAGCAAATTAGGAATCACAATTCACTTGCCCAACCACAACATCGAGTAGAAGGTGCAATTGCATTGCGCTGGCTGTGTCACTCACACCGTCATGAGCACGAAGCGCAAACATGGCCATGTGTCGTTTGCTGCCCTGCCAAACAATTGTTGGCCCGATTCGTCCGCAAAAGGTTGTAGGAATACTAGTAGAAATCAACATCGAGTGCTCGAACACAGGGACCACACGGTACACCAAAGAAGGTCTCGGGTTCAGATCTGGGATTCTTGGGTGTCACAGTTTCTAGCACCATTTTGTTCTTCTTGGAAACAGTCGAGTTTGTTGCACTAGTGTAGCATCCTGATAAGTATGCGGCCATAGACGATGAGTGCTTACCCAAGCTGTACTCTTTTATCATGCAAGAGAGACGTCTTGCTGAAGAGGAATGGAGGCTGTGGAGTGTGAGATTGACTGTAGATGCAATGCGTCCACCACGCGAAGTCGCCGCGGCGTATCGCACTTGGGCGTGGTGTTTCCGAGCCGGCAGCCAGCCGGCAGGCGGTTGGAGACCAATCGCATCGCATCCACGGATGAATGCTACGGGTGCGTCGTGCTGCTATGCACCGGGGTCCGGGGCCACTGTCAGTCTGTCACTGATGAAGGCAGGTACGGCTGGGCTGCTCCTGCTGACAAACGATTATCACGTTCCGTGCCAACTGCCAAGGAAAAAAAAAACTCGCTTCGTTTGTACGAGTAGGCAGCCCTGATTCATCTACGCTGTACGACTGGATTGGTTGTGTAGCCCTGATTCGTCTACGCTGTACGAGTTGAATGGACGGAGACGTGAAGGTGCAAACTTGCAAAAGTATTGATCGTCAAGACTCGTCCACAAGACCACAACAGACATCAAAGAAGGTCCGTGTTTCGTCCACTATTTTTTAGCGACACAAAAAGCGAAAGACGATGGATATCTTACCATGGGAAAGGATGAGGGACGACAGGGCGTAGTGAGGTGATTAAAGGCGAACCCCGTGTGCAGTTGGGTGATTATAAAGCGCCAGCCAACACAGTCACGTCGTCTATCTAAATATTTTCCTTCTTTTTAAAGTTCCTACCGAAAGGTCATTTTGCAGTGATGATCGATGATCCCTCCTTTTTGCAGTTCTAAACTCACAACAAAAACATTGTGCAAGCCTGTGCCAAACTCATGAGTTGGCAAAGGCCCCAAACTAAAACTGTTCTCGGTCGACAACAAGACGTGGTCACTGTTAGTGAACGTGTCCAACGGACCGTTCTCTCTGTGTAAGACATGGTCACTGTTATACTAAACGTGTCCAACGCTCCAGACTCCAGCAAACCACAAGACGTGGTCACTGTTATACTGAACGTGTCCAACGCTCCAGAATCCAGCAATCCAGGGACCAAAATGCCAAGGCATCTCAACGCTGGACGCCTCACGAAATAACGGATGCTGACCCGGAAGTCAAGCACGAAAAAGCGTTCAAGGTTGCCCTCGAGATTCTAGAGAGAAGCTGTGATTTTTTTTTTCTAACAAGGCACTATCCAAAAATGCCAGGTCAAATAAGTTGATCCGAATAAATTGCGCCCAGTCAAACATCGCGTTCGACTGAGCGAGCGAGACCCGCCGGCCAACGCGCAGATAATACTACTGTACTACTTTCTAAGCGAGCAAAACGTGCTCAGCAACAGAGTAACAGCAAAGGAACCGATCCAAATGACAGATAGAAAATACAATAATCCCAGGGTTGAATTCCACCAGAAACACGGAGCATCACAGAATACACACCAGCCTAGTCTGATCCAATCAACATCGACATATAGTACTAGTAGTCTCATAACAGAGAAAAAAGAGGGCGATAATGCAGGACAGAGCTAGAATAGAAGCACGCTAAGCTCAGTTCCAGCTCTTCCATCATAAGCTAGTAGTTTCACTTGCAGTCGTGTTGAATCCGTCGGATGGCCCTCTCAGAAGCAGGCGTCCAGGAGGCAGCAGCAGCAGAGGGCAGCCAAGCTGTTCAAGCACGAATACATTGAACCATTATATAGATATAAAGCCTGAAGGCCCAACCAAAGAGAATATGTGCACGTTCTAGGATATGCGTTATTCAAATGTACAATTAAAGAACACTATGATTAGCTCTAACATGCTCAAAGTGGCCAGCCATCCACTGCAATATTCCAATTTCCATTTGTGATTATTGTAAGTACAACTACAGTGCAATTGCGATTGTGTAAGTACAACTACAGTGAGTGCTAGAGCATCAAGCATCATCTATCTCATTGGTACGCGTCAACTAAAGTATTATCCATTCAACCAAACCAAAAAAATCAAAGGGGATAACAAATATTATCTCAGGTGACCTCGCCTCGAAGGAATCTCAAAGGCACAGGGCTTTCACACTGACAGCAACCCAACCAACCGTTCGATAGCTCTCCCCACCATCAGTGCAGAGCACAGCCGAAACGCATGTGGCTGTGTTTAGTTACCCAGAAATTATCCTAAAATTTACTATGCAAAATTTGTATCACCCGTCACATTAAAATACCGACATATGCATGAAGTACTAAATATAGATAAAATCAAAAACTAATTATATGGTTTTGTTATACTTTACGAAACGAATGTTGAGTCTAGTTACTCAAAGTTTCGATAATTTTTACCAAATACAAACAAAATGCTACAGTGCGCTAAGGTGACACGAGATGACATTTTCTTTCAAAATTCGCGGGAACTAAACACACGCTGTGAAACGGCAGCACAGAAATGTGACTCATCCGGACCGCCTGTCTCGGATCGGACGGTCTAGGATACTTTGCGTGTAGCAACCGACACGTCGCCACGCCACGGCAACGCACCCACGAGGTGGCGGCCCCCTTTTCCAAGGGTGGTTCATGCGTCAAGTCAAGGCCCCCACCAACTGCGCAAACGTGCGCACCAGCACGGCCGCCACCGCCGGCGGCACCGGCGAGGGACCCGGACGGATCTGGCCGGGGGACCCGAACGAACCTGCCTGCCCTCTAAACAAGCCCTGATTTTTGGTCTAAAATACAGCGAGGAAATTTCGGAGATACTCCAATCTAGCAGCATGTTATGAGCCAGGGCGGCGGCCGGCGGCTGCGCAGCAGGCAGCACAAAAGTGGAGGAGACGGGGAGGCGGAAGAACGTACCATCCCTCCATGAAGGAAGGCCCGCTGCTCTGCTGCTGTGGAGGCGGCTGCGCGTACTGCGGCGGGTAGCCCTGCTGCGGGTACCCCTGCGGCGGGTAGCCCTGCGCCGGTGGTGGGTAGCCGGCCGGCGGGTACCCCGCTGGCGGGTAGCCGTCCTTCCCCGGGTAGCCTGGAGAAATCAAGATCCACACGCCAAAAGATAATTAGGCACGGGAAGTAAACGAAAAACCACCACAAAGGTTATTTGGATGATAAATAAAGCAGATAGATCGAAGACGGGAAAGAAGAGCCGGCGCCGCACGCACCTTGCTGCGGCGGGACGCCGACGGGGGGCTGCTGGCCGTAGTAGCTCATCTTCTTCCTCTCCTTGCGATCGGAGGCGGCGCGGGGTCAGGTCAGGGTAGCTTTCGCTGCTTCGAGTTGGGGGGTGGAGGCGTGACGGGAACACGGATGGACGATGGACTGGTCCGTCGGGGTCAGGTGGTGGTTTTATACAAGGGAAGGCAAAGGGATGTTTCCTGGTGCTTTTCTCCTCCGGCGAACCGCGTCGGGAACGTGGTGGTGGCCCGGGGAGTCTGGCATGGCTGGTCCCTGCTGGTGGGCCGTAAGGAAATCAATCTTGCGCGTCCGTTGCTGACACGTTTTTGTTTGGCTTGGTGGCGTTGCGTGTTAGCCAGTAGCCGCCGCAGAAGAGCCGGAGTTTTGTTTTTTTAATTTACTAGAAAAATGTTCGTGCGTTACCACGGACGCGTGTCTATTGCATAATTCCTATACCGATAATAGTAAAATATTTTTTATTAAATTTATTAATTACATTTAAGTTAATGTTAAATAAATAAAATAATTATAAGGTCGATCGCTCTTGGCTTGCTAGTTGATCCGTGGAGACGTATTGAGAAGAGGTGCAAGTGGATGACATAGCGGCCACAGTTCATACCAACTAAAATTTATATTTTATATCACTTCCTCCGTCCATTTATTAAAGTCATCTTATCAAAAAAAACTCCAAAAATCAGAGTCGTTTAAGCTAGGACCACGGTTTTCACCTCATCCCAGGCTCATGCGGCTCCTTCTCATTGGCCGAGTTAATTCAACAGTCATCGGCGGAGTTAAAAGAAAGCAGCTATTAATGGGCAACACTACATGCGCTGCTCCTTCTTGGTCATTTGGCCTGACCCTAAAACGACCCCAACAAATGAATAAAGCGAGAATATGTCTTTTGGTGATTATGTAACCTGATTAAACAAAAATGAATATGGACAATCATTCTCAACGAAAACTAATTAGTAGCTTCATAGACATATCAATGGATGGTCATTGAAACTAATTAGTACTTAGTGACCTCTATTTATAATAATATAATATAATAACTACGAATAAATATTTACGATAATTATGTTACTATAACAATGGAGATATTTACCATGATGTTATAGTAAATTATATAGTAAGTATTTACTATAATCTCATAAATTAGTATTATAATTATCATGGCTACAAATGAAATTATTCTATAGCCAGTTGTACAAGAGTAGTTCTAAATCTAGCCGTAGATATATCTTAATACTATTATATATAATATATGCAAGATTATTTTAATATATGCAATATCATATTTTTATAGTTATATTTTTTCTTGCTAGATTATTTTAATACACGTAATACCATATTTTTATAGTTTGATTTATTATTTATATTTTGTTGTCTTGCTAGATTATTTTTATATATATACATATACATATACATATACTTATCAATACTATATATTTTTATAGTATTTTTGTTTGGCTAGCGGATATGAGTATTTGAAATTATTACGAAGTTAAACAAAAAAGCTTCGTTTAGCATCATGTAAGTCTTTTTTTTTACTTACGCATCATGTGACCCCTTGTGTTGTGGTGGTAGCGTCTTGTAATTAAACAGTGGAGACCGAGGTTCAAATCCTAATGACAATAATATTTTTGTTCTTTTCGCCAGCGGACATAAAACGGAATAAAAAAAAGATCCGGACATAACCTGGTGGTGGACATAAATTAAAAGAGCGGACAAAAAAGTGTTGAAAACTTTAGAGATTTATTAATAAGTATTATGGTTTCAATTATGGTTTTCTAACCGTAAACATATAGGATACGGAGAGATAAAAGAAAAAAAAAGTGGAAAAATTTTGCCTCTTTATAGATAGGTATAGAAGAGCCGGAGTTGGGCGGAAAACAGCTTGTTTTGGTCATCTCTTGTAGTCTTTCCTTTTTATTTTTTTGGAACAACAAACTTTTTTTTTTTCGTTTCCTTTAATGGACTGGTGCTGTAACCCCGCACGCCTTCCACAAGCTCGGTCATAATGTGACAGTTACTGCTCAATTTGATCTTTATTTTTTATTATTATATACACATCTAAATATAATTGCCGGTCACAAAAAATCTAAATAATCTAAATACAAGAGCGAACTGTGTATTATTTCACGTAACCTAGTTATTATTTAATACACGTAATACCATATTCAGTCCAGCCTCAAGAGCAGCTAGACTATGTGCTAGGGAATTACAAGAGCGAGGATTGTGAGCAACTCGCTTGTGGGTGAAACTACAGGCAGGTAAATGTTTTAGCTCGCAAACCACAGTTCACTCGCAGAACTCGTATTCAGATCGGTGGACATCAACGCCTTCACCACAGCTATGTTAATCTCCAAGATGATGTTCTGAATTCCTAGATCAGCAGCAAGTGCCATGTCACAAATAACGATCTTGTAAACTTCACTTGGAGTCCTCCCATCAACATGTTCCGGGTCCTCCTCCTCCTTGTCGAGTGCGTTGTCATCTTGCCACTAAGGATCTTCACTATGTGCTCCAATAAGTCTATGACTCCAGTCCTCTTACAATTTCACTTAAATATTGCTAATTCATGTGCTTGATTTGGTTTCTATTTCTACAGTTGAGCTTATTCCCCCGATGAATGCTAACAACGGTACAATGACACCACCGCCTTCACTGGATGTCTCTAGTGGCACTTCAAAGATTGGATGCTATCCCCAGCAGCAACACAAAGTTTAGGCACAACTAACAATAGGAGAAGCGACCACGCTATACCTGTGCCTTGAACATTACTCTAGAATTAATTGTTTAGTTTCCTTTAGAACAAAGAGCAGACAAAGATGCTCTTCCTATCATTTGAAAACCATTTGACAATTGACTCCTCTTTCTTCTAATAGTGAGGTGGTGTTGATGAGTGATTTATTTGTTTTGCTTCAATATCTAATTTGTTGGACGGGTGAGAGTGGAAAGAGAAGGGCAAAGACGAACTTGTAAATGGATGAAGAACTCGCGCATAATATCTACATAGAAGTTTGTGGAGACAATGAAGTGGGAGGGTACAAACTAGGTAACATTTCTTTATTGTTTTGTATAGATGTTATATATAAAGAAACAACCAAAACTACACTCTACTAGCTTCACTCGATCCCATGCATGAATGAATTCATATATAGCATGAATGCATGTTCCAACTAACTTGTCAATACTTCACTCTTCATGCATGCATGCAAAAACTACCTAAACAACTACACCTCTTCACTCTCCATGCATGAATTCATATAGTACCTAGCATGAATGCATGTTTAAACTAACTTGCTTGGAAAATGGAAACTCTGGTAGTAAAGGTTTTTCTATGACAATTCAATGAAGAAGAAAAGGGGTTGAGGAAAAGTACTACTCCCTCAATATTGGTAGTCATTTTTATAGCAATACGATCTCCAAAATATAACTTTGACTTTTTATTTTGATAAAGTATTTATTCAAAAGTAATATATGTATATTATTATGAAAGTACTTTTCAAGAAAAATATATCCATATGATTTTTAGATTTTCAAATTCAACAACTTAAAAGTTATTCATGATTTATATTCATGATGTTTGATCTAATATTATCAAAAATGACTTGAATTATCAGTATGGAGGGAGTACAAGACATGTTCTTTTTTTCTACACTTGAGGGTGTCGATCGTATCTTTTTTTTTAAATGGTAACATTAGGAAAGCTTTTGGTTTTTTAAAGACACTCAAAAGAGAGTGTTTCAGTTCTGACATATCTCAAGGAGAAAGTCTATTACAAACGATGGACAAAAAAATGTTGAACCAATATTGAAATAAAGCAATGTTAAAAAAGGTTGAACCAGCTAGAAAAATGTTGGCACGCCAAATAGAAATAGTACAAGAAATTATAAAATGTTGAAGAACATTTTCCCACAAGAAGGTGTTGAATTAGAGAATTTATTGAATAAGGGAAACTAAAGCTTGACTCCACAAATATAAAATATTTTTGTTTGGCCCGTTCGCTGGCTGGTCCCCGCTGTGGCGGAGCCAGAATTTCACGGCTGGGTATTCCATGTATAATTTTTTTGTAAACAAATGTGCAACAAAAGTATAAGTTTTCAACATAGTGCATAGTGCTATTGTTTCTTAAAGAATGGATCTGCCTGCGTATGCTGCTCACATTGCTTGTTGCTTCAACCTTGAAGCTCGAGTTTGGACTGGGAGGGACGTAGCTAGGGGTCCGAGGGGGAGGTCCTGAGTCGGGCGTCCGGATCGCCGGCGAGTGCCAGCCGCCGGCGCGCGCAGTGTTGGGCGCTGGACACGCAGTAGCAGGGCCAAGGGGGCGAGGCTGCCCGCTGCGCCGCCGGCCGCCGTGTCCTCCTGATGCGTGAGCGAAAGACGAGAGACAGAGCAAGTACTCGGAGGCAGGAAGCGAGCGTTATGGGTTTCTCTGCCTTCCTGGGCTGCTGCTGCTGGCTTCTAATAGGATTACGAGCCATACACATGCTATACCATTATACATACATACACATATTTATGTTATTTACTAAAATCTCGGGTATTCCGTGGAATACAGGGGAATACCCCTGGCGCCGCCCATGCCTGCTGGTGGGAAGTAAGGAAATCAATCTTGCGCGTCCGTTGCTGACCGGGGTTTTTGTTTGGCTTGGTGGCGTTGCGTGTTAGCCGGTAGCCGCAGGAGAGCCGGAGTTGGGCGGAAGCAGCGTGTTGTGGTCACCTCTTGTAGTCTTGTTTCCTTTTTATTGTTTTGGATTTTGGAACAACGGTTCTTGTTTTTCCTTTAATGGACTCGTCAGTCATAACGTGAAAGTTACTGTTCAACTCGTTCTAATTTATAGGCAATTTTTGTTTTTATTTACGCATCTAAATATAATTGTCGGTCACAAAAAATATAGATATAATTGTCTAACCTAGTTATTATTTCAAAAAAAAAATTAGTCAATTAAAGTTTACCAGAATTTTAACACACTCTAAAGTCCTTTTTGGGAGGTTTGCAAACCATTTTCACCTTTAATTTGCTTCTGGCTACAATTTCATGTGCACCATACCACTAACACCTTCTAAATTATAACACGTTTTGGCTTTTGTATAGCTTTTTATATGTACTTAAATATGCACTATGTATGAAGCTAAAATATCTTATTATTTGGGATAGAGAAAGAGTAATAAAATTATTCTAATGTTTTACTTCTTTGTCATGGTGTCAGTAACACTAAAAGATTATCACAGACAATAATTTTCTCCACCCGCTTCTCATTTTTAATAACCAGGCTAAACTTTTTTATTTATTCTTTGCATTGGTGCTCAACAAATAATCTACATTTGTAAACTCTACATTAGTTCCTTTGCTAGCTCCATTTTAATTGCACATGTCCTACTTCTTTCTTTGTCTTCATTCCATACACCTCTTTAGTACACACGTCACTGCTCTGATAAAGAAGTTGTCTTAGGGCATCCGCAGTGATGAGTCGGTGCATGTCAGAAAAAAAAAAACGAGCCATGTCAATTTGCCGATGAGTCGATTGTGACTAAACCGAGCAACTGGGCCCACAAATAAATAAAAACCGAACTAGTATCAGCGTACGAGATGGGCATGCAAGCTGGTTCTTCTCTGTGCCATCCAAAAGAATTGTTTTATATTCGTTCGGATTCCGGAGTCGACTCAATATGCAGCATCGCTTCATCAAATGTTCACTTCTCTCTCATCGATGAGTCGCATCCTCCAGTGGTTGAACCGATCGATTAACACAGAGCCAACACCCCACCTCCACGCCCCCGGGCGGGGGGGCGCGCCGGCGGGGGGCGTGTTGTAGAACAAGGGACTTGGGAGTTTGAAGTCTTCAAAATGATTAAATGAAGACATCTTTATCAGCCGGGAGACGGCGCAGCGCAACCTGCTGGTCCGGTGGACTCCTGCCTGGTAGGCGCCTGAGGGTTCGTTCAACCACGGCACCACGGTCCGGTCCGGACTCCGGTCTATGCATGTTGCCCCTTCCCTGCTCCTTCGCCGCGTCGTCGAGCGGATTTGATGGGATTGGCACGTCCCAACCGCCAGCCGCCGCCGTGTCCAACGCTCCTCTCATCATCAACTCACCTCCCGACGACATCAACCTGGTTCAGAAGCATGTGTCTTAAGCACTGAAAATCCATCCGCGTAGGTGCTGCTGATCAACTTGGCGATCTGTATGTTGCCTCTGGGCGCTTCCCCTTCCCGAATGCAGTACCTCTCTGACCACACCAAAGGTACATCAAGGTGATCACTCTTCAAAATGGGGGTGGTTCAACCTTGGATCGAACCACGCCCGAACCATCGAACCATTAACTGTCTAGAAGAGCACCGGTCAGTCCATTTAATTACTTTTGTTTCCCGCGGTGCACCAATATATGGTTATTATATTATGGTTCTGACCCAAAGTGCATGTACAGACCAGCAAGCAAAGTGTGTATACGTACAAGCAAATCCTCCATTTGCCGAGCATTATTGCCATGGCTGGAGCATCACTGTCTACATACAGACCAAACATGTATGGACCAATACGACATATCAACAGCAAACATACATTTGCACGACTTGCATGAACCATTTACCAAACATGAATCATATAAGTATTCCAGCATTAATTTAAACTAGACAGAACTTATATATATATTACAATGTACGCTAAAACTAGATATGAACTGAAAATTTGCTGAGCCTTATCTTCTTGATCATCTTGATCACATCCTCTAAGAAAACTGAAAAAATAAATTAAACTACATCTTCTTGATCATATCCTCATGGAGTTGATATGTACCTGAGAAACATTGGAAAGCTCAGTACCCATGAAAATATTGGGGCATCACTTTCTGAATCAAGCAAACGAAGGGAGATGCTGGAACACGATGATGTCAAATGCATTATTATCCATTTCAGGGTGATCAGGATCATTCTAGTTCCTGATTTCTTATGTTGACTTCTATCATCAAGGCACACCAATGAATAATAATCACTGTAAATGCTCTCAGAGAAGCTCTACTGATAATGATCAATGAAATAGGCACTACTGCTAATAATCTCTGAGAGAACTAAGTACGCTTCTGATAATAATCAATTAAGCAACCAAGTAAATTGAGTTAAAACAAGTGGTAGCAGCAACTGCTACTGCTGCACCTTTTGAAGTTTACAGAATTCTCTCTAAACAAAGGCACGTGTGTCTAGGACTCTGCTTCAGACTAGCACAAAACTGACTAGACAATGCCCACTAGATAGTTGTGGTACTCCTAGAAATCAGTTTTCTATACTCCTACATACAAAGAAAGTCTGTAAACTACTAGTAAGAAATGCTATCTAACCTACTAGCAAGAAATGCTAGTGTATTGATATGAACTTGCAAGAAATGCTACTGTATTGACATGTAACACTTACTCATTTTTCTTCTTCACGCATATTCATTGCTTTCATCAAGGAGACAACAATCAATAGACTCCATACTGAATTTGGTTGAACCAGCAGCACGGAACCAATCCTATGAGCACATTAACACTTCCACTATCTTAGGAGCTAAGCGGCTTCGAAAGTGTGAGATCAGTCTTCTCGCAAGGCTGAATGGAGATTCAAATGGAACAGATGAAGCAGGGGCCACCAAAATATCTCTAGCCATGCGTGAAAGAGTTGCATACTCTAGTGCATTATTCTTCCACCAACCCAAAATATCGAATTCCTCACTCTGAGGTATCGCTTGCTTGGATAAGTAAGCTTCAAGATTAGAAGGTACCTCATTGGTAGGTTGGGTGTCAAGATTTACGTGGTTATCCCAATTGCGTACCTTCCACTTGTATTTGTTTGTACTGTAACGCAATGAGCTTGTATTGTTTCTTGACCAACTGAATAATCCTTAAATAACTCCCAAATGCTTGCTTCAAGCGGAAATCAATGAATTTAAGTTTGAATCATGGATAAAAAAATTACAGGAAATGATATTTGCAGCCACATCAATTTCCAGTATCTTCTGAACTTCCTTTGCGTATATTGAATTTTCTCAATAAGTTATGGATCTTGAATTGTCTCAGCAAGTTGTGGATCTTGAATTGTCTCAGGAATTTGTTTATCAAAATCAGCTTTGATTTCCCAAATCTCATGAAAATGCAAATTTGTTTGGATAGAGTGATCCTGAGACAACTTTGGTTGCATCAAATAAGACCTTCAATAACTCATATAATTTTTCTGCTCTTTCCCACTCTTCCGATGTGGGTGCAAAGGTATATTCTGAATCTTGTTGTCCTAATGACTCAAAAGCTCTCTTCAACTCAATAGAATTCTTCAACATGTGATAAGTTGAATTTCAACATGTACTGTATCAACCTTTGGAAGCTTTGACGAATGATCTGCTGGATAGAGTTGCTGAATGGTTTCCTCAAATTTCTGTTTTCGTGAAGTGGACTCCCCAATATACTTCACACTTTCCCACCTTGTGCACAATTGGATTGATAATTTAAAATCCTGCTTTGCATATCAAGTTCAACACTTGTGTTGCATGTCGCTGATGAACCAACTTTCCTTTTCCCAATATCATTTTCTTCTCTAATAGATTAGCCTTTAACAACTTCATCATAGCATTTTTATTGCTTGCATTGTCCAAAGTGATTGCATTCAACTTATCTTCAATGTTCCATACATATAGAAACTTCAAGACTACATTGAACAAGGCAACTCCCATGTGTGGGGTCTTCATGAAAGAGAACTTTAATATACTCTTGTGTATCTTCTAATCATCATTAGTGAAATGGCACATGCACATATATCCCAATGTTTGGTTGGATGTCCACATATCCATTGTCAGTGAAACTCTGCCCTTAACATTTTTGAGAAAATCTTGCAAAACTTGTTTTTCCTCTTGATATTTTTTTTGTATAATCATCAGTGATTGTCCTCCTTGGTACCATCTTGAACACAAGTTTAAGCTGGACACAAACCTTCTAAAACCATCATAATCAACAATAGATAGAGGGAATCCATGAAGAGATATCATTCGAGCCAGTTATTTCCTAGAGACATCTTGCTTAAATCTCCAATCCTTCAAAGCGATTCCCTCATTCCCTCTGGGACATGATGGTGGAATTTAGTTGGTGTGTAGCTTGTGTCACGTTCATCCTTGCTTTACATCGCTTCAAGTGTGTGAGCATAGCACTTGTTCCTGCTCCACACTTGGCATTAATCTCTGTATTGCAATGCACACATTGCCCTTTTGTAGCTACACCAGCAACTCGGATTTTAATGAATTCTTCCCAAACCTTTGATCTGAATTGTCTATCTCTTCACCATGTAGAGAGCCATCAATCATATGTGGCTTGATTACTGCCTCAACAGTGTAACCTCTATCAAAATCATCTTAATCTTCACCACCGTAACCTTGTTCTGACCAACCATCACCCATTTCACCATCCAAACCAGCACTTATCTCCTCATTGGCATGACGATCGCCCACATCCTCCTCAACATCATCATTAGCAAACGCTTGTTCTGCTCTTTCAGATTCAGTGATGCTAGTTGGACAAAGCGTCATCTTTCTCTTCGATCAACTGCTGGAATCAATGGAAAACAATAGTATATTAGAATCTTATAGCAAAAAGTAAATTATAGCAGACATATATTATGTGTAACCTAGGCTGAAGCAAGTAATTGAGGACACATATTATAGTAGTATGTGCAACCTAGGCTGAAACAAGTAATCAAGTAAAGTGATTTAGTGACAAGATATCAAATTGAATGCTAATGTTCTATGATTATGTTCAGTACAAACTAAACATATTAGAATCTAAAAAATGAGCGTTGAAGTGACATCAGGGTGTTGGATGTCCGCTGGTAGAGTCTCACCCCCAGAGGTAGGGCATTGCTCCTGCCCCACTTCAGTCCTGCTTCGCGAGTGTTGCCTACTCTCTGGTCGATGGCTCCATAGATATATGACACTACAGAGGCATACAAATTTTAAGGATTTAGTTGAATACAGGCTCATATGTTGGAGGAATAAAAAAATTATGGCGTACAAGGTGACAATATAGTGCATAAATGATATTTTTTAAAGAACCATATAAAATGTTTCTAATTGTAATATACACCTTTTTAGATTGAGACACTAGATACAATTTATAAAATAAAGACTGTAAAATGGACTATCCAACAGTAGTACTTGTTGACCCTAGTATTGCTTCCCATGCCAATGGCGTTCTTAATTTGTGTTGCATAGCTGCACGGCTGCACACACTTATGAAATTGTTTTACACAACAATCTCAATGTGCAAGTATGAAGTATGGTATGAATCTTGACTAAGATTCTAACAACAATACTACTTTGCCTAACTGAAAGAGGAACACGAACATTGACCAAAGTATAGCTACAAGAAACATCACAAATTCTATTTATCGACCAAAGCATACCTTTATTATACCTTCAACTGCTAACTACTATATAGAAGAAATCAAGAAAGGGCAGGCAAAGATCCTCGCCCTATCTCTTTGGGAATGCCAGATAACTATCTCCTTCTATCTACCTTTTTTCTGTTTCTTTGGACATGCAGAATAAGCGACAATGGTCGGGTAAAGGACAATGGCAGGCAGACGTTATAACACTGCAATGCAAAAGTGCAGCAGACCAGACCACAACATATATAGCAAAGTAGGCAATGAAGCCACTCCTGATCTTCCTAATTGCATTGGTTGTAGTCGCCTCTCCGGCCACACCAACACCTTTGCACCCTCTGCTGCCTCTGCGTCCCCACTCCCACCAATGGCTCTATTTCTTGTTGACTAGAGTGACATACTAGGTGAACCCCCGCCACCAGTAGATTGCATTACGCTACTCTCTAACATGTTCTCTAGTCTTGTACCAATAGCAGCAACCTGACTCCAGCAACACTACAACAACTTCAGATCACTCGTGAATGCCTCATGCATCATCTCCCTCTACTATGTAAGGTACACATAACATTCTCTCCAGTTATCCTACCTCTGCCAGATGCATCATCATCGTGGAAATGAGGTGGTGTTGATGAATGATTTATTTGTTTTGCTCCAATATCTAAATAGTTGGTTGGGAAAGAGGAAAAATAAAAAGAGGAGAGAACTAGTCATGGACAAACAACTAGTCCATGATGTCTACATAGAAGTTTGTGGAGATGATGAAGAGATCGAGATACAAATGTAATATATATAGAAACAACCAAGGCGCTACCCTACTACCTCCTCTATTGTGTTGCATTCCGTCACACCACCACTTCACTCTTTATACATGCAATAACTACCTAAACTACTACATTGTTTCACTCCACATTCATGAATTCATATAATAAGCATGAATGCATGTTCTAACTAACTTGGAAAAGGGAAATGCTAACAATAAAGTTTTTTGTGACAATTCAATGATACCCACTATGTTGAAGGAATAGGTTTGGAGAAAAGTAGTAAGACATGTCATTTTCTATTCACTTGAGAGTGTCGATCATATCTCAATCTTTTTTTATGGTGTTATGTTAGAATTTTTTTAAAGACACTCTCAAAAGAGCGTTTCACTTCTGACATATCTCAAGAAGAACAAAGGCTAGTATAAAAGATGGGCAAAACACTCCTGTTGTAAATCACCACAGAGGCTACCAAACAGTTTAATAACTAAAGTTCTAGTAAGTTTAGATTTTTTTAAAAGAAAAACTTTGACAAAGACTCCCTAGAAATCTGGACATATGAACAGGTGAAAACATATAACATAGATGATATATATATATATATATATATATATATATATATATATATATATATAACCACAAAAGTAAAGCCATGGGTGGCATCGCAGCCCAATCTATTAATAATCTATTAAAGGACAAGAAATCCATCCGAAGTAAGGACTTTATCTAAGGCCTAACCGTCTCGTCCAAAATAACCTTTAATTGACTTCTAATAAATACATTATCAAAATAAATTCCATGGCTCATCTAATGGGGCCTAGTTTGATATAGTAGATGTTTGTGCATTTTTCTATGAAATTGGTCAAAATTAGAGAGTTTGATTGGCTTAGAATTTGAAATAGAGGGATCAGTAGCTAAAAAATAGTACCAAGGCATCCAAAACATAGATACTAATAGGTTGACTAATTTTTTAGTCCATACCTAATCCATCAGGTGAGAAACCCTCTAATGGGACAGTTTCTTATGACAGTTTTAGTTAGGGATCCAAACATCACCCTATAGAGTTTACTCAAGTAATCTTTAAATGACTGGTTCTTATTTTGAATTAACAATTTGGTTATACAATTAAATAGACCCATAACATTGGTAGAATTCAGGTAAATTTAAACAACTAGTTTTTAGTTTGAACTGATAACTAGGTTAGATAATTAAATAGACTCATAACAATGGTAAAATTCAGAACGAACAAGAATGTTGTGTCTCCTGTCCGCTCGTTTGTGACGAGAGCTGGACTATGGCGTTATGCCTTATGCGTACAAAATGAGTCAGTGCTTGACTAGGGTAACTTTAATAGGTAAAGGAAGCTATACTACCAAATTCCATACTAGTAAAATCATTCCAGTGTTTAATTTCTTTGTCATTCTTTCAGTACATGCTCCATTGATCACTAAAATATTATCATGAACAATACTTTTTCCCACCTGCTTCTTATTCCTCAACTGACGTATGCTACAAAATTCGTCTCTTCACGCGCTATGCTGGAAGATTAAAAACACACGATCTTATAGACACTTTGAGCTTTGTCAGGCTCTTTTTTAGCTCCTGACCTATTACTGCCCCCACCACTTGACATCTCGATTCCTTCACAAGTTTTTTCCCGGTATATAGATAAGCCATGACGTTAGCCAATCAATAAAGTAAGATTAAATGTAACACACAAGTCGGTTATGGTTAAACATGTATTTGTGGTGCCAATAAACTCTGATGAAGCCATTTAATTCACATGCCAATTGGACGATATACTATACACTATAGCTGCTCAATTGCAGGGATCAGCATGCCAGATATATTGTTTTATTCAGATGCAAATTATAGTCATATACATATGTAACATATCTGTTGTTCGTTCATGTAGACGACGAGACTCTGGCTAAGACGTTCAAGATGAAGAAGCTGAGGCCGAGCTCCGAGAGCTTTGATCCCAAGCTAGGGCGCTACTGCGGGCACGAGGACCAGCATGACCATCCTCAGTACAGCGTCACCACGTCGACCTTAGCAAGGATGTTCAGCAACTTCTACTGGGATGATGTGCGCCCCACCCATACCGCTTGGTTCGTCGCCATGATGCAGCTGGAAGAGGAAGCCAAGGCTTTCCAAGATCTTATTAGGTTGCCAGTTTAATTATTTGCCATGCATGGCCAACGATAGAAAGAAGTATTTTTAGTTAGGTTCGCACTGTTTGAATTTGCTTAGGTTTAATAAAGTTTTGGCACTACCTCGTGCCATGAACATCGGTTTGATCAATTTGCTCCGAGTAGTTTTTTGTAACAAGGGTAATTTTCTTTTTGGGAGTGTCTAGTTTTCCGTGACATTTTTTTATGATGAAATATGGTTGTAGCATAAATACTAAAGCACAATCAAATGTATATAGCAATTTGACTGATTTTGTATAAAAAAAAAGCTATCAACACATAAATAGTAAAAGTCAAAAATATTTTGCTACGCGCAACCACCCACTTGAAACGGCTAACAAACAAATAAAAGTGGGCAGCCAGCGTTTTCCAAATGGAGAATTGCTTTCGTTCAATTCTATCCGTAACGCAAAAAGGGAAATTTACTTGGGCCTGCAGCAGTTCAGTGTCACCGATATGCATGGTTCGGCAACTTCTACACCGGGATCACAAAAACATATATATAGAATATATATAAGTGAATACTAAATTATAATTTGAGAGATCGTGCAGCCAGCAGACTCCATATACGAATGGTGGCCAACCTGGAGAGCGCAATCAGGGGCAATGTCGCCAGGGAGCCAACTCCATCTTTGCGTTAGTCGCCGGGGAACTATGGAAGGAAAGAAACGCCGGATGTTTCCAACCACTCAAGTCGCTGACCTGCTCAAGCTCATCAAGTATGAGGCAGAGATATGGATCTGGGTCGGCGCGAAGAATTTGGGTTGTTTAATGCAGCGAGAAATAAGCTATGGGATAGCGCTCTTTGGGGGATCATGTTTGTTGAAAATCAATGATATCAACACCCAAAGCTTGTAACTTTGTTCTGTACAACCCCCAAAGCTCGTAACTTTGTTATGTAAACTCTCTTCTAGCTTAATACAAAAACACATAAGCTTTTTGCGTGATCCAGAAAAAAATAATTTAAGAGATCGTATCATGTTGGACTGCGTCTTATAGACTGGATTGGAGGGAGTAATACCACAAATGATTTCATAGATTAACTTAACAGATAGTGAGAGCTTGGCTCGATGCTTACATATATTTGTTGAGAGAAGATATGGATTAATCCCTATTTGCACGGCCATCTTGCTAGTTACAGTTACAATATAGCGCAGTATATATACTCACTGATTGAGTGCCTGTGACATTTGTAGACAAGTTTTCACCTGTCCATTTTCAAGTAACTTTGATCAATATCTGGTTCAAGTATGTCTTCAATTCTCTGCTTCTCTCCTCTTCTACGGAGAGTCGATTGGTTTTGTTTTGTGGATTTGGTAGGGCTGGTGGTGCCTGATGTGTGGGATATGTTCAACTGCAAAAAGAATAACCAGATCAACTATGAGATTGGAGCAAATAAGGAAAACACTAAGCACTAGTAGTAAATAGAATAGAAACTTGCCAATGCACATGCCCAACAGAGTCGGTGGCACGATCACTGCGCAAGTCAGTGGAAGAAGGTACATTGGCATTGGGACGAGAGGCTAGGGCATATCCTTGATCAACACATGGCAGAGGCAAATCACATTGTCTCTGAAAAATGGCTGAAGAATATGGTAGCTCTGGAACTGTGTTGTCGTCTCGCTTGCATTCATTAGATAGGACAGGCACAAATTCAGAGGCAGCGCCAATGGCATGTAGCAGTCATCGTCTTGCTGCGATGGGCCTGGGTACCTAGGCGTGGTGCAGAAGGGGTGTTGATGAATGATTTTATCTGTTTTGCTCCAATATCTAAATTGTTGGTTGGGAGAGAGGAAAAAGAAAAAGGGAGAGAACTAGTCCATTCATGGACGAAGAACTCTTCCACGATATCTATATAGAAGTTTGTGGAGATGACAAAAAGATTGAAAATACAAACTGCATAACACTACTTCTTATATAGAAACAACCAATGCTACTCTACTATTGTGTTGCATTCCATCACGCCATCCCTTCACTCTTCATGCATGCAATAACTACCTCAACTACTACATTGCTTCACTCTATATGCATGAATTCATATAATAACCAGCATAAATGAATGTCCTAATTAACTTGAAAAATGAAAGCTAATAGTACTATTTTTCTATAACAATTCAATAATACCGCTATACTAAAGGAAAGTGGTTGTGATTGTGTATAACATTGTCAATTATTTATGTCGTGATGGAGTTCTTCTCAACAATAATGTGGCATTATATATGTCCACAGAACTGTTCTTGTAAAGACTATCTACAGTCGATGGGAAAAATAAAAAATGCATTCCAGATATGATGGTAGATGTAGATCACGCTAGAGTTTATTGGTCTGTCTATGTTCTATAAAAATAAAATTTTATCGGTGAGATCAGGAGAGAAAAAAAAAACAGATTTCAGATATGTCGTCATCGTAGATGTGTAGATCACCCCGAGTTTGTTGGTCCATCTATATTTTTTAATCTATATACAAACAAGATCTTAGAGGTTGTTTGAGATCTAAACAACCCAATTGTACGCAATGCATTCTCATCTAAACATCCCTCTTATATAAATTTGACCATCAGCTTCCTAAAACAGATCTGCCTTTGAGGGATTCTGCAAATCTGCCTTTAACTAAATAAGAGGAATTCTATAGATCTTCCTTTGAAGTTTCTCATAGGGTAGGGTTTACGTACGCATGTTATAGACGACTGCGTTTTACTTTGTAATTGTTAGGTGAAGAAATCACACAAACATCGAGTTTCAGTTTGAATACGCTGAATCACGCATTATTTTGATCTGTTCTTTACTGTATATGTCAGGGATATTTATAGGGGGCGCCTGGCTTCGTCATACATGGCAAGTTACAAAAATGCTCTTGGACGATTATATATAGAGGTTCTAAAAGAGAGAGTGAGTGGTAATTCACACTCTGCTAAGTCTAGATCTTGTTTCTAGCCTTGGCATTTTTCTTGGGTTTCGCCCTCTAGGCTCCGCAACGCTTCTTCTGTCATCCTTTGTCCTAGAACCTCCGATCGAGAAGCCTTCCTTCTGGCGAAGCCATTTCTTCTTTTGTTCAGAGTTTTGGGTCCAAGCGAAACCAGAATATCTATAACCAAGCCTTTTTTTAAAAAAAGGGACTATAACCAAGCCTGACGACTCCCTTCGCTATTTCCTACATCCTGATTTTAGTATGTTCAAAAAAGTTACTCTACCCAACTTCAAAGTTCGTTGTACAAGTTTTTTAGCGGTGGTAAAATCCCAACGGTAATTTTAAAAATAATTTCTTTGCAATCATATTAATTACGTATATACCATAAATATTAATATTTTTATATATATTTAATTAAAATTGGACGGATGGAGTAGTGTAATAGGTGCTCATAAAATGATCTCTTTGGCGCCACAGACGTAGATAAAGAAAAATGTATGGTCCCTGTGCGCACGGGCATATATCTCGTGTGAATAAAAATCTCAACCGATTAACATACTCCGTGGGTATTGACATATATGCGATTACTTAAAATCTCAACCGATTGACATATTTAGGTACTATATTCTATTTTTCTACTACATTCTACATTACAAACAAAGATTTTAGAGGTTCGTTTGAGATCCAAACAACCCATTTGTACGCAATGCAATCTCTAAACATCCATCATATAAATTTGATCGTCGGCGGCTTCCCGCAGCACACAAACCGCAAACAAATCCCTCCACCTCTCCACGCGTCATGGCGCCGCATAACACGAGCTTCCTGATCGCTTTGCTCATCGTCGCCTTCGCCGTCTCCCTGCAGCCATCATCGGCGATCAGGATCCCACCACTGATCCCTTGCATCCCAGGCCTCTCAAAGATCCCGTTTATCCCCTGTTACGATCCATCGCCATCGCCGCCATTGTCGGCGCTGAAAACTCCATCGGAGTGCCTAACTCCGTTGATGAAGCTGATGCCTTGCGCAGGCTACCTCACCAACGCCAGTGTCTCCAAGGCTTCGAGCGCGTGCTGTGAAGGCTTGGATTCAATCATTAACAGCCGAGAGGGCATCTGCTTTTGCCACCTTTGCAATGGCGATATTGGCCAGCTTTTGTCGGCGCCCTTGAACATCTCGCGCATATTCAGCCTCACGGCAGCTTGTGGTAGCGACATACTATTGGAACCTTATGCTGAGTGTAACAGTAAGTCCTATATTCATATACTCTTATATTAACTGCATGCAATTGCAAAGTATAATTACTAATTTGTTTGTGCCATGGATACCGTCGTCAGATGGATAATTACTAATTTCATTAAACAGTGGCTGAAGTGCCGCCAATGACACCTCCTAGTCCTCCACCGTCACCGGGGAAGGCGGCCCCACCGCCAGCATCTTCTTAATTAGGGTACGTTCTTTGTTTTTCTTCACCCAGCAATCTACTAAGTAATTACATACTAGTAGGACATATCATGTACTTGTGTATATGTACATATGGAGCGAGATTTTTTTCTAACCAAAATCAATATCTGCTTTTGTTTTGCAGTAGGGGAAGTAGCGGCAGGAGCTTAAGATGCATTCTGTCGCGAGGAAATAATAAAATTATGGATTGCAGATGGGTGTGCCTAGTTTCTACATTGTACGTAGTTACTAGTAATGTGTATTTACATCAGTTTCGCTCGCAAAAAAAAGACAGGTTCATTACGGTTTCAGTATTCCACCTTGGTTAGGCGGTTTCAGTTGTACGTCACCAGGCGCCCCATTCATGCTACGTAGCAACTTTGCAGAAGTTTTAATTATTCTCTCTCCGCTTATGCTTTGGGATATGATTTTCAGTGTTCTAAAAAAATAAGACAGCGTGACTACTCTTCGTGAATATCTCTTGCATGGCTCGTTGATTTGGCTGCTCCGCACGCTTTGGCCTAGGAGGCCTCTCGAACCAAACAAATTAAAACCTACAAGAGACAGTATTTGGATTAGCTAAAACTAGAAATGCTCGCGGCGTTGCCACTTGTGGCCAGTGTGCGGACTGCTTGCAATGTAGATGTGCCTTTTTTCGTACGACTTGATCTACCAGAGTGTAGTAGGATAAGATCTATCGAGTCTAGTATGACAAGTATTTATTTAAGTTCTTTATGTCTGAAAATCATTTTAATCTTCCACATCTGAGATGGCACAAGCCTTTGTCTTTGTTGGTCACCAAATTTGACCGCCATTTTCGTTGCTATGCGCATCCCCCATTTGTTCTCGTCAATGGAGTGTTGGTTTATGGCCTTTTTCTGAAAGCATGTCTAGTCTGTGAATTTGTTTGCAAATACATGTTATATTAATGTTTGAGATACTCGTGCCATTTCCGTAATATAGTAGTTTTATGATTTTAGGTTTGGCTATAAATATATTATTATGAGTCATTTGTGGAAATATCGATTGTTTATCTCTCTTATTCATCGAGAGTTCCACTAATGCATATGATATATGATATATGCATCTACTACATAGATTTAGTCATGAAAAACTGAACAAAGCTTGATTATTTATTTTATATTTTCTGTGATATTTAGATTTTAGAATTTTAGGATTCTATATAGATTTTTGTGTATGCATATTGGGGTCATAGCTGAACGTGTTGCCATGTCCTATTAGAGACTGTATGTGTGCTCATCGCCCATCTAATGTTACACTTCTCATATATTTATATTTCTACTTTTGCATACTTAAATTAATTGCAAATTTATTGTCAAGTGAATCTATGTTAATCAATAACTTCGTCATACAGGCACCAATGAAAGCTGAAATTATTATTACGGATCCAACATCACATGAATAGCCTGCCATAAAATTTTTATCGTAATTGGAGGAAGATAACTGCAAATATGAATTTCACACTAAAAAGCATTGCTGAGCATCTATAGCAAAAAAAAAAACTTTGTACTAAAATAATATTATGAGTTTACTACATAGATCTACATACATGGATCTCAACAAAACTGTATTTGTCATTTTTGGATTTTCTACGAATTACTACACATTTATCAATTTGAGCCGATTTTAAGAATTTTAAAAAGAGGAAACCGCTAAAGACAGGTACTTTGCAACTGGAACCCTGAACCTCTCAGAAATTAACCATCGGCACATAAGCAGTCTGTGCAGCAAGTGTAGAATTTGCATTTGGAACCCTGGAGAGTTTTTTTAATCATTTTCCCTCCTTCCATCTCTTCTTCCATACGAACAGAGCAGGGAAATGGGTTCGGCAAAAGCCGATTCCAGCCAGCCAGCGGCCGCGCCGGCGGCCAGGGATAGCGCTGGGTTGGCCCGAGATATTGCGCTCCCGTGGACAGCCGAATCGAGGGTAGAGGCAGCCTGTAGCCCCGCAGCTACGAGCTACAGTGATCTGGAGCCGAGCTGTTCGATGGTGAGCAGGCTCCCATGGTGTCGATCCGGCCGGGAACAACCACGGCGGCAGCGTTTGACCGGCGGGCAAGCTGCACCGGACCCGCGCTGTTCCATGGCCACTGCGGCTCGGCGTGAGGCGGGCTGTGGTCTGCGGGCCACGCGCGCTGGCCCTGCTGCAGCGGCGCCCGGCCGCACAGCCGCGCAACGGCGGCGGGGACGGCGAGAGGGGGGTGGGAGTGGGCCGTGCCACGCTCGCGCTGGGCCGCTAGCCCCGCCCGCGCCGGGAGGAGGAGTTGCCGGCTGGTTCGCGACGAACTCGCGCCGGCCCGGTTTGCGGCGTAACGGGCAGGATACCTGCGAATACCGTAAGTGGACGGGCCGGATCGTTTGCTCGCTTGATCGGACGGCTGACGGCTTAGCGGGCGGCGTGGCACGTTGGTTTGCCCGCTTTTGTTGCGTGATTCGTTTACAGAAGATAAGTTTGACAACCTTGCACACAATATTGAAAGAAGGCAACAAAAAAGGTTGACTCACAAATACAAAAAGTTGAGTTGACTCGACAAGTTGAGTCAACATTCCTCAAAAAAAAAGTTGAGTCAACAAAATTGAAAAGTGTTAACCCGGCCCCGCTCGACAGGCTGTGTGGATCGGTCCATTCCACGGCCTTACCAGAATGGAATTTTAGCTCGGGAATTTAGCCCATGTCTGTCTATTTGGTGGGCTGGAATCGGACCTTGATCACCCGACCCACGCGGGCTGCCAATTGCAAAACGAGGCCCTTAGCGCCCGCGGACGAAGCCATCGAAGATGACACGTGAGCTAATCAGAACCCACATCACTCTGGGTTTTCTCCCTTGGGCCCCTGAGGCATTCAACGCCTGCTATCTGCTTGGCCCAGCTATTATCTTTCACTATTGCTCAAAAAACAAAGCTATAGATATACCTAATCTATACCTATCTATATAAAAAGCAAAAATTTCTTCACCCAATTTTTTTCACCTCCGTGTTTGGATCGGTGACGGTAGGTTTCTCTCCTCTACGTCCAGTCTGTACAGAATTAGGATTATATTTAATTTTCTACCTCTCCTCTCATTTGCGTTCAGAGTCCATTTAGAACTAGTATTATTTAATTATGGCATCCTAGCTTCTATTCGACGGTGAAGATCGGGTAAAAGGCAAATCCAAATCCAATAAGAATAGTACGCAACAGCAAAGATGAAAAAATAGTCAAAAAAACTTAACATGAATGAGAATTGCCTGTGTTGTTGTCGTTCAACTTTGACACTTATCATTATGGATGGTCTCCCATTCAAATTCAAGCTCAAATGAAAATAGTTCCGAAAACACAAATAGCTTATAAAATCAAACAAATCTATCCATACACAAATCGATCGATTTGGAAATCAGATCAAGCCTCCAGGTCGTCCAAAGTGCCCGCAACGTGCCTCAGCGCCGCCATCAAGTCCGCTTGTACAGGAAAGACAGCGAGCTTGGCTAGCACGAATTGATCCAAGTGAAAATCAGATTAAGATTCCGCGCCCCGGCTTCTGCAGTCTGCACTGCCAACCAGGTCCACTTGTCCAGGGAAGACGGCGAGCTTGGCTAGCTGACACTGTGAGGACCTCGTCCGCGTTGGACTAGACATGGAAGGTCATGATGGCGGTAGCGAGGCACACAAGGCCAAATGAACGGGAGCCGCTACTAGCCTTAGCACCGTTGTTGAGGGCAGCTGCTGCCACCGCACACTGTAAAATAAACATGGGACGCCGCTAGCCATAGATATAGTCGTCTATACTCATGATTTATATTCATGCGAGTTAGATAATATATGTTCAACCAATGTACGCTATATGATTCTAAAGTATACTAAAATAAATAACACAAGTTATAATTCTCGTTGCAACGTACGGATATATTTACTGATAATAATTAATTGTGAAAATTTTCAAGGCTTAATCTGTTCGCCGATTAATCTGACCGCTCCCTGTGCCCGCCTTTCTATCCGCCACTGCATTTCTGTCCACATGTACTAATTCAAGTCCGTATAGGATTAAGGGAAAAAACTAAAAATATAAAAGTGCTTGTCATGTTTCATTGGTTTCAGTATATAATCAGTATATAATAGTTGTATTATATATCCCAACGTGCCAAAATAATTAAAAAAAAGGTTGAATTAATGAGATCGGAAACAAAGAACCATCGATTCGGTGTGGTAGAGCCATGATGCAGTCAATGGAACGGCTAGGCATGGCGCAGCTAGGTGCCGGTGCTTGAGAGCTCATCGATGCAGGCATGTAGATCGCTCAGCGGCGACGGCCAAGGCTCGGCCTCGCCAATGCACACTGGCCCATGTCAGCATGTTGAGCTCAGCCATGGTGGCTAGCCCGTCAAGGTTGGGGCTAGACGTTGCCACCGCGTGCATAGGCCTTCGCCCGATGTCCATGTCTGTGGCATGCTCAATCAAACTTGCCTGGTTCTTGAGCAGAGCTTCGGCGCCTGAGCTTTCTTGGCCACGGCTACTGGCGAGCGCTGTCTTCGCATTGTCGAGGCTATTATCTAATATAATCAAAATAAATCTATCTCTAAGTCGTATGCATATACCAATGTAATTCTTGATGTGGGCTGCTATGTGGAAGTTGAGTGAGATCTATATTATAATCATGAACGGACAAAACAATCCTTGACACGACACCTATTACTCACTTTGACAAGATAATAGATTTTTATGCATATTTTTATAGCTCCTCGATAAAAATAACCACGTAACTTGAAATGTAAGTCTACCTGCACAATCATAGTATGAAAATCAAAGTTATGATATATTTATGACCTAATATTTGTATGCCATACTATCATTGTCAATATTAACTTATAGCTAGATGTCATGATAATTATAAATAAACTATATTGATATAATGGAAAGTGTAAAAAAAATCAAGTAGAAATGTAACAATCACATTTTCATTTAATGATTGATAGGTTTTTCTCCCCCGTTGCAATGCACGGACATATTTGGTAGTTTGTCACTAACGCCAGGAAGTCTTCAACTTCAAAAAAAAAAGGCCAGGAAGTCTTCTAAAAAAGAAGTCCAAACTCTTATCATGTGCATCGGCAGAGTCATTGGTCTTTCTCGAATTTACTGGTCTGAACTAAAAAATGTAAGATCATTCTTAACATTAATACGCTTGATGTGAAAATTTCCTCACATGAGTATGATTACAGGGTCCATGGAAGAAGTGCTATTAGACAAGTTTCTTACCATGCAATAAGTTATAGTTGCTTAGAGTACCGTTTTTTTACATTGGGAAGTTTTCCATTCTAAATGTTAACAAAATATAATTTGTGCTTATCTAAATTTGAGTACTTCTAATGTATGTAGTAGCTTGAAATGTATAATTAGTTTCTAAATTTTTTCAGACTTAAGCCTTTTCGTACAAGTACCATATAGCCTACGTTGAAATTGAATATTTCAAAAATATATAATATAGGAGTCTTGTGCAAGTCACTAAATGGAACATACACAACGGTGAGTTCAGTGTACGGAATATGGAAAACCGAATACCAAACCCAAAATATCGAAAACCAAACTGAAAATATCAAAACTGTTTTTGATACCTTATTCGGTTCCCAATTCTCAGAAACCGAATTTACCGAGGTATATATTCGGTTCTTTACCTTGGTCTACCCAAATGTGCTGATTATAAGTGTTTTTATATTATTGATTGTACTATTGTAGACTATTACATTATGTATTTGTGGTATTCTACTCTTATAGTCTTGTGGATTTTATATGTATGTATTTGGCACTGTAATTCTCTATGAAATCATGTTAAAGTTGGCTTTTGAACCTTCAGTTACATGTCTCTATGATCAGTTCGGTATTTTTCAGTAAATACTGAAACCGGTTTTTTGAAGGAACCGATCGGTACCTGTTTCTCGAGGAGCCAAACTCACCGAGGAACCGAAGTACTGAACCAATCGGTTCGGTAATACCGAATCTCTAGGATGATACAACATGTTTTGTAGAATTTAGAATTCATCTATAGTAGTAACTGGATGAATACCCCACGCATTGTTGGAGGGTACTAACAATATTACATAGCCGATGGTGACAATAACATTTTCCCTTGGTTCAACAAATAAGTCACATGTAAGCAAGAACAAATGACATGGCTATGAGTAAAGATCAAAGGCTGATACGACAAAAGATTAGATCTGAAAATACTTTTTAGGGTACATAGACTACTCTTAAAAAAGATTTAAAATGGTAATAATAAATTCATCCACTTTTGTCAACTGGCATCGTCTGTGGCCGAGATCCCGCGCAGCCCTCATGCTTCTTCGGATTGAGGATCTCAGTGCATCCCATGCCATAAAACACAGTGATTAACAACCGAGACTAGCCTCTTTAGAGCACGTATATACAACGCCCGTCCCTATCCCGTCTCTACGATGTGTATTATGCAAAAATAGTCCTTGCTTTGGCTCGGAGACGCTCTCGCCCTGTCGCCTCGCGACTCGCGAGGCGACGGCGGAGGCTCTGCTCCGAGGTGGAATCGACGAGCGCAGGGGCGTTGTACAGCTTCGTCTCCACGACTCGACCTGTGATCGGATCCTCTGCGTGGGCGCTCGCGTGCTCTGGTTTGGGCGCGTGCGGGATTTCTTTGCGCGCCAAAACCAGCGCCACCGACGGTGCCCGAGCCATCGTCGCGAGATCCAGCGCCGTTGTCGTGCTGCCGCCACCGCCGCCGCCGAGATGCCAGGCCCGAAGATCCCGAGCACCACCAACGGGGCCTGAGCCGTCGTCGTGAGATCCAGCGCCTCGTCGCGCCGCCGCTGCCGGAGATGCCAAACCTACGATGCCAAGGCTGGACGTGACCTCGCCAGTGCCGACATCGCGGCGGAGCTCGGCCTCTGGCCCGAGCACTGCGACCTCTACGGCTCTACAGCAAGAATAAACGACCAAGATACGTTCTTTGTGATGGTAGGAAACCTCGTGTAGCCCTGTCAAACAGTGTAAATTCTTTATGTTGTTCATAATCTCCACTGAATAATTTAAACTGTACATATTCTAAACGCTGTGAAGGTGAGAAAAGATATATAGAGCTTGCCAGTGATAACTTTTCTGAAGAAAGGAAGATTGATGAGGCAGGTTATGGCAATATAGCTTGCCACCTGTATGCTTATTTCTGAAAACTTCATTCTATCAATTACTTTCAGTTCTGAAAACTACATTCAGCACTGACAATAGAAAGAATTTGCTATGGCTGCAGTATTAGCTGTCTGAAGTACTGTTTTTTTTCTTTTTGAACTACTTAAGCTGCTATGGTGGTCACACATTTATTATCTGATATTGAATTGGATGGTATCTGTTTTGGAATTTTTTACACTATGAAAGATGCACATTTTTTTGCGACCCAAACTTCACCCGTATTTCCTATGAAAGATGCACATGTGTTGGGGTTCCATGATTCCATCTAGATGAAGCCTTGTTGTGACAATTCTGATATGGAATTGGATTATGAAGTTCACTGAACTTTTGTTCAGTAAATAATTTGTTGTCTGAATGTGAACCTACTATTTTTTGTCTGAATGTGAATTGGTACCTGATCAGCTGATCGTGCTACAAAATGGTACCTGATCAGCTGTTATCTGTTATATGTCCATGCACTATTTTTCTGAATATGAACAGACGATGCTAGTGCTCTCTGAGTTCAGGTAAAGAACCTGAAACTTGGAATTGTGGTTGTTTTCTGACAGTAGTGTCTAAAGAACCTGAAACTGATGGACAGCACTGATACTTTTATTGGTTTCGTTCAAAGGCAGGCACTCACTGCAAGTTTACGAATGCAGTTTTTCTGATTGGAGTTATTCAGGGAACTTTGTACAAGTCTCATCTCAATTGTCCTCTATGCCAGTAATCTAGTTGGTCCCTCCTCACCTACGACAGTTGTTAAAATCACCCTTACCTGCGACAGTTGTTAAAATCATGAATCTTCAGAAGTTATACCATCTCTTTTTTTAAAAACATGCATTACACGTACCTCATTAAGGGAAAATAGAATGTTTTACATTCCGTCCATTCGTATGACGAGGTGCCAAAGAGTGGGCGGGCACGACACTTACAAAAGACGCCGACTGTAATGACGGTGTTTCAAGTGGCGTACTAGCTTAAGAAACTATAGTGCTACGGGGGTAGAACGCGTACTCTAAACAGCGAGCAGAGGGCCAAGCCATGGAACCCGGCTGCTAGCCATTCGTCCGCCTCCTCCAAGATTCGTCCGAGCACCGTTAAAAATCTTGGATTATACTTATGAAAAATAGCCACATAATGGTATACAAAAATTATTTATATTGATCCTAACTACACACAAAGCATTAAACAACTCTTGTCTATGGGTTGTATGACTTGTCTTTATAACTATCTGTATGATAGATTCGAGGCACTTAGAGATGACCCCTTAGAGTATATCCAAGATTTAAATATAATAGCTAAATTCTATATTTTAGCTAGTACGTAAAATAGAATACTACAATTAAAGAAGAAGTCTTTGCCAAAAAAGTATGTTACTCCCAAGTTAACTTTTTTGTTTTTTAATATTTAATAAACTTACCATGAAGGGTCTTTAGTCTAGTTGCCTGAAATAAAGAAAAGTTGAAAAATATTTAAACTTGCCACGATAACATATACTTCGTATGTGATTAAAATCTCAACCGATTAACATACTTCATGCCTTCGTGGTACTTGCCACGTTGACATATATGTGACTAATTAAAATCTCAACCGACTGACATATGTAGGTACTATATTCTTTTTTCTTTTAAACAAATATTTTAGAGGTTTGTTTGAGATCCAAACAACCCAATGCATGCAATCTTATCTAAAGATCCATCATATAAATTTGAACGTCGGCGGCTTCCCCAAACACACACAAACCGCAAACAAATCCCTCCGCCTCTTCCACGCATCATGGCGCCGCGTAACAAGAGCTTCCTGATTGCTTTGCTCGTCGTCGCCTTGGCCGTCTCCCTGCAGCCATCATCGGCGATCAGGATCCCACCACTGATTCCTTGCATCCCAGGCCTTCCAAAAATCTCGTTTATCCCATGTTACGATTCATCGCCATCGCCGCCATTGCCGCCGCTGAAAACTCCATCGGAGTGCCTAACTCCGTTGATGAAGATGATGCCCTGCGCAGGCTACCTCACCAACGCCAGTGTGTCCAAACCTCCGAGCGCCTGCTGTGAAGGCTTCTATTCAATCATTCACAACAGAGAGGGTATCTGCTTTTGCCACGTTGGCAATGGCGATATTGGCCAGCTTTTGTCGGCGCCGTTGAACATCTCGCGCATATTCGGGCTCACGGCAGCTTGTGGCAGCGATATACTATTGGAACCTTATGCTGAGTGTAACAGTAAGTCCTCTATTCATAAACTCTTATACTAATTGCATGCAATTGGTAAGTATGATTACTAATTTTTTATTTTGTGCCATGGATATGGTCGTCGATTGCATTGAACAGTGGCTGAAGTGCCGCCAATGACACTTCCTGGTCCTCCACCGTCACCGGGGAAGGCGGCGCCACCGCCAGCATCTTAAGTGGGCTAGGTTCTTTGTTTTTCTTTATCGTGCAATCTACTGCTCCCTCTGTTTTAAATTATTGTTTATTTTTTACTTTTTGGTATATGTATTTTGCTACGTATTAAAAGTACGTACTTATATACTGACATATGTACTTATATACTAGGACAAGATTTTTTTTCTAACCAAAATCAATATCTGCTTTTGTTTTGCAGTAGAGAAGTAGCGAGGCAGATGCGTTCTGTCTGTCACGAGGAAACAATAAAATTGTGGATTCCAGATGGGTGTGGGTGTGTCTAGTTTATAGTACTGTTTAAGTGTATTAGGTTTATTACTTTATTACGGTTTCATTTATGTTCCACATTACATTATATTGGTTCGGAGGTTTCAGTTATACTGTATGTCAGAAGGCGCCCCATGTGAGCTAAGTGTTTATTCTCTCTCTCTCTGCTATGGGATATGATTTCAATCTTCTCAAAAACAATAGAGCGTGACTACTTGCATTGTTCTTCGTGATTATCTCTTGCATGGCTCGTTGATTTGGCTGCTGCGTGCGCCTTTGGCTGAGAGAAGTCAACCAAACAAAACCAGCAAGCAGAATTTGCGCAATCAATATTGAAAGAGTCGTTGTTAAAAAGATCGAAGCAACTAATTTTTTATAAACACCCACAATATGCACGTACGAACACCCGAAGAAGGGCAACAAAAAAAAAAGTTGGCTCCACAAAAAGAAAAATGTTGAGTACTAGTGTTAACCCGGGCCTCGCGCGACAGGGGCGTGCGTTGCTTCGATCGGTCGAATCCACGGCCTCAGCCGAATGGAATTTTAAGCTCGGAAATTTAGCCCACGACTGTGTATCTGGTGGGCTTGAATCGGACCTTGAGTGTAGCCGGTGAATCCAGGCCCAACATCTCTCTGTGGGCTTCTCCCTTTGGTCCCTGACCCTGTGGCATTCAACGCCAGGAAAAAAAGTGTGCTTCTGCTATCAGTCTATCTGCTTCTGCTTTATCCATTGATCCTAGAGGCTTACTGTTCCGTCGTTCGCACTCTTATCGTTGCGAGGTTTACGGACGCTCACTGTTCTGCCGTTCGCACTCTTTCCGTTGCGAGCTTCACGGACGCTCACTGTTCTGCCGTTCGCACTCTTTTCGTTGCGGGCTTTACGGACGCTTCTAATATATTCAAGAAGTTCATACTCTTATCATGTACTATATTGAATATGGAGTATAGTTCATAAAAACGCAAAGTCATTCCAAATATTAATATGTTAGTGTGAAAATCTCCTCACAGGAGTACGATAATAAGTTATAATACTACTGTAGTTAGCTTAGAGCACCTTTTTAACATTGAGAAGTTGGAATTGTGTATGTTAACAAAATATGATTTGTGTCTTATCTAAATTTGGTACTTCTAATCTTTATTTAGTGACCTGAAATGTATAATCCGTTTCTAAGGTTTTCAGAGTTACGGCACATTATCGTAGGAGTACCATATGGCCTACGTAGAAATTGAATATTTCAAAAAATATAATGGGAACGTTGACAGTATATGTAACACGTTTAAAATGCGTTGCCGCTTATATGGCCAGTGTTTGTGCTGTTGGCAGCATTGATAGGCCCTTTTTCCTGTTCAAGTTTGAGTTGCCTATGTTGGGCTAGGCCGTGATGCACCAGTATGTGGAGAGCGACCAATGGTCCTTCCTCGCTTAGACTTTAGGTACATTAGATTAGATAGAAAAGGATCGCATAAAAGAGGCATAGTTAATTGCAATTCTAATAAAGAAGGAAAAGAGAGAATACCATTTGATTATCATTTGATTGAGAAACAAGTTTGCCAAAGCATTGTTGAAACAATCAGCTTGTCATTGGTGTATCAATCACAATGATATTACAGAAATCATTGCATTTCAAAGGACAAATAGATACACATGATACTATATAATTAGAACCACATAATGATATCACAAAACTTATGCTTGCTAACTTAAAACCTTAGAAATCACATGAGAAATTAGTATAATCGATATATAGGTGTGCCTGTACTTCAATCTTTTCCAAACTCCTTATGCTCTTTGAGAAATCACAGTCAACAATTGACACCTGTTGAAATTAGTGTACATCAGTTGGCAAATCACTTTATCCAACTCTTTGCCATAGGTAGTGCAATGTGATCAAGCTTCAACAGAGAGACGATGAAGGTGAGTTGCATAGTGCTGTATCGTTGGCTAGCCTCCTTTGCTGTCTCCACCGCTGCCCCTGAATGGAGTTATGACATGGAGATGGAGCACAAAATTAATAAATAAGACAATCATTACTATGAAACTCCATCAAAAAGAACAAATATCAAATGTCTAAATTAGGATATGGGGATGAAATCCATGTGGTAAAAACTAAAATAGAATCAACAAACTAAAATCCATGGAATAACATGTGAATCCAACACATTTTCTCATGTCCTATTCCTGCTAGGCACCACGACAATGAAAGCAAAATTGTGGCCAACCAAATCTGGTATCTCAGCTTTATCAGTGTCATCTGAAACACATCAGCCAAATATTTACTACAAGGCAGTGGAAGTTATGTGCTACAAGGCTAAATATGTAAGGTTGCAAGTAAAGGGAGATGGAGCATGTCCTGAGGTTGCCCCAAACAAAAAGCAGAAAGACAGGGAAAATTGAGGGCAGACAAATCCCTTTGAGCTCTGAAATAGACCTATTGCAAGGGAGAAGAAAAAACAGGTTGATTCTAAGGAAGTGCCAAAGATAGACATATATATAACTTTAGTCCCTAAACATATTATCTAAGTTAAAGGTTGTGATATAATTTGAGTGTTGGAACAGGGTATAGAAATTGGAACTTGAAAATGGCAAAAGCTATAAATAATCAATAGTTTCGTTTGCAAGACTGTAAATAAATTTGTTAAACCTAGTGATGAGCTGCAATGAGTAGAGAAGGTAAAATAGAATAAGCTAAATCGCTTTTTGAGAAGCAATCCTAAAGAAGAAACATATTGTGCCTCTTTAGCTAGGCTAGCACAGTAACTTTCACTCCACACAAATTGCAGGGCTTAGGAAATTTCTGCTACCAGAATAACGAAAACAAAAAGACGAAGCACTCACTGGATGTAGAAAACAATTATCTTTTTTTTTGGCTGTATTTAGGACGCATAGCATTGTATTTCAGAATTTGAAGCCCATACTGAATGCACCAGGGAAACAGAATTGCAGTAATGGTTGTTCATCCTATGAAGAAAGAAGAAGACATAGTTTGCACTATTTTAGTATTAGTAATCAACTTCGAAATCATATACCTGAGCAAAGACTGGTTGGAGCAGCAGGCTCAGGGAGTTTTAAGGCAACCATTTGTAAAATATAAATTCATGAACCTGCATTAGATGTCATGACTCCAAACGGTGTAAAGTTTGCATGGGAAAAAGGTAATGTAATCTTTAAATCCAATGCCAGGCTAACAACGACAAAGTAAACTGTGGCAATGCATAGACAAAATTTGAAGGTAAACAACGAAAGGGAACAGCCCATAAAAAAAGGCAGGCTTTAGTTCTCTAAACCTCACTGTCTGAGCAACATGCTGATATGAAATCCTATTCGATGACACACTGGAATCAGTAAATGGGTTTATCTAAGATGAGTAAAGAAAAAAAATACAGATCTATAAAGATCTGCAACAAATGTGGGGAAAAAAAGAAAGAAACGCAAGAACATACCTCCTGTTGTCGTTGAGAGCCACCGTGCGACAACAAGGCCGTAGACGCGAACGCTCCTGCTCTGGGGTTGCGCTGAGTGTGAGGTGCCAGCGACGGAGATGGCCGGAGGCGGGGCGACGCTACTGCGGAGGGCTCGCCGCGCCGGTGCTGGAGGCCGTTGGCACGCGAGGTGGAGGGCGCAGATCAGCGCGAGAATCCATGTGCGTGAGGAGAAGGAAGGGGAGAGGCGAAGGCGGGAGGCAGCTGTCGCTGGGGCTTGAGCGGCGGCGCGGTAGGGAGAGCGATGTGGGGAAGAAGGACGCCATGGGGAGGGAGGGAGCGGCGGCACAGAAGGTGAGGAGCGAGGGGACGGGCCGACCGTCGCCGGGGATTGGCCGTGGGTCTTGCCGTCGCGCCGCGTCGCCTGAGGGCGGGTGCGCACACGCTCGAGCCCGACGCAGGGCCGCAGGAGGGCGGCGACGGCGAGGAGAATGGCCAAAGGATCGGCCCGTGAAGGATCGCGATGGCTCGGGTTGAGGATGAAGCGGGTGAAGGACCCGACCGATCCGCAATCGGACGGTCTTGATGGTTTTCTTGCCCGATCCGACGTGGCACTATCGGGTGCCCGCTTTTGTTGCAGAAATCGTATGGAGAAGATTCCATCCACTCTTGCCAACAGGCATCGTTCTCTGGCAAGCTCTGAATCTGATCCCCCGCGCAGCCCTATCCTTCCCCGGAGTGAGGATGCTATGAAAACGCAGTCTAACAACCGAGATAGCTGTTATGACCCTGGGATAACTAGAGTAGATTGTGGGGAAACGTAGGAAGAAATTGAGGAAGAACAGCAAGCAACACGGCTGAATCCGTGGGACGCAAGGAAGCTTGGAGACGGGTTCAGAGTTCTGTTCTTCGTTAAGCATTCAGTTACAAGACGCTGCTTGTATGATGCTGGTCCTTGCCGCCACGGCAGCACACACACGCGGTCCATTATGACTACAGCCCAGTATCCTATATGGGCTGTAACAATAGCCTCCTTATATTTGGAAGCACAGAAATTTGAAGGTGACTGAATGAAGCAGGGTGTTCTGAACGACTGAATTTCATTCAGATCGAGGTTAATATTTCATTTGGGTAACACACACACGCACGCACACGAACATCATGAATTTAACACCATTACACCACCAACACGTCGTCGTAGTAGTAGCAGTAGACCAATATACTGTAGTAGTAGCAGGAAGCCTGCAGGAACAGGATATGAAGATGATGATCTCTCGCAGACGGAGAAGGGTCACGGGTAATGGAAAATCTAATCCTGATACTTGTTCGAGTAATGGAAAATATCCCATGGTGTTCAGCTTACCTCTTCCAGTTTTGATTCAAGATTGTTGAGCTTTGATTTCAGATTCTGAACATCTTCTGTTACCTGGTATATATGTAAAAGGAGAAAGTCAACACTGCTGTACAAAAAGAAAAACAGCAAAACATCCCCATGCAAGTTGGGAGTTTTATGTATATGTTGACTTGAGGGCTGTAAAAGAAATAAATCAGAACTGTAGAGCCAAGATGAGGGCCACAATTCAAAGTTCAATCCGGTTACTCTTCACCATTGTATTTCATAACAGTTTTTTTTCTATCACACAAGGCTTAAATTAGTCCCTGAACTATTAAAATATCCAATTTGGCCCTTCATCTTTTCATTTTCGACTCAATCTAGTCCATAATCCTTGATTGCTCGACACGTGGACAAGTGCACATGGAAAATGTCTAACCTGCCCCTCCCTTTACTTGGCGTGGCCGCTCATGGCGTTTTGTTGTTCGTCGTTTCCTTCATCTTGGCCTCCACAACCCACGGAGCTCAATCTCCACCCGACAACCGCCCCGCTGTTCGGCCACCGCCTGCCCACCCCTGACGCCAAAGATGACATGAGCTTCCTTCGGGACGACGGCAACGACTTCCACTCCGAGGTCATCGACGCACTGCTCAGCTTCCTGTACGACCCGCTCGACGCCTCCAACGCCACGCTCGACGGCATGCTCAGCCTCCCACCCAGCGACGCCGCCACCGGGACTGAGTGGCATTGCGGCAAGAGGCAGCGCAATGGGGAAGGCCCTGATGAACGACGAGTACGTGCTGCAACCGCCACTATCGTCCCCGCCCCAACCCATGCCCGTGCTCCTGGTCCTGTAGGTCCCCACTTGTTCGTGCGCGTCACGGACGCCAACAAGGCCCCGGCGGCGGCGCTTGCCAGTCCGTGCGGAACACGGCGGCGACGCAGCTTCGGAAGTTCATCACTCATCAGCAAGCTAGAAGACGGCCAATCTGGCTCAACACCGCCCAGATACTGGACGAGGCCGCTCGACACGTGAAGCTCCTGAAGGCGCAGGTTGTCGAGCTCGATCGCCCTCATACAGTCATGCGCACCGCCGGCCACTTCGGTGAAGGGATCGAAAGATTATGGTCTGAAATAGAGATTTGAGGGTCCTTCGGGTGAGTACGTGCTGAAGAGCAAGGACTGAAAGTGCGTTCATTTTTCTTTCTGCTAGTAGTTTCCTGCTAATAGTGATTAGTGAGTGCCCCATACATAGCCTATGTTGGTGTGATGACTTCCTGCCTAGTGCCTAGTGCCTAGTGCCTGCCTAAGAACTGGCAACCGCGCACACTCATTGCGTTGCGATTCTCAATGTCGATTCATGTCCATGTCCCCATGTTTTCAAGTCACCTGGCAGTCTGGCACTTTCGTGTAACTGAATCCATGTGCATGCATACATGCAGAGGAGAAGATGTCGTCGGCCATGGTGCAGGAGCGAATATTGCGCTGCTGGCGTGCGGCAACGTGCAGGAGCGGCTGGCTGCCCAGGGTAAGTGCCTCGTGCCGACGAGTTTGCTGGACGACGTGGCCAAGGACGACAACATCAAGGCCAACCCGGTGGTGCGCGGAGACCTCGGCCGGTTCGTGGCGTCGCTGCAGGGCGAGGCTGAGAGGTAAGTAAACTACGGACAAGAAAACGCCGTGAGCGGCACGCTAGGGTGAGGTTGATTTGAGTCTTGCACGATAGTTTATGGATCAAAATGGCTATTTTGTCTTTTTTAATAAAGATTCAATGGCAAACAGGTGGTTTTTTTACTTTTTTCGCCAAAATCTAACCAGTATCAAGGCTTGGTTCTGTTGGGGGTGTATGTGACTCTTTCCGTCGTCTGGTCGGCTCGGCCGTGCTGATCGGCAGCAGACGGCAGCATCATCGTGGGTGGGGTCGGGAGAAATGGAGGGCACGGGAGAAGGCGTGGCAGCGTACGGGCGCCGCGTGCGTTGGCAGAGTATCCGGCATACTAAGAGGAAACGAAGCTGCCCAGCCTGCCCTCGCCCATTGTGCTTGTTCATTGTCGAACGTCGCCATTGCAGCTTGCTAGCCATAATCTACGGTCAGCGCGAGGACAACAATACGGTCAGCGCGAGAACAACAAAAGTGAGAAGTGGATCGTTGGTTCGTTGCTTCCATGGATCACACTGGCAATTGCCCTGTTCGCTTGGTCGTTTCTGGCTGGCTGGTTCTGGCTGCTGCTGATTTTTTATGAGAGAAAAATACTGTTAAATGGCTGGCTGGTTTGGCTGATAAGATCAAACGAACAGGCTGAATATCTCGCCGCCGTACTGATCTCGATCTTTGAACCAACTGAACTTTGTGCTTTGGTGCTGTTAAAACTAGCAGCGCTTTATGGTGTATTGCTAGCTTTCTCATTAGTGATCAGTTATTAGTCCACCATTGATTGTGAGTCAGCAATTCAATTCAGTATTTACTGGCCGCTGTCCAAAATCGGAACGAACCTTATAGTTAACGTCTGATATCATTATCATTAGGATGGAATTCAAGTGCACCTTCAACAACTTACAATTTAGATCAGAGAGTATAATCTGTATTTCTATTGCCTTCCAAGTTCAAAGCAGTAAATCACTAACCACACAATCTATTAAAAATTCACATTTGCTGGCAGTATCCAAGCGCAACTCGAGTCAATGTATCCTTCCTCTAAGTCCAACAGAATAATACACAGAAGTTCATTATTTCACATGCACTTTCTTAACAAAAAAAAAAAAAAAAAAATCATCACAATGACTAATTACAACATCAGACACACTCAAAGTGCCGATATTTCTTTTATGACCTGCTCCTTGTCTGCTTCAAACTGTTCATCCTCTGATTCATAATATAGTAAAAAGGTTAGCTAATGTCAAACTGTTATACTGGCAGATTAAACCCAAACAGTAAATGACTACAGTGACTTGATTCGATCAACACTAAAAACCATCTCATGTGGCTGAAAATATAGCTGAACGACAAGTCCACATCTAAGGTATTGTGATTTTGTGAGTAGATTAGCAAGCAAGTACACAAACGAAAGTTAAAGCAGAAATAGTACCTTTGTCAATCTTGAATCCAGCAAAAAAACGCAGTAGCTTGCTTCTATTGGTGACCAGTATGTTCACGACCTCAGGCGGTTTGTTTTTATTCGCAGCAAACAGCTGTGATGCATAATGTACAATAACCAAATGAGTTTAAGCAAACTTTTGTTGACAAAAAAGATGTTAAGGCTGTTGCGCATACCTTGAACACGTGAAATGCCTCAATTTGAATATTTTTACTCGAATCCTGACAAAATAAAACACTAAAAAGTTGAGGAGTGGCAAATAGTATAAGGAGACAATTGAAGGGTACACTTCAAGCGTCGATGACATGTAGATTGTAAGTTCAAGTTGCCACTAGTGAAATGAGGTACACTGACCCTTAAGAGATTCATAAGAATCATCAGATTGTCTTTGGAACTAACATAGCGCATCATGACTGCAGCATTTGATCTATCCAGCAGCATATCTCCCAACAACTGAGAGGAAAAGATTAATACATGAGAATCTTGATCAACAAAAAAAAAATGCCCCCTCTGTTCTATAACATTTGCCCATGGCACATCCGCATGGACAAAGAAAGTGATGGTTTTAAGGAAAGAATTAGTGTGAAATGATCAACCATACCCCTATAAAATAAACATAATGGAGTCATCTCTTTTATTAGAACATGTAATTTGTGGGGAGTGGAAGTACTACACTAATTCCATTGGTATCTTCATTGAACAAATATTGTTGTAGCAAGCTTTTTCCCGAGGCCATGGACAATTATGGTGGAACAGAGGGAGCATAGAAAATTTTGAAATGATTCATAATAATATAAAAAAAAGCTAACTATGATGCAGGAAATCAATGATTATAGGTGTTTCCTATGTATCTAAAAGCCAAAATGACCTATAATTTAGGACATAGGGAGTACATAGAAAGCACAGACAAACAAATCATTATACAAAGGTAGCAGTACCTTGATAGCTTGCCTTTTTGTTATATAGTTGGTTGATGACAGCAACCTATTGTTGAATTCTTCAAAGAACTAAGGAATGGAAATGCAAGGGGGTTAAGATTAGAAAAGTAGAATTGCACAAAAAATAAATCATGGTGCTAACTACGACAAATCAAGTAGAATCGAATAGTCTATGATTCCAGCTAAAGTATGGATTGAATCAACCAATTATTCAAAGGTTCATCTATATAGAATTTCTGTTTCATAACTAAGATTCATCAACACAAAACTTCTAGTAGTTCACCACTGCGGTTTATAAGCCTCCAAAGAGGCAATATAGTGAATTCAGCTTGCCAACAATTCGATGATGTAATCAATTCAATCAGTTTAGAGATTGACACATTTAACTGCAGAATTTAATGTTCCACTGCAACTTGACTAAGATCATATATGGTTTGAACATATACAGCAACATTTTCGTAAATGAAATAAGTTTGAGTAATGCTCCCAAGGTAAAAATACTGACCCAATCATAATTGTTGGAGAGAAATTCAGCCACAGTTGCTTTATGCCTTGTCAATAGTTCCTGCTTACAATGGGCATAATATGACCAGACTAGACCACAATATATAAAAAAATACTTTTAAAGGTAAAAAGTGAAGCAACTTGCCTTAAAGGTAGCAGAAGCATCAGAAGCTATGTCAAAATTTGGAAGCTGTATATAGTCGAAGAACTTTTTCATGTGTTCTGACTCTAAAACATACCTGTCAAGAACAAATTATATAAGAAAATAGCACCAAAAGTCCACAGGAGCTTCCAATTTCGACAATATTTTTGTACTTATGGATGTCCAGATTGTTAATCATTATTAAATTTATGATTTTGTTTTGATATCCTATAATATCATGGGGATAAATAGAGCTAAATAGAGTCCATGGAATAAAACCACTGACCTAATCTAAATCATTCATATTGATTCTAGATGCACACAAAAACCATCCACATGATAAAGGATCACACTGCTAATATGCACACCTTTTGTTGAACTGGGTGCAATCAGACTTCTATCAGATAGGAAAACAAATAACAAAACTTGATCTGCTATATGAAAGGACACCACACAAGGAAATGAAATCTGCAAAGCAGGCATTCTACTACATAAATTATTCAAAATATTTCCTTTTATTAATTAGCAATAATTTCTATTATGGCAAACAAGAATGTATATTTGATTAATATAGGGATCTCCATTGTTGGTTCTTGAATGAGCATTTCATGGCTATGGCTGTCTTTGCTAATGATACAAATGACACGATGCTTGAATCTTGATTAATCAATTAACTGTGATACAATATATACTGTGTTGTATTAACGTACTATCAACATTTAACATCAGTACTATCACCTTGCAATGCTTTGGTGGCGAATACATTCCCTCAACATAGCACCATAATGTAAAGCAATGTCCATATTTTCATACCTGTATGGTGAAGAAATATATGGTGGAAGATGAAATAATGAGTGAAATAAATAAAGTTCATCCCATATTATCAACACTACACAACTAATTGTCTAATTCCAGACCAAGTTAATGAGGCATTACAAAACTAGAACATATATTTTTGTGTTGCAATGCTATACAGCTATTTTCACCTCTGTGCACATATTTATAAATTCAGGTGTCAACTAACATACATGAACAATGATATCGAGTCATCTAGTCAATCCTAGTCGCCATGGGACTGACCAGGTAACTAGTCGCAATTAGTCATTGACCAGGGCGACTAGTCGACCCTGGTCGGTCCTAGTCAGCCTATATATATCAGGACTACTGTGCCAAATATATTACTAATAAACTATATGTTCTAGAGTATAAATCAAGCATGAAGACAACTCTACAGTAGTAGCTGCATGTAGGGTTGCAAATTGGGATAAAAAAAACACATGCTCAAGTGGCCTAAGTCATCCCAGATGCAGCTCATGTCCACAGCTACCCACCAATTCCATTCTGTTACTAATCATGACGACCAGAAAACTAGTCAGCCTAATCGAGTCATAGCCCCTAGTTGAGTCCAGGATACTGACTAGGATGACTAATCGCAATTAATGATATTACTTGAAAACACTGCATGAACATAAAAGTAATCAAATCTGTCAAATGACCATAAGTCAGTAACTGTGCCTGTGCAGTGTTGAGATGAAGTGTACAAGAGGGCAAACCATTCTTCAAATACAGAAATTTAAGCACCAAGAAAGTATCTGGGGGAATGAAATGCAACCCACATCATACCAAACAAAACAGTCTAAGACTACGAACATGGAAATTTATGTTTCAATGGCCATATTTGGGTATTCAGCTTTACAATACCATTCAAACAACTACCATAATCAAAGAGTCAGGAACACGTGGATCAGTGTACATAGCACTAACAATCTCAAAGATAAAAGTGACCTAAACAAACAATATAATAAACTTTTGCAATGATTTATTTTGAGAGAACAAGGAGAGAGAACTACCATTAGTTATTTTTAAATTTTAATTGGACAGTACTCTTACCCTAAAATTAAAATGTCCAAGAGATCTTTATTTGACTCTAGGTACTCAGACGCAACTATCTTTGAGGATACTTGCTGTCTTTGCAAGTTTGCAACAACTTGAGTAGCATCTTTCCTAGTCTGCAACAATCAAAAGTACAGATACATCCATAAGAATGTATCATGTTTTATGCGTAAAAACTACAACAAGAGAGGTATATATTATGTATGCAATAAACTTTATTCTAGTAGTACTGTCAATCTATATACAAAAACAGGTCAAATTACATACCTCCAAATTTAGCTTTGGAAGATGTATGATTAATAGCCGTAATGTGTTCTCCCTGAAGAATTCTTGAGTCAGTTGAACACATGCTTCAGTTACAGGCTCTGATTCACCATTGCCGTAAAGGATAGACTTCATGTCCCTGATATTTTTGCTTAGCTCTGCCATCTGCATAAACCCATCCTTAGGCACAGCTCATTTTAACAGATATAAGACATTGCACATTAACAACCTATTTTTCTCCTTCTGTAGATGGCCACAGGCATCAACAAGTATCCAAAGGTTCATACATATAGCATATTCTGAACATGAAGCTTTTCGTACAAAGTGCAGGTTGGTGGTTGGCTGGTAGCAACTTCGACAGAACTAGGAAAAACAGGTTGAAAAGCCCAACCAAAGGGGGCCTTAGGTGCTTAGGGTATCGAAGTATCACATACTTTTGCAAACAGATGGCCATACCTACTAGTAACTCCACATTGAGCTATGATGAAAAGTTCATAGATGATAACCTATGAAATGCTCATATTTGCACCAACTATTATCATAACTATGTACTGTTCTGCTGACACACCAAAACATAGTTTCAGGAGTTCCATGTAGTATTCGCTTTATATTTGCTCTATACAATTTGATCATGAATGGGGAACGACATCAAGTAAACTAGAGCACTACGGATGCCAGATCACGAGATCAGGCAACAGCAATGGGTATTATGCATCACAAATTAGGTAAAGATCATCCCACATTCACGTGCAATCAGGGTCGAACCAGCTAACACAAATGGGGAATCGAAGCCACGAAATCCCTAGACAGAGTCTGAGACCCGATCTCACCTTCTCCTCGCGCTTGGCGTCGCCGCTCCTGGAGCCCGAGTGGAAGTCGAGCTGTACGAGTCCCTCGCGCGTCTGCCGCACGATGTCGACGGGCGTCCGCGGCTTGGACTTGAAGAGGCCCTTCATCTTGGCCCCGTCGTCCGCTGCCGCTGCGGCGGTGGCCGCAGCGGCGGTCAGGCGCGGCGGGGAGGGCAAGGGCGAGGCCTTGGGCCGGCTTCGCCCCGCCGACCCGAACGAGAAGCAGCCCCGCAGGAACGCCACGGGGTCGCCGCGCCGGAGGGCCCTCGGGGGGCCCTGCTCTCCTCCCCGCGGGGCCTGGAGTTCGATCGGAGGGAGAACGCGGACGCGAGGGTACGAGGAGGGCTCGAGCTCGTCGTGCCCGTGATGCGGCGCCTGCGCTGGGGAGGAGACGGCGGGACAGACGAGGGGTGATCCGGTGATGGGCAGGACACACAGACACGGCGGTGGGGGCAGGCCGAGATCCCCCTCGCGTATCGACCGGTGGTAAGGACGAGGCCGGTCGCGTTTCGCGACGCTTCCTAATCCTGCCTCTCTGCCTGTCACATGTCAGCGTCTCGCTGTCCCGGTCTCTCTCAGTTTTGCGCTCTGCTCTAATCTGCTGTTTCTGCGCCCCTTTTCTGCCGCCTTTTTCTTCGCAGACCATCTTTGGATTCAGTGGCGACGACGAGATCCGTCCTGGAATGAATCAACACAAATCCACGGCCGTCCACGAGTGTGATTTGGTATTCATGTCAAATCGTGAGTCAACAACGACGACCCTTTTTATCCCAAGCAAGGTAAGGCAGATTAAAGATAAAATAAAAAAAACCGAGAAATAAAGGACACATAGAGGATAAAAAAAATTACGATTCAGACACGTTAATTGTTAGTCTCCAAGCATTCTTATCCATAACTAAATCCCTATAGATATTCCACTCATTAAGGTCTCTTTTAACCGACTCGTTTCAAGTCAGTTTAGATCGACCTCTACCGTTCTTTACATTATCGACCCGTTTTACAACCTCACTACGCACTGGCGCCTTAGGTGACTTCCGTTGGACATGGCTGAACCATCTCAAACAACCCTATCCCGAATATCGTCGTTCCGGACTCTATCCCTCCTTGTATGCCACAACACCATCGCAACATACGCATCTCTGCTACACTCAATTGCTGGATATGTCACCTTTTTTAGGCCAACATTCAGCACCGTATAGCATCGTCGGACGAATCGCTGTCCTATAAAACTTACCTTTTAACTTCTGAGGCACCCTTTTGTCACAGAGGATACCTGAAACTTGACGTCATTTCAACCAACCGGCTGAAATTCTATGCCTAACATCTTCATCGATGTCGTCATCCTTTTATAGCATCGATCCTAAATACCGAAAAATATCCTTCTTGGCCACCACTTGCCCATCGAGACTAACGCCTCCGTCCTTATTCCTAGTCGCGCTGAAGTCGCACCTCATGTACTCGGTCTTTGTCCTACTAAGTCTAAACCCTTTTAACTCTAAGTGTGTCTCCGTAGTTCTAACTTCCTATTAACCCATGCTCTTGTCTCGTCAACTAGCACCACATCATCAGCAAAGAGCATACAAGGGATATCACCTTATATGTCATGTGTGACCTCATCTATTACCAAAGCAAATAAATAAAGACTCAATGCTGACCTTGATGTAACCCTATTTTAATTAAAAAGTCACTTGTGTCGCCATCACATATATGTCAAATCGTGAGTAATTAAAAAAAAACTCGTGGAAACGGCCGGCAATCAAATCAAATTAAAACAAGAGAGACAAAACTTATGGAGATGTGCTTTAACTTTCACTGCTTTAATATTATTTAGGATGCCTTTTGTGCTTTTTCTCCTCGCACGGCACGGGTATTCCGAGCATTAGCCCACGTAGAATTTTGATGAGTACAAGTGGGGGATTGCTAATTCGCGAACGTTGAACCTCCGGTGAACGATCGGACGCAACTTTTCCATTTTTTGAAATATTCAAATCCCACCACTTTCCCAATTTGGTTATGCATGCACCGTCCGTACGTACGCATTCTCTTTCCTTTTCTCTCTTTTAACTTTCAACAAAGAGTTATCATGTATAAGTTAAAGTAACAACTATAACTAAAGTTCAAAGATGCCCTGTCAACAAAGATACATTTTCTTTAGTTTTTTTCAGCAGCGGTTTTTTCTCTTTTAACATCCTAATCATTCGGGACATGGAAATAGGGATAATAAAGGGTGGGGGAGCAAATAAAAGTAACTTTTACAGCCTATAATTTAGAACCAATCTCATAATATAATGCAAACTTGCAAAGATCAAATGGATACATAATAAGTTTCATAAAAAAAATTGAGCTAGTACAATAATATGAGGATCTCTATAAAACAATAACATTGAACATTCTTCTATCTTAAGGAACTCTATAGTTATGACACGGACCATACATCTATCTTCAATTTAAAGCTCTCTGCAAACATACAAGGAAAAACATGAGGTACCACAAGAACTTAGCTACTATTCACATCAAAACACAAGTTAAATACACAAGTCTGTTCACTAGTTAATCGGTTAAATTAGGAACCATACACATAACCCACAAGTTAGATACATAACTCTGTGTACTAAGTTAGTAGAAAAACACTCAATTAAGAAAAAACACGTAGCTTAGCAGCACAAACAAAAGCTACATAGAACAAATATACAGAGAAATGTTGAGAAAGCACAGTTGATTGAAGAATCTCATAACAAAAGTTGATCGATGAGACTTGTAAGTGGCAATGACGGTAAATAGTCTAGAAGAAAAGCATACCTCTTATATCTTGTTGATGCATAATTTCAAAGATTCATACCCTGAGAAGTTTAAGAAGTAAAGATAAGGATTCTATCAGACACAAAACCATGAGCGTACAAAAGTAAAAGATACTATATGTTGCTAATATAATCTAATCTATACACAGGTTTTAGTAACTTACTAATCTAATCTATGTTTGTAACTTAGCAGTCGAACTAAGTTATAGAGCCTAACTTATCGTGTACAACTTGCGTAAGTTGTTAGTAAAGGTAGTTGTCTTAACTTATGATGCTAAGTTAGTCGTCAAATTAAGTTAACTAAGTTACAACATAAGTTATGTCCTGCCTAATGGAATTTTACTATAAACTTGTGTAGATAAGTTACATTGCACAAACTTATATTCATAAGTTATACAACACAAGTTATGCATCTAACTGATATTTGGCATCTCTACAAAGTAAGCACAGTTAGCCTTAATTTAATTGATTTGTAGCATCCTGGGAACATAAAACCAAAAGCAAATTATTTATGAAAACCATAGAATAAGATGACAAGAAAAATTAAGAATACAAAATACAATGTGAAACTATATATCAGAGAAACCATACCTTGAAAGAAACAAGAGACAAGTTGTAGATATATGAGTACATTCCAGACAATTATACCTCGACAAGCTATCAAGAAGGTGAGCTGCAGTTTGAACATTAACATTGGAATCTGTAGAAAGCTTGCATTAACCATCAAAAAAATTATTGAAGTAGATGATGAAATCCCCTCTAACAACCTAAAGGTATAAATTCAATTAGTGTAAAATGCAAAGCAAATAAACAATTTATTTTCCATTACTGAACTAAATGCTTAACTTTACTATGTTTTATAGCGCTTCGCAAGCATAGTAACACAGTCTACTATCTTGGTTCAGAAAAGAATTAGGCACATGAGGCACAATTTGCTGTAAGCACACAAGCAATAGAGTTTATTGTACAGTCAAATTGGCAAGATAAAAAAAAAGCACAGACAATATAATGTAGGCAGGAAAACATAATTTATGTTAATAGAGCTTTTCTGCTGGGTAGACATATAAGTGGCTAAACATAAATATGAAGCAAGCTTAACAGTAAGCTTAATAGGATCCCTTAACCAAACCAGGGCTACCAATACTAACAATGGACCACAATTATTGATACATAACCTATCTAGATTGTTTAACATGCACAGTTAGATCAAACAAATCTACTTAGGTAGCTTCATGAAAAAGTGTCTTCCTAAGACACTTCATGGCTGGAATTGGCCAACTTACCTAAATAGATAGTTTCAGTAAGTAAGATGGCAACTCATAAAAATAGAATAGATCCATAGGTTGTCAGGAAACAAACCCAACTCTAATGCATACATGCATCAACATTGTCTTAGACAAAGTTTGAAAAACTAAATGATTTGGGATAATTCATGTCAGTCATATTTCCTAGGAACCCAGTATGCATTGACCTCCCAGCACATCTCTGAACCAAAGATTTGGAAGGAATTAATCTGAACAAACTGATCAATTGAAACTCCATAATAATTTTGGCTAGATACAGATTGATTCCTATGGATGTGACCTTCAATAATTATGTACCATGAAATAGACCAGAGCTGCACATAGTTGATCAATATAAAACTTCAAAATCTAAAAATAGCAGCCACAACTCCTAACGAGACCTAGCCACAAAGTAGTATAGCAGCAGCCAGCATAAAAAATGTTTAGTACGCCACATCCTTTGATAGTATAGTATTTGACCCTGAATTTTATCCGAATTCTTTATAGCTAGATTGTGATTAAAATGTCTAGTAAACCAACCACTCTAAACTATGTAGTAAGTTAGTAGTCAAACTAAGTTATACAGACTAACTAATCCTGTGCAAGTTACATAATTGTTAGTAAAGCTAGTAGTCTTAACTTATGATGCAAAGTTAGAGGTTAATCTAAGTCATACACCTAACTTATAATGGCAAGTTAGTAGTATAACTTAAAGCTGTACGTTAGCAGAATGACTTAGTTTGTAGAAATTAGCAATATAACTTACCGGTATAAGTTAGCAGTATAACTTAATTCCACAAGTTAGAACTATAACTTTGCATAATCTATTACTATGGGATAGCATATGTAAAGAAAGTTATCATCCTGGTACGAGTCAATACCACTTCCAATCAGGTAAGCTATGGATAAATATTGCCTTGCCACTATTAGTCAAGCAGAAAAGTTCATCAGTTTACCCCTTTCTACTTCCAAAAAAACACACCAAAAGCAGAAGAAACCAATGTGGTCAAAAAGAGCACATTCTTTTGGACACTCAGGTCAGAGTTATGTAGGATTAACCTCTTTTGTCCCAAGCCACCAGGCTTCAGAAAACATGATCTGACAAGAGACAACAACATCATAAATAATTAGGCACTATCCACTTGTCAACATTTCAAAAAAAATAAAGGTAAATTTGTAGATGGAGAGAAGCAAAATGTTTATGTTCTAGGCCAAATGTGAAGCGTTCTCATTCAACAGTACTGCAAATTTGTAGCATAACAAATGGGACGTTGAACTGGAACCATACTAGATCCTATTTTCAGTGACCTAAAGTGAACTAATTCAACTGTGACTACAAATTTGGCAGGATAATAAATGGGACACTTGGCTAGAAGCATACCAGATCCTATTTTCAAATAGTGAAGATCAAAAGTGATATGTTCACTTGGTTGATATTGGATCATATTTGGATTATGGTACATATACACTATTGCAAGTAAGTTCGATGATACATACTATTGCTCATATACTATAGTGAAGATTGCATTAGTTAAATAATATCAGGCACTATCCATATGTTTAATTTAGCAAGCTTATATAACGTGATCCATGCCGCACTTAAGCAGTCAATAAAAGTATAAAAGTAATGCACTTGGAGAAAAGAGAGGGATTACCATCAAGAAAATCAGGAAGGCAACCAAGCATGTCAATATCAGGAATATTATCTAACATTGCTATCCACCCCACCAAAAATTGTCTTACATAAGGATTCAACACATTCATACGCTCTCCCAAGAGCGGTACAGATTCTTTTATGCGAAAGAGAAAAATCAAGATATGGGACGAATCAGAAATTAACACTGAACTTATAACAAGCAAGGCACTAATAAGAAAAAGACAATCATATGCATCATACCTGAACTGATCACTCTCAGTTAAGATATCCTGATGGATAAATAATTATCTTAACAGAGATAATTAAGAAAGGAAACAAGGGACAAGTTGTTGATATATGAGTACAGTCCAGACAATTATACCTTGACAAGCCTATCAAGAAGCTGAGCTGCACTTTGAACATTAGCATCGGAATCTATAGAAAGCTTGCATTAAGCATCGAAAAAATTGTTGAAGTAGATGATAAAATCCCCTCTAACAACCTAAAGACAGAAATTTTGCTTCCCCCCTACTACTTTAATTTGTGCAGTACTAACAGATCTGGTGATATTTCCCCCCCGAAAGTTCTCAAAAAATATTCTTGCTTTATCAGCTATCCATATATATACCATAGCTAGCTACATGTTGGCAATTAATTGCCACATGATTGTATAGTTTTTTTTAACTCAAACTCGGCATTAGGGCATTGTATCACTTATCGACAAAACCAGCAAAGTCAGCATGTGATTGCGCCTTTTACAGAGTCAGAGGGATCATCAAGCCATATCATAGATTGGCTTAATCCTAATTTAGCAACCTTGTGCGCAGACGAGTTACAAGATCGTAGTACATTAATGATTTTACAACTGCTAAAACAATCAATCATGAACTCCCGTAGTATATTTTCTCAAAAAAAAAAACTCCCGTAGTATATGTTCTCAAATTCTTTTCCTACTACTACATGACATGATTGAATTAGTCATATGCTAGTGTATAACAGCGGTTTTGCGCACATTTCACTTAGATGCAGGATATATACTACTGTTATATATAATGCATACTTATCTATGTTCCTCAGAACTCAGAAGCATTATTTTCAATTACAATATATTCAAGATTTCTTTGTACATGCACGATCAATCATCAATTGAATTACTATTTTGTTTGCAAGATGGCTCGTACTTTAGGTATTGCTCGTAAGTCAGATTATACTCGTAAGTCGACCAGAGGAAAGGCACCAAGGAAGCAACTCGTTTGTACGATCTTTGTATGTGTATATGTAAAATTTGTATATATGTTAAGTATCATTTGCGTCTTTTGAAACTTTTTCTAACATTAGTAGTATGGTGGCTTGTGATTGTGACCATATATAGGCTGCTGCTGGCAAGCCAGCGCTTGTAACAGGAGTTGTGAAGAAACCTCATCGTTACCGCCCTGGAGCCGTAGCTCTTCGGTACGTGTTGTGTGCAAGTGCAACACAGCTGATTTATTTCATGGTTGCTCTCTACCAATTTAAATATTTTCACGCAAGCAACCGTTTCACAACTGAATGTGAACCTCACACTTATTTCATTTTTTGCAGTGAAATTCGCAAGTATCAGAAGAGCACCGAGCTGCTCATCAAGAAGATGCCCTTCCAGAGGCTCGTCAGGGAGATAGCCCAGCTTCACAAGGTATATATGGTTGCTAATTTGATCACCCACTTGCACGATTTTCAATTTTTCCTCCTTGTTTTTTCTTCCTTTCCAAGCATTTGTAAATTGTAATGTCTGAATTCAGCTTCATACAACACATGCAGAGTGACCTGCGTTTCCAGAGTCATGCGATCCTTGCTCTGCAGGAGGCGGCAGAGGCGTATCTCGTGGCTCTCTTCGAGGACACCAACCTGTGTGCCCTCCATGCCAAGCGAGTGACCATCATGCCCAAGGATGTTCATCTGGCTAAAAGGATCCGTGGCGAGAGGCAGTAATCGCATTGCGATGCGTCGCCAATGGAGCTACGGACAACCTGCTTCTTAGTTTATCTTGTCGAGAAGCATTACCTTAAGTTTGTGTCAAACACTATAATATGTCTAATAACTAGCCAGTTAATGGTAGCCTCCGGCCGCTAGGTTTTGTTTTGCGCCGGTGTAATAAGACATTAAGTTTTACGTAACTGAAGTTATATCAGTCACGTTTTCTGCTTGTTTTCGTGGCTGTTGAATTTCTTTTCACCAAATCGTGGTACCAGAAACAATGCATAGGCGCGTCAGCTTTTGGATCAGTCCCAGTAATAATTAAAGATTTAAGCAGGCACCAAAGAGGCGGGGGAAAAAAAACTCTGGCACCAAACAGAGAGGCACCAAATATTTAAGCAGCCATACGTCAGTTATATCAGTCACATTTTTCTGCTTGTTTTCTTGGATGTTCAATTTCTTTTTACGTAACTGCGTCACTACTTTCCTGGCTGTCGAATTTCGTTTGACGAGGTCGTGATACAGAGAACAACACATAGTGCGTCAGCTTTTGGACTATGGAACATTTTGTCAACTTTTAGACCATTTTTTAGGACTCAGGTCTTAGAAATTCTGTGATGCAACTTTGTCCGGAGACTGCAAATCTCACAATTTAAAGGACCCAAGAAGTGAAAACAAAAGGATGGATTAAAAGACGGGAGGAGCTTTTGTTTGGTTTATAAAGCTTTTGTTTGGTTTATACGGGAGGAGCTTTTGTTTGGTTTAGAAATTCTGTGATGCAGCTTTTGTTTGAAGAAAGAAAAAGGGGACGAGCAAATTAAAATTCCCTAACTTCTCTCATGTTCTACAAACCATTGCACACACGGGCACCTTAAAAATTCTAAAGCCGCCTGCCAAAGCAAGTTGAGGTATTGGAAAGAGAAGGTGCTAAGAAAGAAATCACACTACTACAATACCATTTCCGTTAATGACCCGAACCAAACCAAAAAAGAAAACTAAAATATAATTTCCTCGGTTCTTTTTTTGAAAAGAACCATTGGTTCAGTCAAACCAGGCCACTCCTAGAGAGAAATAAAAAGGAAAATAGCACTGAAATTCACACAAGTACTATCTCTATCCAAAAAAGATACAATTCTAACTTTACATCAAGTCTATCAAATCAATCTATCGTAAAAAGTACCAAAAAAATATTTATGGTACCAAATAATTACAATTAGATTACAATTAATTTTAGAGAAGTTACAGATAACATTTATCACTGATTGTAGGTAAAGGAGATCACTTATTTCAATGGCGTGGAGATGATATAAGATTAGGAATCACGTATACAGACGTGTCGTGGATCCAGACGCGAGTGTCCATTGTCAATTTGCAGAGTGGCACCTCTGTTCAACCAACCAACCGGTTCCGTACGAGATGGTAGGTAAATAAAGAGAGTGAATGAGTGATCAGCGACGAATTCTGAGCAAATGGATATGGTCAGCTCGTTTAACAGAACACCAAAATATATGGTTACTAAAACAGAGAAACCAAACCATTTTTCATAAGTACTGACCGATACATTAAGACAAGAGCAACTAATTTAGAACAAGCATGGGAAGATGTTATTCCTCTGCGCTAGTAAGATTCAGATTCAGCTGAGGCGACTGCAAATGTCGTCTCTTTGCTTCGTTACTCGGCGGCCGGAGCGCAGATCAGAAGAACGCCCGGCTGCCATAGAACACCTTGGGAGACGGCTTCTCCTGCTGCCCTGCGGCGGCCGGCTTCTTCACCGCGCTCGAGTCGGCAGCAGTGGAGTCTGCGTCGCGTGTGGCTGCTGCGGGACTGCTCTTCCCGCTGCTGCCATTGTCAATGTCCAAGGATGGAAGCTTCATCTTGGCCAGGGAATCCGTGAACTGCTGCATGCTCTTCATGTACATGTCCATGATCTGGTTCCCGTCCACCTTCACCTCCTGCTCGATGTTGACGCTGATCACCGGCTTGTCCACGGCGGGAGCCTCCGACGCGGCGCCGGGCGAGTTCGCCGCCGGGACCTCCTGGACGGTGCGGGACGACGAGTCGACCTCCGCGTCGGCGGTCTCCGACGCCGCCTTCTCCTTTCGGTCGGCCGACGAATGGGCGTTCCCGGACGGCTCCGAGCTGGAGTTGGACTGAGGGGTGGCCGGGAACGCCGCGGCGGCAGCGGGGGACTCCGTGGTGGACACGCTGCTGACCGGCGTGTCGCTCCGGAATGCGCCCACCGAGTCGGCGGTGCTGTTGTCCGTCGAGAAGCTCTCCACGAGGCGCACGCCGGTGTCGTCGTGGCTCAACGTCGTGGCGCCGTCTCCGTGCTCCGAGGTGAGGAGGCTGTCGGAGCTCTGCGTTTCCACGGCCGCGCACGGCGGCATCTTGGTGTACTCGGAGACCATGATCTGGTTCTCCTCCACGAGATTCAGGTCCGGGAACTCGATCTTCTCGTACTCCTTCCCGTTCCCGGCGCCGTCAGCGGCGTTGTTCCCCGGCTCCTCCTCCTCCGGGTCGGCCAGCGCCGGCTTGGGCGTGGGCGAGATGGGCACGACCTCCGGCACGACCCCGATGTAGGAGAGCTCGAGCTGCAGGAATCCCGAGGGGGTCTGGAAGAGGTCGCTGGTGGTGAGCGGGAACTCGCGGGCGAGCGTGCCGCCGTCGGCCGCGACGACCTCCGGGAGCGGCACGAGCGCGAACCCCAGCAGCTGGTCCTGCAGGTAGTTCTTGACCCGGCTGAGCATCCACACCTCGCAGCGGAGCGCGGCGTCCACGTCCCCCGCGCGCACGCCCAGGCGCAGCGACTGGTCGAACACCGGGTTGCGGCCGCCGCCGTTGACCACCTGCGTGGACGCCGCCGGCGCGCCCTCCCCCGGCAGCGAGAGCCGCGCGTACACGTCCTGCTTGTGGTAGATGCAGATGTTCTGGATGTCCCGCGCGCTGCGCACGTGCACGTCGACGTACCCGATCAGCTCCGCGCCCCCGGTCCCGTTCCCGTTCGCGGACGCCGCCGCCGCCGGGGCAGACG
>CM041630.1:60273908-60349019 GCA_023333625.1 Bothriochloa decipiens | reverse complement strand
TAGATCCGAGCCGAAAGCAACGCCGCGATCGGGGGCCACGAGCGCGCGCGCGCGCACACACACGCTCGCCTCGCCCACACGGGCCCAACGCTAAGGCCACCGAATTGCGCGGCCGCCGCGAGATCCGTACCAGATCCGGCCGCCCCCGGCGCGATCCGGCACCGATCGAGCACGCGACAGTCGGATCGGAAGGACGCTTACCGGTCGGTCGGTCGGTCGGCGGCGGCGGCGGCGGCGGCGGCGAGGAGGGATCGTGGGGCGCCCGCGTCCGCGTCGCCTCTCCTCTCGCTGTCCGTCCCGCTAAGATCTCGATGCGGGCATGGGAGGAGGGAGGTGGTGGGGGAAGTTTGCTTGGGCTCGGACGGCACGCCTCGTCTCCTCCTCTCCTTTTTATCGTATCGAGCTTTTGCTTCCCCCTCCCTCCGCTCGGTGGCTGGCTGGCGAGCGATGCCTTGCCTGCCGCGATGCGGTGGTGGTTGTCTCTTGTTTTTACCTTTGCGGGGAGGGAGAGATGCCTTTTTTAATCAATCGCCCCCGGTGCCCTGCGATTGCGGTGCTCGGCTGGATTGGGAAAGCGGAGGGTGAGCAACGCGGAAAATGGATTAATAATGGAGAGGCAGGTCGGCGCCGCGCTGGAGGCGACGCGAGCGCGAGGTTACGCGATGATATGGGCTGCGTGTGTGGTGCGCGGGGAAGGAGACGAGCGCTGGAGTCGGAGGCAGCAGGCAGGCAACCGAACCGGGCGGGTGGGTTGGGCTCCGTGTCGCCGCGGCGCGCTGTGGGGTGCGGGCGTGCGGCCTGTCCAATCCTCGCGCGCCGGAAGAGGCGCGGCATGCGTGCGGCGCCCACCCGGCAGTGAGCCGCTGTGCCGGTTAGCGGAAGACGTGGAGGCACGTACAAAGATTTTTTTTCCTGCTTTACAATTAGTGCTTTTTTTCTCCGGCAATATACTTGTCTAAAAATAATATAGTACCGTGCAACTAAGTTCGTGATGTACAGAAAATATAGTACTGTGCAACTAAGTTCGTGATGTACAGAAAACTTCAGAATTTTAATCTGCAGACTTTCGCACAACACCTAAATAATATGAAGCACAGCTAGTGGGAAAAAAAAAACAAAGAAACGGCGAGCATCTTCAACAGATTATTTATCTTATTACTATTCTTACTATTGACCTTAGAATTATGATCCAAACCATACAACAACGGAGGCTAGCTCGTCTGAGGTTGCAATCAACCTTCAACACGGAGTAAAACAAAAACTATTGGAATCGAATAAACTGGTCTAAAGACCGAGTGAGTAGGCCGATCTATAGCCTGTCCAACGCCAAAACAGACTAGAAACGTCTCTCGGGATGACCCATCAAGAAGGACTATGCCTAGGGTTGTTGGACTAGTAAGGCCGCCAAGAACGCCGATACACTCGTGGAGAGATGTAACGAACCGCATGGATGTTGGAAAAACAGATAAAATTAGGGTAGTAGACGTATTTTGACAATTGAGTGTTAATTATTCAACAGGTCATAATCCTCTCATACACGTAGAGGAAGTAGTTTTTATCCCGGTAGGAAACAAGTCTAAAACATAATCTTTAAATTTCCCATGTCAAAAATAGGTCTAAAACCGAGTTGGAGTCAAAACGGCTCGAAAACAATAGAAAAGTTGGAAGTTGGCTCGGCTTAGTGGCTTCATACGGCCCAAAACACTATTTTTGGGCTGAGGAGGAGTTGCCTAAACCAACTGGGCACTAGAACTATCGGGCAAAAGATTTTAAAATTCATAATTAATTCATATTTTTTATCAGCTCGACGAGAGGAACGCAGTGTTGAGGTCCATTTTTGCATTTGACGAAACGGTAGAGTCGGCTTAGCCGATTTGGTTAGACCCACATAGCTCATCTTCTTCTTTGCGTGTTTCTTTCACAATTTGTTGCGATAATCAACTCCTACACATCCATGATGATTCAAACTTATTGGAGATGCAATAACCCATGTTGGAACATTTTTTAAGTGTCAACACTTACATCTCAGAAGATTATATCGTTGATCTCTTATTATTAATAATGTAGCTCTTTTTCTACTCCAACAGATTATCAATACCTTTTGATGTATAATAAGTACCACGAGATTCAGCATTGGACTATACTTTCATAATAAATCGCACCTACAAATGTTCATTAATTTTGTGATCCTAAAGTTTAACGCCTCGAAAAATGATATGTGCATTTACTACGATAGAGGGAGTATACCTACTCCACCTCGAACTAAACCACACATGGCTCAACAGCTCCATCCCATCATCGCTGGCAATGCCGAAAGAGATGGAAACTTAGCCCGTCATAGCAATGTGGTGTTCTTCGATATCTCTTCAACAACTGGTCATGGACGTGGAGGGAGCTCATTTGGTGTTCTACTGGACGTTGTTTGTGTTGACCACATAGGGTTTGCCTAAGTGCCTATGGTGATGACGAGGGCATAAGAGGCCACGTCATCTACATTGAAAGTAATGTATTTTTATTGGTAGGGTTGGAGTGCCATTGTGGTTGTGAGGATCTTGGAAAGGTTTGTGGTTAGCGACCAAATTGTGCACATCAACATGGAGGCGTTGCGTGGTGGATGGTGCAGCGAATGTCGTGGTGTTCAACTTGTATATGTCGACATCGAAGTTTCCGATGGCAAGGTCATTGTACGTCATGCTTATGCTCCTTGCGATGTGTTTGTCATTGTCGTCGCTGATGTGTAACAGGTGCAGAATGACGAGAAGGTGAGTTCAGTGAGTTTTATCTTTTCCCGTTCTATTTTCCTTTATATAATTTTGAATGCACCTTCACTTACTTACTAATTCCATTTCTTTTTAGCTCCTATCGAATATGCGTCCAACGACGAGTGGCTTGTTGGTTTCTTTTCAGCTCTTATCGAATATCCGTCGGGCGGCATGTTACTTGTTGGTCTTGACTAGGGTGTCTCGAATGCTTGTATTGATCTTTACCATCATTTGTATCTAAAATAGAAATTATTATGTGCATAGTTTCATCTCTATGTAGCAATCCAATCTATGTTAAGTAAAAAACAACAGTGATTTCTACAAGCACGGACATGCTTCTAGGATCACATTTGCGCATCTTTATATCGATGTTGCATCTTTAATCAGATATCTTTTGTTGTTGATTATGAATGTCTTTTAGAGCTATAACTATACACATCCTAAGGTTATTTTTTCTTTAGTTACATTTATTTAGTATTTTAGCACTAATGATACGCTAGTTTTTCAACAACATGATGACTATTGTCATAATAGTCATGTTTTGCTACCGCATTATATTAGGAATAACTCGAGTCGAAGGAGGAGTTAGAGATGTCTAAGCACGTAGAGGGCAACCAACAAGCCGATGGTGCAGAGGCTGACCAGACAAAGGGGGTCGTCAGCAAAGTGCCCATGAGGAGAACAACGGCTAGAACCTCTAGGTGCATTGATCTAACACATGCAAGCACCTGCGCCACTACACGGCCCATCGACTAGTTCATCCAGCAGTAGTGTATAAGTCTGTGTGGAGGTGGATGGGTTTTTTTAGAAGTAACTTGTCGACTCAGTTTTGGACAACAACAAGAAAGAGGAGAGAAGAGCAAGAAGGAGAGGGTGAAAATGAATGGGTCGACCCCCCTTCACCTTCCCGTCTCCCCTTTTTATATGAGAGGTGGGATTAGAGGTTTTCATTATGTTTCCCTAGTAGGGCTTGTATTTACTCTAGGGGCTACAAATGGGGCGTAGATGTTATCTCACAAGCCCCTAGGGTATGTAATTGATCCCTAAACACACTTAGTGGAGGTACCCAATATATAATATACACCCCTGAAAACTTTAAAGTGGGTAGTTAAGAGGTGGTGGGTTTCCTAGCTACGTTTTAGGGAGAGGGGTGGATTTTGAGTGTTACTTATAATTTTTAAAACCTTTTGATGTTGAGGATATATAAGATGTGTAATTTTGGGAGCAATCATATTCCCTTATATTGCATACTTGATATTCAAGATAAGATAATTTTGTTTAGATCCTTCTAGTTATCGTCAGAAGCCATAGTGGAGCTATAGATTTTGGTGTCTATTAGGGTGCGTTAAATGCATCAGCAACCCTCAAACTTATAAGGGTGTATCACTTAGAGCCATAAACTTTAAAAAACACATATTTGGATCCCTAAATTTGTTAAGTGGTTACTGCATGTCCATACCAGCCACATGCATGTTACTTGCTCATGTAACATGCAACATGACATATTTTTTTACATTTAACCTTCTCTTTCCCTTTTATTACACGAATAGATCCTTGTTCTCCTCTTCTCTCGCACTGACCCTAGCCCATCCGACGCTACGGTTATACACGAGCTCTAGTGACAATGAGAGAAGGGAGAAGCAAGGTGAAGACATGATCTATTTGTCATAGAAGAGTAAAGATGAGCGCTTAAATACAGAAAAAATATGTCATACTGGTATGCCACATCAACAAGAAATATCCATGTGGCTGCTGGATTGAACTTAGTGCATTACTTAACAAGTTTAGGGACACAGAAATGTACTGTAAAAGTTCATGGACGTAAGTGACACACTTGCAAGTTTGAGAGTTGCTGATGCATTTATCTCATCTTTTGGCTAAACTGCTACGGCAAGCACCAAACGTTGCCACTCCTTCTATTTCTTTATGAAAAATAAAGGATCACAATATAATCATGACTCTATGAAGTTTGAGTCGAAACATGTGTATAGTATTTCATAAAGAAAGGTCAAAATTAAAATATTTTTCTCAAATATTTCATAGTGAAAATTGTGTTTTGTAGAAGAATATACAAGTTATTCATCCCCCCTGGCCATCTAGATCCTATAAACAGGAAAGATAGGTATTAGAGAGAGGTGTGGCCTAGATCTGAAGTTCCAGAGACGTGTTGATGAGATGAATCGGCATAGTAAAAAAGGATGACAAGGATAGAGGAAGGCATAGGCAGATACAAAGCAGTCAAGGCATCGAGCTAGTAAGAACGAGATACAAAGGCAGCGATGGTTGAATGGGGGAATGAACTAGGGTTGAGGTGGGGGAAAGGGGTACATCCCCCAGGTCATTGGGCTGACATCAGGCTGACCGTTAGTTTGTGGTCCGTGATGTGCCACCTAATGTTCATGGAAAGCGACCCAAGCATGGCACTAACAACCATCGACCCAAAGCACCGTCAACCATTGTGTCTTGTTGTGCTTGCGCCCGATCAAACAGTGAACTTTGGGCGAGCTATCAGGACAAGGACACTTTTTGTACACCTATACCAAAGACCACAAGCACAAGAAAAAAACTCGATGAGGAGCGGAAAAATAGATATGCCCTAAGCGAAAGTGCGCCCCCACCATCGCCAATGCCATCCTAGTTGCCACACAAGCCTCTAGTGGTGGTGCGACGAGGATGCGAGGATATGAGAAGTGGCGACGCGACACAAGGTATTAAGTACGCATATGAGGAGAGGAGCTATCATGATTTGTGAGTAATAGAGAACTTGCTTTAGGGCATGGTAGCTCTAAATATTATTTTATAAAAGTTAACTTTTGATCAATAGCTAGGTTCATACTCAGAATCCAAGGTCATACGAGAGTGTAATATTATCATACAAGGCTATCCATATTATGAGCTACGCTAAAAGTTAGCACTAACTAGCTTATACTACCATTGTGGGTGCCCTTAACGATGCCACTGTATGAATGGTTTTATACGCTAATTCACATTCGACTCTGTTACTCTGTCCGATCTTCCAGTTCCGCAGCAGTTAGATGTGCTATATTGACCTTCTATGTGTCAATTAAATGTTTACTCTAATCTTTTCACGATTCAAGCAACTCTCAAATTCCATTTGCAAGGAGGTTTGGACTGTCATGAGTCCATGGGTAGGATGTACACTTCTCGCTCCGGATAATAACAATCCTACTGTAGAGGAATGGTGTGCCTCAATGCTGCAAGGAATATACCCCAACCAACAAGCTATAGCGGACTTATCAAGGAGAGATGGATCTTAGGAGGCATGCGTGTGGACATCCGGGTAGAATAGTTGGCTCACATTACTGAATGCGTGTCAAGGTTTATTTTATTTATTTATTTATTTATTTGTAAAACTATGCTCGCTTCTTCTTCTCCTTAAAATGGCAGCGCTCCTGCCGTTTAGTAAACAGAACAAACTTACATTGGCAAGAGCATGAGAAACACCATTTTCCAAGACCAAGAAGCAAATAAGACCTAAAATTGTCGCGCCACATAAATAATTCAGATGTTCAGAGTTGCTAACCTAACAAAGTCATTTGCCCTTTTTTTTACTAAACAAAGCACTTTGCTTTCATGTGTTTATATTGAAGTACTGATCGAGTGGCCACCTGACATTAACTACCTCTTCAGATCTTTGACATTTCTAGCAATATTTACACAAAACCACTGCTTACATACATGCTTCCAAAAATCTACCGTAACACCTGCACTTTCGATTCCACAAGTAAATGATTTGATTTTCTCCTCACGTGTGCTTGTACTTGTCCTGTTCTACGTGCAATTCGGGTGCTCTGTTGCTGCGCTGCACTTGCTCTGCTTTCCCCTGGACCTACCCCTCCCGAACACGGCTAGCCTCGCGAAGACGCGCAGGATCCTGCTCGCGCACCGGCGCTGCGAGCCCCAGCGCATGGAGCCGATGCAGCTGCCGGAGACCGTGGCTCGACGTTTGAGGATCGCCGGCGTGCCCGCGTCCGCCGCTGCGACCCTGAAGCTCGGCTCCTTGCTTTCCCTGCGAGCCGAGGCCGAGCTCTTCAGAGTGTTGTGCCGCTGCAGGGTCTGCTTCAGCGAGATGATCTCCTGCTCCAGCGCCTGGATCCTGAAGCTGGCGGTCTCGTAGTCCGACGCGTCGTCGCGGGCGCGGAGCTTGGCGTCGCGCGGGCCGCGGTGGCTGTCGTACGGGCTGCTGCTGCTCAGGGGCTGGCTGTTGGGGACGACGGGGCACCCGGGGCTCGGCGTGTACGCGCCGGCGCCAGGGACGAGCTCGCCGGAGTGCATGCACCGGAACGAGTCGGAACACTCTGTGAAGGCGCGGTGCGTGTGCAGCTGCTGCACGAACAGCGCCTGCACGATTAGCCGGAGCGGCATCCGCTCGTTCTGCACGGCCTGGATGCACGCCTCGTGAGACAGCTTCCGGACATCCAGGTGGCCGCACAGCGTCGCCTTCTCCTCCCCGGACAAACCCCGATGCTCCTGCACGCAGCATGACAAAATCGGCATTCTCTTCTTGGTTAGCGACAGTTCAAACATGTCGCAGTCGTTGGGCAGCATGATTGATCGAGCACTGGACACATGTCTTACTTACCACTAGATATGTGTTGATTGCTTCGTACAAGTGGTTGTGCGTCTTCCGGTCGCCGGCTGGAATGACTCCGATCAGCTCAGCCAGCCTTTCCGGCCGGAGCTTCGGATCGCCAGCGAATTGTACGAGGTAACGATCCCACAGCTCGGAGACAGCCTCCGCCGCGCCTTTCCTATGCACGGAGGCGGCATGGTTTGACACGATGCTCTCCATTGCCCTCACCTCCCTGCTATCTGCGATGGACATTAACCGGTCGGCTTCTTCTTCCGGCAGCGGCAGATCGTCCACGCGAGCGAATTGCAAATTCGACGCGACTTGTTCTCGCAGCTTTGTCCGGCTTTCGTCGCTCAGCTCCAGGGTCAGCGATCGCGACAGCAGAGCGAAGTAGAACGCCACAGGGATGGCACCGCCCGCAGCCACTGCTGCCGACTCGGCCGGGAGCAGCCCGATGACGCCTTCGAGGATCGCAGCGGCCCTCCTGTTGGCGTCGGTCTCGCCGTCGACGGCGGCCTCGTCCGTGGTGGCCCAGAACTTGTGCGTCTTCTTGGAGAGCACCCACTTGTTGGCGTAGAGGAGGACGACGGGGCTGACGTACTTCTCCTTCATGCCCTGCCGCCGCAGCGCCTGCACGATCCGCTGGAAGAAGTCGAACGGGAGCGCGACGAGGTCCTTGATCCAGAGGTCGCGCGCGGCGAGCTCCTTGACGAGCTCGGCGTCCCAGCGGCGCCCGACCAGCGCGCGCGTCGCGTCCCCGCCGCCGCCGCCGCCGCCGCCGGGCTGCAGGTCCCGCGGCAGCTGCTCCGGGTCGAGGATCTCCATGCACGCCATGAACGCCAGGGACTCGACGCAGCGGCTGACGATAAGGAGCTCCTCGGCGGCCGGGAGCAGGGGCTGGCACCGCTGCAGGACGATAAGCGCGTCGTCCCAGCTCTGCAGCACCACCTGGTTGATGTACAGGTCGCAGCGCGCGCCCAGGCCGCCGGACACGCCCAGGAACTCCGCCGCGCACCGCACCGCCGCCACGTTGAAGGGGTCCAGCGCCACGGCGTCGCCGTAGCAGAAGAGCGCGATCGCCTCGAACGCCTCGCTGACCCCGGGGAAGCTGGCCGGAAGCTCGACGTCGTCGCCGGACTGGAGCGACGCCGATACCTCGCTGAAATACTTGCACTTGGACACCAAAGGATCCTGCCATCGATCGGGGACACAAACTTGCTAATCCGCCCTTCGATCAAAACAAGATGACAAATTTCCAGCAAGCTCTTCCTTACCTTGTGCAGGTCGAAGCTTCTGTCACCGACGCGCACGCGGAACGTCGCCGGAGACCCGGTCTCCTTGGTCCTGCATCATCAACAGAGCCGTGATGAGTTGGACTGTATGCCATGTCACCGGTGAAGCTCTCGAGCTGAAGCAGCCATACCATGCGGCGACTCTCCTCTGCAGCAACAAGGCGGTGCTCGGGCTGGAGTAGGGGCTGAACACGGCCGGTACCTCCGACTTGGCAGCCGGCGACAGCTCCACCTCCGTCTCCAAATCCAGCCCCATCATCGCGACGAGCACCGGCAGCAGCTCGGCCCGGCGGTCAGGTAGCAGCAGCACCAGCACCGTACCGTAGCAGCAGCGGTGGCAGAGTATTATACAGCAGCTAGCCCGCGTGGAGTGTGGGAGGAAGAAACATAGGGAGGCGTGCAAAAGGGTACAATGGCTGAGGGCGCACGAATGGGAGTTGAACCCCAGTTTTCAGGCTGGGAAATCGGATCGCCCCCTCGTGCAAGTTTCCTTACGCCCCCTGGGTGCTCGTGCGACTGCGAGGAGGTGGCTGGGCTGGCAGCGGCGGCGTTTCCCGTGCTCGCTGCGACGGGGGCAGGCTTGTAAGGATCCGAGGGGGTCAACACTAGTTTAACAGCGCGACGAAGCTGGATGCCTTCGATCCAACTCAAACGGTTCACCAACTTGCACCGCTTGGGAAAACAAAATGTAGATCTGCTCCCTGATTTTGATGCTCGCCGGGCTGCTTTTGCACTGTACAATGCTCGCCGGGCGTCCAGGTGTTCAATATTCTCAACCAGATATAGAAAACCCGAGGAGATATGTATGTATATATGCTCTTCCGGTCGTACCAGAAAAGCTTTCTGAACCGTGGACAAGACGGTCCTACGACGAATAGATAGATGCCACGAAAGTCCAAGCTGAAGAAGCGATGGACAGAGTTGCCGTTGCTTGGAGGGAACAAACAGCTGCTGCTAAGCCTCGTCGTCACTTTTAAAACTGCCCCAGGACTGGGCACCGAGCTATTCCAATCACCTGACGAACTCCACCGTAGAAACTCCAGGACGACGGAGCCGTACTACCAGCCCGACGCATAATCCTGACAGCTGCACTTTCCATACGGCTTTTTAATAAGTAAAAGGTGTGCGAGCGTGTGGATTGACGAGCGGATCGGCCACGAATAGCGTAGCGGGGATCGATCGCGTCCCTGTCATCGGATCTGTTCAACGTGTGCTGCTGACTGCTGCATCGTTCGTTCGTTCACCAGGCGCGCACGGCAGTAACTCTCTCGGCCGGCCGGAGCCGGACGAGTGAAATCGTCCTGTGTAAGCTCGAGCTCCGCAGATTGGCAGCATGACATGACGACATGGCCGGCTGGTTGACAGACACCTTGCCTCTCAATGGGTAGCCCGGGATCGAGCAGCCTCCGGGCGTTGGTTTTCGGCGTAGTTTATAGCTGACATGTCGCCATTTGGCATGGTCAGCGCGGCGTGCCAGGGGAGGGCACGGTGATCGCCATGGGTAAAGGAGAATGTCGGTAATAAACAACTGGGTTGACGTGCATCGGACGCCGCCGGGGAGGGGAAGGTTGGGGAATTTGAGGTCGTCGTCCATGGCGGAGTATAATACTGTTCCGCTGTGGAAACCCGGGTGGGCGTGCATCGATCGGGAAGCCGCCAAACTCCCGTGCGCCTGCCTGCTCTGCTCCTCCCTCCCTGATTGACCGATCGCAGCGACGCCGTGGTGTGGCCGTGTGAGTGAGGGAAGGTGACCACCCGCACCGCACCCCGCTCGTGTCGAGACTTCTCGATGTCTCGTGCCGCTCGTGGGCCATGGCAATTGGCAATGGCGTATTGAGATTTGAGATCGGCGGGGAAACTTTTAACCCGGCTTTGGTTTTTTGTTTCGTTTCGGTGGAAAACGACTGACCGGCGACGACGAGACGCCGGGCTGCGACCGACGCCCGTGATTGTGATTCACATCTGATTCTGAGTGCTTTTGGGGTCTACTATATACAAAAGCAAGTATTGCTTTCAAAAAGAAGGATATCGCGTTCCAACTTCCTTCCTACAAGATGGAAAAGGATACCCACAATATAATGAATTTACCATGAAACTCTGACACCTTGATTTCTTTTTTCTTTACTTCGCAAGTCCAACTTTCTGTGGTAGTGTTCTCAAGCTCCAGTTTCTATTATTGTTTTGATTTATATGCTTCTGAGGTGTCACTAACTCAGATTAAAGGTCTCCCGTCATCAGGATTATAGTTCTCTCCACGGATCAATTCAAATGAAGGAGTACACAAGAAACAAGACAAAGAAGTCATCTATGTGCTAGTGACCCGCACCCATGCACACGCGATACCCGTTTGCATTTTCCTATTTTTGTCATATAAAATAAATAAATTGCTATTTTGCGATTTCCCATTTTTGCCATAAGTTGCGAAAGGATTTACGTGAACATGATTTCCGGTTTCCACTTTTAAAATTGTGGTTGCATAAGGATTGTTCCGGCGGCTAGCTAGCTATATATATCTCCACCGATTTAATTTCGGTAATGCTATAGATCGGGCGTCCTACCCATGGGACATGGCACGGGCCGAGTGGACCGACCCGGCCGCCCACTCCCTCGGTAAAACGGGGTGACTACGGGGTGACTCAACCGCCCATCGCCCAACTCACTCCCACCCACCTCGTCTTCTTCGCCAGGCTCACTTTTCCTCCCCGCTTGCTCTTAATGTCTCGAGCAGCTCATGCGCCATCGCCCTCCCTTCCTCCCCGCGCGCTGGCACCGCGGCGACGCGCCATCTTTCCCTCCCTGCCCTCCTTGTCCCCTTCTCCCCCTCCCTCCCTTCCTCTTCTCTATGACCTCCATGGCGCCGGAGTTGGAGGCAACGGCAGCGGCTCTCCGACGAGGCACCATCTCTGCCTCCCTGTCTCCTGGGCATAGATCCGGCGTCCCCTTGCCCGGATCTGGCTGCTCAGTGTCTGGCAACGAGCGTGGCCACAGGCAGGACTCTAGCAGCCGCGCCGGGGCAACTGGAGGCAGACGCCCTGCGTGGCCGAGTTCAAAGCACCTGCGGCCTCTCGGTCCTCGTCGTGGGGCTGCTGCTCATCAACATGGGCCAAGGAGCCAGCTCGCAGGTGCTGTGCTGCAGCCCTCTGAGCAGCGGGGCGCGGCCTGGCACTTCCTCCGGTCTAGGACATCGACGAGGTAAGTGGCAGCGTGGATCTGGATCTATGAACTCCTCCCCGCCCTGTTGATCTGGATCTGACGTCCTCCCCTCCTCTTTTCCACACCTCCACCTTGTTTGTAGTTGTATTAATCTCATGTTGCAGTAGTTGTACCTTGGTTGGTGCAACATCTTGTTTGGTGTTGTTGCATTATATGTTCATGTTGCTCTTGATGTTTTCACCCGTTGCATTGGATGTTTGTATTTGTTGCTACAGTTTCATTTTGTTGCTGTGGATGTTTGCATTTGTTGCATTAGGGTTCCAGTGAGGTTCCGATCAGGCGGATGTAGGGTAGTTTGCGATGTTGCAGTGGGTGTTTGCATTTGTCGCAGCGCATGTATTTTTATTGTTGCAGTTGGCGTTTTGCATTTGTCGCAGTGGGAGGTTGCATTGTTGCAGAGGTGTTTTGGTCGGGTTTTTTTTGTGATTTTGGCAGCTCGTTCGCTCGGGTTAAGTGTTTCAGTAAGTTTTTTAGTTTGTTTCACCATTTGTGCTTTCGGTGTTTCATCAATACTTTTTAATCTGTTTTCATGTTTCATTGTTCTTCAACAGATAATCCACTTGCACGTTCTAATCTGTTCTTTCACTTATATGTTCATTTTTGTTTCACTTCCTTCTAATTTGGTGTTTCACTTATATGTTTTTCTTTGTTTCATTGGGATTTCCCCCCTTTTGTTTCAGAGGACGAGGGCAGTCAAGTGTTTTTGGAGTTTGCGGCATTGATGGGAGGAGTAGGGGCCGTGCGGGCCGCCGGCGGATGCGGGGGGTGCATGCATGTAAGTGCGGGCGGACGCGGGGGCAGAGGAGGCGGGGGGACGGAAGTTTAGGGCCGAACCGTGTGTGCGGTGCGGGGGAGGTGGGCCGGTGTAACACCTTTGGTGTTATATCAACTAAAATATGCCATGTCATCATATACATCGCAAAGTATTCATGATTAGGTTAACTTTGATATGCATCAACTAAAACAAATTTATATTTCATAGGTTGCTCGTGTTTCTGAAATGTTATGTCACATGAAATCATAAAACCCTAATTTCGAATATCATCCAAAATACTTAGTTTATATTCTATGTACTTGAGGTGTAAACTGTGTTTACACTAGTGTCAAGCATAGTGTATAAATCCAAGTACAACTCTTAAAAATAATTTCCATATTTGAAGTTGAATTTGGGTTTCAAAGCTTATTCCCAAATTTTGTAATTCAAATTTAAATTCAAATTGGAAAGCTATAAAAATGAGTTTTCAAAAGTCAACTTGGTCAACCAAGGGTGTCATTGGGTCAATGACTCAAAAATATCCTTGGATGATGTTTGTGATCACTAATGACCAACCAACTAATTTAGAAATTAAATCGAGTTGGAGTTCAGTTTTAAAAACTCTTAATTTCAAAAGCTTGTTTTATCCCCTCTTCTATATTTCAAAATCTATAAAAAATTCAGAGGTACTCTCAAAATATGGTTTATATATCTTGACAAGATATACAAGTTTGGTATTTAAAGTTTTTCAAGTTTCCAAAAGGAATTTCAAATGAATTTTAAAATACAGTTTTCCAATATTTGTCCCCTTTTGATTTTAAACTCATAATTCAAAAATTATGCATAATTTTGAAAACTTTTTATTTTGAAAATGTTTGGTTTGACAAGTTGAGCATTTCATAGTTTTGAAGATTTTCAAGTTTTATTGAAAAATCAAAAGTAATTTAAAATATTTGTTTCTAGGGTTTTGTTTCCCTTTTGAATTTGAATTCATATTTCAAAAACTAGGCAGAATTTGAAAATTTTTGTTAAATGAAAAATATATCTCTTGAAAAGTTATGCAAATGATATTTTTGAGTTTTTCAAGTTCTTATGTAAAATTTGGAGTAATTTGAAAATTACAGATTAACATCACAAATTACTGTAGCGCAGACGTCATCCTCTTCAATGTTCCCCCTCTGTTCATGGCGTCGCTGTGGCCGCCGGCGCCATTCCGGCCTGTTGCCACTGCCAGCTCACCCTCCTTGCCCGTGAAACTTCGCCATGGACGTGTCGGCCACCCCATCCTCGCCTTCCCGCTATAAATAGAGCAAGCCAAGTTGCCGTGTTCTTTTCTTCTTCCCGGCCACCATCGCCGTCGACCTCCACCAGCCGCCCAAATTCGCCGCCGTCGCTCCATCATCACCCACTTGCTTTTGCCAGAAGCTCCGCCACATCCTTGCACTCAGTTTGACCTAGCCCGCGCCAGCTCTCGCCGCCTAAATCGCCCAGGCCGTCGCTTTCTTCTTCGCGGCCGGCAGCAAAGTCGCCGTGAAATCGCCACCGTCTACCGCCACCGAGGTTGATCACTTATCTTCATCAACCTTCATATCATGTTCTCCATCTTCTTCTGCCCCTCATGCGCACCTTGGTTCACTCTCTGGTGCACAGGAACCGTCGGAACGTTTACCTTGCCACCAGAGCACCGCCGCCGCCATCAGCGTCACCGTCTACAGCTCTCCTCGGTCCACCTCCAAGCCAGCTAGCATGCGCATCGTTATTGCGGTGAGCTCCTGCGCCCCTCCATGCCCTCAGTTTCACCTCTACCATGCCATAATGTCCGGCCGCCGTGGCTCGCCGCCGGCATGGCCTTGCCAGAGTCGTTGCGCGCGTAGCCGTCATGGCTGGGGGTCAGGTTTGGCCTCATCTTGTTGCTAATTGTGTTCGCTTGGGTGTGTAGACCATGCCATGCGCTCATCGTCACCGGAAATAGCTCTGGTGAGCTTTACCGCCGCGCCTGAGCTTCGCCGTGCCGCCATGGCCGTCGGCGAGCCGGCTGCTCTTGCTCCGCCGCTTCATTAGCTAGCTCATCTGGTTCGCCGTGCCGAGCTGAGCCTGTAGGGCCAAGTCCCGTCGCCGGAGACCTCACCGCCGGCGAGGTTTGGCCGGTCAAAATCGCCGCCGCCGCGGTCAATGTCGCGAAAGATTTTCCCTTTTCCTTTTTCTTTTTTAGAAAATAATTTAAATGCCATTTTCTTCCATAATTCATAGTAATTCATGTATAGCTCCAAAAATTTTAAAAATTTTTGTTCATGTTCTTTATAATGTTCTCTACCTAGAAAAAATATGAAATTTCAAATTTAAGTACTTTTTACATAATTTAAAATTAGCTCTTTTAATTGAAAAATGCATATTCTATGATTTTTAATAAATAAAATAATTAGTTTTTATTTCTGAAAATTATTTTGCCATCTAATTAGGCCAAGAGCTTTTCAAAATAAAATTTTGAGCATATTTAAACCACTTTAATTTTATGCCTTTAATTTATATTTTTAATTAATTAATTAATCCCTTTAATTAAGTTTAATCATTATAGGATTTGTTTGACTTTGGGATTGATTGATGACCTTGGGTAATGAAACCTAATAATCTTTAGCACTTTAATTAATTATTTGCGCTTATCTTAACCATGTCATTAGGGCTTATTAACGTTATTTCATGGGCTTAATGAACTTCTTTAATGGAGTAGTTAACTCTAATGAACTTAGTAAGTAAGTTTTGTTGGCTTACAACTTTATCGTGAAGTAAAGTTATACTCAAGTCCTTAATCTGGTTATGCATTCATCAAGCATCATGTTTACTATTCCATCATGTTGAAACATATCATGTTATCGTGTAGCTTCCATTAACAAAAAGTTAAACATTGCCGAACCAGATCCCAAGGAAGAGCAGATTCAGAAGTCAGGAGTTGATCCAGAGCTTGAGACCGTCTACCCCGACCACCAAGGCAAGCCCCGAATGCATTTAAACCCTTTCCTTGAATTTTATAAAGTTTTTATCACTTCAAGTATGAAATATTGCATTAAGTAATAGGAGTTGAGTGATAACCCACCAATTGCATTACCTGTTTTATTTCCATATTCCTTGTTAACTATTTTTGGAAAATGCGTAGTTATGCTTATCCCTGCTTAATTAGTAGGTTTTCAAAAAGAAAAAAAAATGAAAAAAATGAGGTTGGCTTTATTGGTTGGAATCATGATAATAGTTAATAAATCAAGTCCGGACGGGTGACTTGCATTGGAAAAGGAGTCTCTCTGTAGTGTTTTCGTCTGTTGATGCCCTAGGTCCCGTTCGATGGTGATCTGGTGATATCGAGAACTAGAAAATCCACATGCATAAAGTGATATACAGTGGGTCAGAGTTCCCACATATGTCATGGAGTGATCTATAGTGGGTCAGAGTTCCCACATATGTCATAGTGTGGTATACTGTGGGCTTAAGTTCCCATCTATATCGGTACACTGGATCAGAGTTCCCACGTGTATCATGTGGTGATATATGGTTGCGATTGTTATCCCGATGTATCTGTGATCTGGTATGCAGCGGAGTTAGAGTCTCCGGTATATCGATGATCTAGGTCCCAGCTAGGTAAAATCGATTCAAATCGTCGTTGCTTCTCGGAGAAGAAGACTCGATCGGTGTTCATCATCGTAGTAACAACTCGAATGATGGCCAAGGTTTAAGAATGAAGTTGGTTGGTAATCTTGAGCTAGAGCAAGACAACTTTACTTTCTGTCAAGCTTTTCTGCAAAAATTCTTATCTCTTACAAGCCTTACCTTGTCCCTCTAGCCTGCATCTCCTGAGTCTTCACCCCTCCTTTTCGTCGGGTCAGTTTTGTTGAGTACTTTTGTACTCAGGGTTTGTTGAACCCTTGTTGCAGGTGAGTCCCATGGACAGGAGTGCTTTGCACCCTGTTGCATGACAGTCGTTGCGGAGAGTGACGACGAGTAGGATGTTTGGCTCTTGGGCAGAGCTTATCGCCTGGTATTGTAATAAAGTTATCTATCGCTACTCCACTACTGCTATGGTTTGTAATATTTAAACTTATGGTTTATAAGTTTTGAAACTAAAAGATTTGTAAACTTATGTTATTGTAACTCTTCCACTGTTTTACTCTGATGTATCTTATTTGTATAAAATTATTGTAATACTACAATATCTCTTTGTAATGATTGATCCTGCTCGAAGAATCGTGGATGTTTCGGGATTCACCTGATAGACCTTTTAAGTCTTATGGAATACATGCATTGCTATCAGAAGTTCGTTTAGACATGGATAAGTGTATGTGGGCCATATTATTTAGGAGGTTCTGCCACAGCTGGTATCGGAGCCGGATCATTATTAAAAAGAGTTGTTGTAGTATTCCTTTGCGAAAACTTTAAAAGTTTTGAGTCAAATAATTTTAACTTGATTATTTTGGATCCAAATTGCTTAATTCTTACGTATGATTCTTTCTATCGACCCTTATTTTAAAAGTGTGGTGGTGGAATAGCATAATATAGTGCCCTATGTTATAAAAGTTACCTTTATGTATGTGTTGCTTTAAAAACCTTTTATGCTTAGATCGTAAGTTCGATTCATGCATTATGTTTAATTAACCTATTTTAATTACCTTCTTCTTTAAAGTGGTTCGGTTAAGTTGTATCAATCCTATTCATGCTAACCTTCAGATTTCTCATTATCTATCCTTATCCGTTATGACCTATCTTTCTTAAGGATGGCCATTACCAAGCAGACTCCCCGTAAGAGTACTGCACCGAAGGGGGTACCTCGACATCAACTATCTCCCAGATACGAGATTGGAGAAAGCAGTAACAATTCCAATCCAGATTCGCAGGCTGAAATAGTAAGACTTAGGGCCGAGCTGGAGAGGGCTGAAGCTGATAGGGTCGAAGAGGCCGCTGAGATCACTCAGTTGAGGCGATCCCGGAGGTATATGAAGCATCAGAGGAATGATTCTTGGGCACGAGAAGACGCAGCAAACGATCGTATCCAAGAACTTAAGGAGTACGTGGAAGAATTGGAGGAGTATGCGGAGGAAGCTGATGATGAGTGTGTGAGGCTGAATAACATGTTGGATCTTGAATATCAACGACAGGCAGTCCAACATGATCTTGGTCTTGTAATGGGTCAGGATGAGGAAGAGGAAGACCCTGAAGAAATAGTGTCCGCCGATGATGATGTCATCGATGAGGAAGAAGAAAACCAGATGGATGTAGAGAATGAAAATAAAGAGGATCTTATGGAAGAAGAAGATCCAGAGATAGTGGGAGAAGAGCCTGAAGAGGAAGAGGATCCCGAAGAGGAGGAAGAAGAGGAGCATGTAATTTCAGTGGATGCTAGTGAGGAGGATGAGTAAGGAGTTTGGATAGTAAGATGTGTAATATATCTTTCCTCTGCTTTCTGAAACCTAGTAGGTGTGAGAAGTCTTGAACTCTATGATAGAGTCTTGCATTGTGAGTGTCCTCGCAATGCAAACTCTACCATAGAGTCTAAACCTATTTATTACCTTGAACAATGTGAACTTATAGTCTAAATAAGACTTAAAATCTTGTTATTTTCTCTCTCTTTAATAAATATACTGTCACATCAGCTACTCTCGTTGTTCCAAATTATAAAATGTCCTCTTTTCTAGATAGATTGTTTTTATTACGCATGCAGAATAAATACATAGCAAAAACTATAAATCTAGAAAAGTTAAAGTGTCTTACAATTTGGAAGAATGGAGGAAGTACATCAACTCCTAAGTATATGACATTTTGACTTGTTTATATGCATAGTTTTGCCATGTAATTAGATATACACATGTCTATATACATAGTGAAATCAATGTATATAAAAAAGTCGAAGCGTCTTATAATTTGCAACATATAATTTGCAACAGGGATGGTTTTGCCCAATAGATGAGACAGTTGGTTATTCAACTAATAATTAGCTAGACTATTAGTTGGATCGTTTGAGTTAAAGGAGTTGATTATTTGCAACTAACCATTAGCTCTATGGGTGGAATAGGTCTTAATATATGGACCAGACGGAGAGTATTAGAGTTTATCCTTTCTATCTGGGCCAGTCATGACCTCGGCCTATAAACATATACTACAGGCCATTCAATCGGCCCACCCAAGCTTTTCTTGGATTTGCCAAAATACTCAGACTTGGTGGTCCAGCACCCAGCCCGGTATGCTCCCAGCTAATCAGCCCAAACCGCCCAGATCATGCAATAGTCTATCCGAGTTAATCTTGCTATAAGCTTAGCAGTTGACCTGCAAAAGGCAAGTCTCGATGGTACCTTCAGACTTTAGAGTCAGACTTCAGCTTTCACAGGTAACAGATGTGTCGCTTGATCGAATGAAGATAACAAAGGACAACACCAAGGACGATGATGGCCAACAAGGCCACAAGTGATGGCTCCGATCCATTTCCAGAAAGTGGATTTTGAGTGTCACACTCACATCAAGCCTCTCCCTGTGCAGGATTGCTTGACAGTCTGTCGATCTACACCTGCTTGCAGTCACGGCTGCCCATGAATCCACGATGATTCCTGATGCGTTAAGGGAGGAGAAGCTCAAGAAGGTCGGTAGGCGACGCTTGGCTTCCGGCCATACGTCGATGCCCCCAGGTCCCCCGGCAGATTCAGGCCAGGACGCTGCCCTCGGCTCTCACCTCTACTCCCTCTGTTCTAAAATGTCTATCGTTTATGTTTTGTGAGAAATAATTGTCGACAATTATATTTTAAAAAATATTAATATTTATAATACATAATTAATATCATTAGAAAGATCTTTGAATCTAATTTTTTAATAAATTTATTTAAAGATTTAAATATTACACGTATTTTATATAAATCGAGACAAACTTGTGACACGAAAACCGAAAACGACAGTCAATTTAGAACGGAGGGAGTACATCCATATCAGCTGTTCAGTAGTACTAGGTAAGTGTCTGTGCTTGCAACAGGAACAAAAATAATACCTGGCCACCTTAGCATAGGGAGAGTGATGGCCGAAGTCAAGATTTGTTAAATGACACACAACGCTTTATTCACACTTCACCTCTGTTTGCAATGATGACTTTGTGAAAGATTTCTAAAAAAAATGCATACAAACATTACCATTATTCAGAGCAACGGTTGACAATTTGGAAGCAACGAAGCAGGCACACTTGCATCTATCCAGGAGAGTCACCGTTTGACATTTTCTAATTTTTAATTAGTTGCCCCATAGAGATTTCTCTAAAAGTCTAATGGCCTGACCCCTGAGTTAAACAATGAAACGTATATTTTTTTTGACTGTCCAATAAAACGTAGAATGAAGGAGCTAAACATTGAAAGGTACAAAAATCTTCAGAAAAGAAGACAAACTGCAACTGCTGAAAGACTCAAGAGCCAACAACAATGATGGTCTCACCTTCTACTCATGTCTCTTATCTGTTCACGGTGTCCTCTCTCATGAATGAGTGGCAATGTTGATTGCGTGCAAACAGGGAAGATTGTAAAAAATACTAAAGCATATAGCTCAACTTGAAACTTTGGTGGCTCACGTACGACCTATAATTAAAAGAGACAGTAACACGCAAAAATAGGCTAATAGTTGATCTATGAAATACATAGCCACCAGTGCTTGGCTGCTTCAAGATATGACTTTATGAGAATAAATAAATTTTAATATTTATGATCTGCGGCTCCAAAATAAAATTTTGAGCGCTGGACAACGACACGAGCGCATCTTCTTGTTCCTCGCCGACCCTACAAGGCTGCAACCGTGGTTGCCGGCAACATGGTGGTGGACTTGCAGTTAGCATGCAGCTACGAGTTGGAGCAGGAACAGAACGAGGGCATCGGAGGCGTCGTCGTCCTGCGGCCAGGGAGCAAGAGATGCAAGGCGAAGGCAGGTGAGAAGCGCGTCGCGGGGTCGCGGCCGCTGATCGCGCGATAAACCAGCGGAGCGCCGGGAGATCGTGATCCAGTGCCGGGAGCGGCCGGGCGCGGTTGTGAGGAAGGAAGATCCGCAGCCTTTTTTTATCGTATTAGCACTGATCTCCTATATCCCATAAATAGCATGATCTTGTCGATCAATACAATAACCGTGATGCATGTGTACATGCAAGATCAACGCCCTGATCGCACGTCCTTTGGCTTGCGGAACTTTCACTCGCCTTCCCTTGTTGCGGAACCGCCGGGGTTACGGGTTTCAGCGGCGTGTACGAAGCCAGGCAGAGCGATGGCGAGCGACGTACGTCGCTTCACCGGGTAGAGTCCACCTTTGGGTCTTTTTAGGAGTTGGAAGGAGTTGGATTCCGGCATCCATGGCGGTATCCAGCTCAGGGAAATAGTATAAAGTTTGCCAGCCAACCGCTCGAAAGAATCAGAACGCAAAGTCAAATACAGCGCTTCATCTCGCGCAAAGCCAACATCAATTATTGGTACAGATACAGTGAAACTAATCAACAGCCGGTGAGACGAAAAATAAATAACCTATACACACTTGCAATAGCTCGCCGGCCAGGAATTCACTAAGACCAGCAATCCCTGAATTCTAAAACACGTTAACACGTGCCTGATACAGAAGCAGCAGAATGCTGGGAGGAGCGGTCGGTCGGTCGGTCCAGCCGGAGCCCCCCGAGGTCGTCGACGTAGCTCCTGGGGCGCGGCACGGGCGCGCCAGCGACGACGCTGCAGGCATCGGCAAGCGCGGCGTCGTCGTCCCCGCCACGGATGCCGTTGAAGAACGGGTCCTGCAGGAGCTCGGCAGCCGAGGGCCAGTTCCGGGGCTGGCCGATGCATCGCTCGATGAACCCCCGCAGCTCGGGGTCCTTGAGCCGCTTGAGCGCCGCGGGCGGGACGCCCCGGGTGACGTTGTGGAAGATCTGCACGACGCTGCCGCACTCAGCGTAGGGCACCTCCCGCGTCACCATCTCCAGCACGCACATCCCGTACGAGTAGATGTCCACCGACTCCGTGTACGTCTCCGTGTAGAGCTCCGGCGCCATGAACTCCGGCGTGCCCAGGATGGTGTGCGACACGTGCGTCTTGTCCACGATCGCCGCCAGCCCGAGGTCGCCGATCTTCACCTGCGTGCGTGGCCGTTAGATTTCCAAACACGCATTCGTATTGATCGAAAGCAACATCTAACAGATCGACGCGTCATTTTCAACCGAAAAGAAAAGGCAGGCTAGCTGGCTCGCAAGCAGCGCGTGCGGCGTGCGGAATCTCGCTTGGCGCCCGCGGGCCGACGGCTCCTTGCTTTGCTTGGTGCTGCTACTTATGGAAGCTTAGCTGGATTAACAGATAACAAGAAAGCGATCGATCGTGTCAATGTAACCAGCGTAGCAAAATTAAAGCGCGCCTCTCCCGGTGTGCATCCCTTGGGAGGCTTCTCCTTTATTCCAAAGGCGCAGCAGCCAGCACAGGAGCAAGCGTATCTTGGGCTCCAGCTCGTGAGATGCTTTTAGATCTCTCTATCTCGCTCGCTCGACGCGGAGGGAGAGAGGTCCAGGTCGTCACAGAAAAGAAGCGAAAAGGGCACGTAATAGGGCCCGCCACTAATCCCCTAGTGCCCTAATGCGCGGGTCGGTGTTCATCTCGAGCAGCAGCGCCAACAAACAACACCAAACACGACGGACCCAATTCAAAATTTATATATTCTATACAATATTATATGTCTGCGTATCCTATTTTATTTCCTATTATAAATCCTAAAATTTCGCCTTGTCGCGTTCCAATTGGATAGAACAGGATCGCGCAGATAACCTCGAACACGATGAAAATCTATAGAATTGACGAAATAAATAAAGGATGTATCAATAAGCGGAGAGGGACAAGGCGATCGTATGTTCCAACCTGGCCGTTGTTGCCATTGATGAAGACGTTGCTGCAGTTGAGGTCGCGGTGGATGATGCAGGGATCGTGGGTGTGGAGGTGGTTGAGGCCCTCGAGGATCTGGCGCGCCCACTTCTTGAGCGCCTTGACGGAGACGTGGCGGTGTCGCTGGCGGTACTCGCGGAGGCTGCCTGAGGTGCAGACCTCGGTGATGAAGTTGAGCACGCCGGTGTCGCGGTCCAGCCACACCTTGTGGAAGCCGATGATGTGGTCGTGGCTGAGCGAGCGGAGGAGGCGCACCTCGGCGTGGAGGCGGTCCACCATGCCGGGGTCGCGGTCCGCCAGCACGCGCAGCCGGACGCGGTTCCACGCCACCTCGATCCCTTCCTCCTGGTCGAACCCACGGTACACCTTCTTGACGGACCCGAGCCCCAGCACGTCCGCGTACCGCCCGAACCGCCCCATCGGGTCCACCTCCTCGAACGCCTCCTCGCCATCCACACGGTCCACGCGGCCTCCTCGAATGCTCAACTTTTCAAACCAAATATTTTTCATATACAAAGTTTTCCCAAATTATGCATAATTTTTGAAATATGGATTTAAAATCAAAAAGGGGCAAATACCAGAAAACTGTATTTTCAAATTCATTTAAAATTATTTTTGAAAACTTGTAAAACTTTGAATACCATAATTGTAGCTCTTTTCAATATCTACACACCATATTTTGAGGGTATATCAAAATTCCTTATAAATTTTGAAATATAGAAAGAGGGGTAAAACAGGGTTTTGAAAGTAGTTTTTGAATTATCAACCAACTCATCAATTCAAAAGCACAACCAACCTATAAATATAAACTTGTTTTAGTTGAGACATATTATGGTTGACCTAACATAAACATTAAGCAAAGCATAAGATAACAAGATAAATTTTAGGTTATTTTAAACATTTACAAAGTCACATAAAATGATAAGGAAACATTAAGTAAACAGATAGCATCATCATTTCCTGTATAAAACTAAGCATCACATAAAAGACATAATTAAAACATGAATGCATTTATGCCATGATGCTTAATGATTATGCTTGATAATGCACTTGATTATAATTTTAATTGCTCATTAACATCTGGGATGTTACTGGTGATTTGGTTCGGGAGTCTGGAGTTCATGTCACTCGGCCGCGGCTACGACATAGTCCTACTCTCGGTCAGAGATCCAAGCGGAGGCCGCAGCGAGCCCCCACGCTTAGGAGGGGCCGCACAACGGTCTCGCCACCACGCTTCCGCGTCTAGGAGGGCGCAACCGTCGCCACCATCGGCGTCAGCCCGTGTCCGGGTTGACATCCGCCGTGTTCCCTCCGTTCCTGGCAGGCAACGCGGGCCCCCTAGTTGGGGACCTGTCTGACCTGCGCAGGGAGCGGAGAACAAGCCAGCAGGGCTCTACGGAGACCCCGACTTCACCTTCGCAATGCGTTCGTCGGGGGAGCTCGACGAGGTTTCCCCGACGGGCGCAGCTCCATCACCGCCCAATCTGCTGCCGCACGGACTGTTTGGGGCTCGCCGCCAGTTCCTGTTCGGTCTAGACAACGCCGCCAAGACGTACTCCGCCGCAATGTGCTCCAGTATGAGTGCACATGAGGATCGCCCGGGAGCCCTCTTGTGCACAACCATGGACTTGGCGATGGATTGCCAGCTTCCGAGGACCTAGGCTTCTCGCGAACGCCTGGTTCAAGGTGTAACACCATCGGCGCGTTACGACGGTAGCTGGAGGAGGAACAGCGCGGGCGCTTCCCCATATTCTACTACGGCAACCCCGAATCCAACTCCAACCACTATGACCCCACCCGCGAGTGTTTCGACGTCGAGGGCGAAGTCGTGTCGAGCGATGACACCTTGACCCAACAGCCATGGCAGCAGCCACGACCGCAGCAGGAGGGGCCCTTATCATGGCGGACCTGGAGGAGCAGCCGCCGGCTGCGTCCCAAGACGCATGTCCGCATCAAGACGACCAAGACGCTTAGCTTGCGCAAGTCCAGGAGATGCGAGCCAAGCTCGACAAGGATCGGGAGCGCCTGCGCCAGCTCGAGCGTACCCTCGAGCAGGAGTACCGACCCCCCTGGCGGAAGGGTTCGAGCTTGGGCCCGAGAGGTCAATCGACAGATCGTGGAGGCCAGGGGGCTCGAGCACCCTGTCATCAACCATTTTCCCCGAGCCAGTCAGAACATCATCGCGGCCGCCATGCTTCTTCGTAACATGTCCACACCATCAAACCCTCAAGCTCGGTGGATACGGGGCGAGGTCGAGGGCCTCCTCAAAGTCGCGGCCGCGCAGCAGGCCGAGAGCTTGGCCTTGAGGTGTCGAGGAGTGGCCTCGGAACAACTTGTCAAGCCCCTCGCGATGAGAGGGAGGTCTCGGTTCACCAAGAAGCGCCCCCCTGAGCAAATAAGGCGACCCCTGTCCGAGACCGCATCGTCAACAACTGCGACCCTCAAGACGCGCGCTACGATATCATCGAGAATCGACGGCGCAAGAGTGGAGACTCTGAAGATCAAGGCTACAATGCCCATCGAGGGGGCGCTACGACAGCGATGAGGACCAATGGGCCCCCGAACCACCGCGGCCTCGAGTCTTCAGTAGGGCGATCCGTAGCACGCCATTGCCAAACCCCTTCTGACCCCCCACGAGCGTCGTCAAGTACAATGGTGAGACCAAGCCTGAGCTCTGGTTGGCCAATTTTTGGCTAGCCTGCCAGCTGGGTGGGGCATGTGATGATCATGCCATCATCTGCCAACTCCCCCTGTTCCTCTCCGACACTGCTTGAAGGTGGCTCGAGGAGCTCCCCCCGGTCAGATCCGTAACTGGGCCGACCTGGTTCAGGTCTTTGAGGGAAACTTCAAGGGGACCTACGTGCACCCTGGCAACTCGTGGGACCTCCGCAATTGCAAGCAATAGCCCAAGGAGTCCCTCTGCGACTTTGCCCGACGCTTCTCCAAGCAGCGCACCAAGCTTTCGCATATTCCTGACCATGATCTCATCTTAGCGTTTGTCTCGGGCACCACCTGCAAGGAGCTGGTTCGAGAACTAGGGCGCAATCGCCCCAAGATCGTCGATGAGCTGATGGATGCCGTCGCCAACTACGCAGCCGGCGAGGAGGCGGTCGGGGCCTTTTTCGGCAATGAGAAGGACAAAGGGAAGGCGCAAGCGCCCAACAATGAGGGCACAAGCAAGAGCTCCAAGAAGGGCAACAAGAAGAGAAAAAGACCCAGCAGGGCAAGCGTGAGGCTGTGAACGATGGTCTCGTCGCTGTGGTCGAGCGCGAGGTCCCCCTGAGGGAGCCATCTTTGATAAAATGCTGAAGGAGCCGTGCCCTTACCACAAGGGAGGGGCTAACCATAACCTCGAAGACTGCCGCATGCTCAGGAACTACTATGAGAGTCTAGGCATCAAGAAGGATGACCAGAAGAAGGACAAATGTAGTGACAAAGGCAGCAACAAAGAGGACGATAAGTTCCCGAGGTCTTCGACTGCTACATGATCTACGACGGCCCCTTGACCCAGCTCATGTCCCGACAATGTAAGAGGGAGTGTCGAGAGGTCTTCTCTGTCTGAGTGGCTACACCGCAGTACCTCGACTGGTCCGATGCGCCCATCACGTTTGACCGTGATGACCATCCGGATCGCGTCGTCAATCCCGGAGTCTACCCGCTCGTCGTCGACCCAATCATCGTCAACACCCACCTCTCCAAGGTGCTCATGGATGGGGGTAGCAGCCTCAACATCATCTACACCGAGACCCTCGACCTCCTAGGGGTCAAGAGGTTACAGCTTCAGCCCAGTGCCGGGGCTTCCATGGAGTTGTGCCTGGGAAGAAGGCCCTGCCCGTCGGTCGCGTCGACCTCCCCGTCTGCTTCGGCAGCCCCTCAAACTTTAGGAAGGAGATCCTTACCTTCTTGGTAGTCGAGTTCCATGGCACGTACCACGCCATCATCGGTCGACCCGGCTACGCACAGTTCATGGCGATCCCCAACTACACTTATCTCAAGCTCAAGATGCCGGGACCTAAGGGCGTCGTCACCATTGGCTCCTCCTACGAGCACGCATACGACTACAACGTCGAGTGCGTCGAGAATAGAGAGGTCATTGAGGAGTCCACCAGGCTGGCCTTGACACTCGAGGGCCTCGCCATAGAGGCCCCCGAGCCCAAGCGCCATGCAGGCAACTTTGAGCCCACGGAAGACACCAAGAAGGTCCCCCTCGACCCGAGCAGCTCCGACAGGAAGGCGCTGACGATCAGTGCCACCCTCGACAGCAAATAGGAAGCAATGCTCGTTGATTTTCTCCACACAAATGCCGATATGTTTGCGTGGAGTCACTTGGACATGCCGAACATATCGAGGGAAGTCGCTGAGCACACCTTGGAGATCCGGGCCAGGTCCAGACCGGTTAAGCAACGCTTGCGCCGCTTCGATGAGGAGAAGCGCAAGATCATCGGTGAGGAGATTCACAAGCTTTTGGCAGCTAGGTTCATCAAGGAGGTTCATCATCCCGAATGGTTAGCTAACCCTGTATTAGTTAAGAAAAAGAATAGAAAAATGAGGATGTGTGTCGATTATACTAGTTTAAATAAAGCATGTCCTAAAGTTCCATTTCCTTTACCATGTATTTATCAAATTGTTGATTCAACTGCGGGATGTGAGACCCTCTCGTTCCTTGATGCTTATTTCGGTTACCATCAAATCAAGATGAAGGAGTCTGACCAGCTCACGACCTCCTTTATCACCCCTTTTCGCATGTATTGTTACGTTACCATGCCTTTTGGCCTTTGAAACGCTGGGGTAACGTACCAGCGATGCATGCTCCATATTTTTGGCGAACATATAGGGATGACAGTCAAGGCCTACATCGACGACATCGTAGTCAAATCCAAGAAGGTCAACAGCCTCATCGACGACCTCAAAATCGTGTTCAGGTGCCTTCGAGCCAAGAACATTAAGCTCAACCCCGAGAAATGTGTCTTTGGCGTGCCTCGAGGCATGCTCTTAGGATACATCGCCTCTCGGCGTGGTATCGAGGCCAACCCCGAGGAAGTCATGGCGATCACCAAGATGGGGCTGATTCAAGACCTAAAGGGCGTGCAGAAAGTCACGGGTTGCCTCACGGCCCTCAGCCGCTTCATTTCATGCCTGGGAGAAAAAGCCTTGCCGCTGTACCGTCTCCTGAAGAAATCCGAGCACTTCGCATGGACCGCTGAGGCTGAGGAGGCCCTCACCAAACTCAAAGGTATGCTGACCTCCCCTCCAATTCTTGTACCTCCTAAACCTGTCGTGCCACCCGATCCAGCCAAGCCTCTTCTCCTCTATGTCGCCGCAACCACCCAGGTGGTCAGCGCGGCCATAGTGGTCGAGAGGCAGGAGGAAGGGCACTCCTTGCCCATCCAATGGCCGGTTTACTTCATCAACGAGGTACTCTCGAAGACAAAGGTTTGCTACCCACAGATCCAGAAGCTGCTCTATGCCATTGTGCTCACGCGCCACAAGCTCGAGCATTACTTCCTCAGTCACTCAGGAAGATTATCCAAAACTGGGAGGCCACTGGGAGGATTGCTAAGTCGTCGATCGAGCTCATGGGTGAGACCCTCACCTACGCACCGTGTAAAGCCATCAAGTCTCAGGTGCTGGCGGACTTCATCGCCGAATGGACCGACACCCAACTTCCGCCAGCACAAATTCAAGCCGAGCTATGGACGGTGTACTTTAATGGGTCGCTCATGAAGACAGGAACATGCGCGGGCTTGTTCTTCATCTCACCCCTTGGAGTCCATATGTGCTACGTCATCCGCATCTACTTCGCAGCCTCCAACAATGTCATGGAGTATGAGGCCCTCATGAATGGTCTGCGCATCGCAATCGATCTCGGGGTTCGACGCCTCGATGTTCGAGGCGACTCACAACTCATCATCGACTAAGTACTGAAGGCCTTGAGCTACCATGACCCCAAGATGGAAGCCTACTGGAATAAGGTACACGAGTTGAGGACAAGTTCCACGGCCTTGAGCTCAACCACATCGCTCGACGGTACAATGAAGCTGCAGATGAGCTCGCCAAAATCGCGTCTACTCGAGGCACCATCCCACCTGACATCTTCTCAAGGGACCTCTTCGAGCCCTCTGTCAACTTAGGCTCAGGGGCTGACATCACACCATCAACACTCGACCCTCCTCCCTCGACCGAGGCCTCCTCGACCGGGGCCAAGGTCATGGAGATCGAGGGGTCACCTCCACCATCAAGCCCACCACCAGATTGGCGTGTTCCCTTCCTCGACCGCCTTATTCGAGGGGAGCTCCCAGAAGACCAAACCAAGGCTCGACGGATAGCTTGATGGACCAAGTCCTATGTCATCTATGGCGACAGCAAGGAACTTTACCGACAAAGCCCATCAGGGATCCTCCAGCACTGCATCACCATCGTGGAAGGCAGGAAGCTCCTCGAGGACATACACTCGGGGGCTTACGGCCATCACGCCACCCCGAGGACCCTCGTAGGCAATGCCTTCCGGCAAGGTTTCTACTGGCCGACTGCCATCTCTGACGCCATCAACCTCGTCTGCTCATGCGAAGGGTGCCAGTTCTACGCCAAGCAAACACACCTTCCCGCCCATGCTCTGCAGATGATCCCCATCACGTGGCCTTTCGCTGTTTGGGGGCTCGACCTCATTGGGCCTCTGAAGAAGACAACCAGGGGCTTTACGCACTTGCTGGTAGCAGTTGACAAGTTCACCAAGTGGATCAAGGCTTGGCCTATCACCAACATTCGCTCCGAGCAAGCAGTCTTGTTCTTCACCAACATCATCCACCGCTTTGGGGTCCCCAATGTCATCATCACCGACAATGGCATGCAAGTCACTGGCAAGAAGTTCTTGGACTTCTGCGACCACAATCACATTCTTGTGAATTGGTCCATAGTCGCTCATCCTCAAACCAACGACCAGGTCGAGCGCGCCAATGACATGATCCTTCAAGGCCTGAAGCCAAGAATCTATAACCGATTGAAGAAGTACGGCAAGAAGTGGGCTGCTGAGCTACCCTTGGTACTATGGAGTTTAAGGACAATGCCTAGTTGAGCCTTGGGGTTCACTCCATTCTTCATGTTCTACGGGTCCGAGGCCGTCCTTCCGATCGACCTCGAGTACGGGTCCCCTCGACTTAAGGCCTACAATGAACAGATGAACGAGGAGGCCCTCGCGAACACCGTCGACCAGCTCGAGGAGGCTTGAGATATGGCCCTCCTCCACTCCGCAAGGTACCAGTAGAAGCTTTGACACTACCATGACAAACACGTGCGCAAGAGGGATCTCTAAGTTGGCGATCTCGTCCTCCATCGACGACAGAGCAACAAGGGGCACCACAAGCTGACACCACCGTGGGAAGGCCCATACACCGTGGTTGAGGTGCTAAAACTTGGAACATACAAGCTATCGAACGGCAAAGGTGAAACCTTCACTAACGCTTAGAACATCGAACAACTACGTCACTTTTATCCCTAAGGGCCTCGAGGCCTTATACATTTCTCGTATTTTGTACAACTATGGCATCATGAATGAATAAATGAAAAACGGCTTTGATTCAGCATACTTTCTTATTTATTCATGTAAGGTAGCCTTGACTATGCTCCCTCAGAGTCGAGCCTCCCTCGGGGGCTACAAGGGGGGAACCCCCTGAAGTCCTCAAAAAACTCGCATGTTTTTTCGAAACTCAATGTCTATTCTTTCTTACGTGCCTCGATATGTGTCGTCACTTAGCCAAAAACACCATGAGTGTCCCGAGGGTTGAGGGCTGTTGATCCAGGAGCTTGCCTACGCCTCTGCGCTATGGTACCTCCACTCACTCCCCCCTTCAAGGGACACGACCGTGCATCGAGTTTACTAAGTAAAAACACAATCCGAGCATGCAAGAAAGAAAATGACTTAAAATATGTGAAATATATACATGCATAACATTTTAAGGCCCCAGGGCCACGACATCACAATGTCACAAAAACTAATCTATTACATGGGCCTCTTCGCACAGATCTGGCTCACAGGCCTTGGCTTTCATCGCCACCGTCGCCACCATCGCCGCCACCACCGCTGTTGCCGCCTTCATCATCAAAATCAGGGAGGAGGACTTCAGGCTCGAACAACTTCGCCATCCGCTCGTCGGGCTCCTCAGCATCTGCAATCAGGGCCCGGTGCCTCTCCTCGTTCTCGGCGTTGGTCTTGTTAGGGTCGATGATGAAGCCATGAGAGACAACCTCCATGTCATACGTGAAGCCAGAGTAGACGACTGCCATCGCCCTCTTCACGCCAATATGGAGTGCGTCTCGGACCTGCTTCCTCAAGGTGTGTGTAACACCCCTGGTGTTAATCACTTCTTTGCACTGCATATCATGAGCATAATCATATCATTTGCATCATCTCACACACAAGGCATGATATGCCTGATGCTTGTTTGCTTGCCTTTAATTTTAATTGATTGATTACTTGCCTTAGATGCCAATTTGTGACCCTAGAGTGCAAATGATTGCTATTTGTCTCTAAACACATGTGGGATGTTGTTTGGAGTCATGTTTTTGTTGGTCATATAATCCAAAAATGATTTGGTTGAGTTCTGACCAAAATGTCCCTGGAATTGAATTCCAGCCCTTTCTAAAATGTGTTAGCTACATTGCTTATCTCAAGTTGGACCCTTAATATGACTTGTAGAGAAAAATATAAGGAACAAAAGTTATTTAATGTGCATCTCATGAAAATGCATTTAAGGTCTTTAAAAATACCAAAAACAGTTGCACAAATATATATAAATAATTATTTTTAAATAGAATTTGACCCAAATTCATATTTTCAAATCTAGGCCAAATTAGCCAAAACTTTATATATATTAAATGTTCTACTTATCGAGATAAACATTTTTTGTATTTAGAGTTTCTCTTGATTCGGCTTTGTTTGCAAGCTACAGGCCAAAATGTTTCTAGTTCATTTCTAATAATGGTGGGACCCACCGGCCCCACCCGTCATCATCCCCTCCCTCTCCTTTTCCCTTCTCCCTCCGCTTCACCACTTCTGGCGCCAGAGCAGCAGTGCCTCACCCACCGCTGCCCTGCCTGCCTCGCTGCCCCGCTGCCCCTCGCTGTGACACTACCTTGCTCGCCTCGCTGGCCGTTCCGCGCGCCGCCAAACGCTACGCGACGCCGGCCAACGCACGTGAACCTCCCGCACTCGAGTGCCCGCTCGCACACGCATGCCTGATCGCACGCACTCGTGGCCCCGCTGCCCGCCTGCCCTCGCTGCGCCGAGCGCTTTAAGGCAGCAGCAGCATGCTCACCTACTCTCCCACCCCTCATTTCATCTCCTCCCAGCCTCTCTTCGCGCAACGCGAAGCCGCAAGCGGCTCGCCATTGCCTCGCACCGTGGAGCTCTGCCACCGCCACATCATTTTATCCCCTGCTCGCGTGCATAGCCTCGCCACCACTCGCGCCACCTCCTGAGTCCGCTCGCTGCCGCTATTGTAAAAGGTGAGGGCCCAATCGGGCCATTTTCTTTCTGCCATGGCCGCGCTACTCAGCTCACCGATGATAGCTCGGTCCGGCCCTCTTCTTCTCTGTCGTCCTCATGCGTTGGGTTCTCCTAGGTCCGCAGAACGTGGAACCCTAGCTGGACCGGCCGACGGTGCCCCGACCCGCCGCCCCGATGTGTTGCTCCGCCGCGGAGCCCAGAGCTCCCGTGGCCGGGCCGCCTCGGACAGCCTCTGTCCGCGCGGAGGGCACCAACGGGTGCGCGTCGGTACCCGACCACTCCGTCGCTTCTTCTCCACCGCCGGCAAGCCATCATTGGCCGGGGACGGTGAGTTCCTGAACCTCCCCTGTTTTTCCTCTTGCCAAGGACCTCGTCCTAAAATTTGGAAAAGATCAGGGGTGCTCCTGAGAAATGGCCAGAGAGAAAGAATATCAGATCTATCCTCGGTTAATTTCTAGAAAGTACAGGGCCCCAATGCAAAGTGCTTGCCCTATATGAAATTCGGTTTTATTTAAAAATGGATTTCAGAAAATGTTGTTTAATCTTCAAAAAAATCCATAACTCCCTCATTTTTAGTCCAAATGAGGTGGTTAAAGTTTTAGTATTTTTTCTTGTGAAGAGATCTATGCAGAAAAAATATGATGTTCCATGCTTGGGATACTTTTATGTATAGTTTTATTTAAGTTGATTTATTTACATTAAATGCTTATAATCTTTGAAAATTCATAACTAAATCTAGGATGCTCAGAAAAATATGATTCTTATTGGGTTAGTCTTGTGTTGGCCTGCTCTATTTATGAAAAATATTGATGCATGCTTGCTATGTAAAAATAGGAAGCTGTAGTTCAAGTGTGATTTTAGGGCTATTCTTGGAATAATTCAAAAATGCATTTTGTGGGCCTAGTTTTGGGTTGATAATTTTTGTGGGCTACTTATATGCCATAAGGTATCTCTTGATATAGTAAAACATGATGTTTGATATACTTCATAGTACAAAGTATTTTTAGGTCCCCTGTTATGTGCTGCCTAGTCTTTTTTGTGTAGAATGATAGACTTGTTCAAATGAGGTGAAAATGGGAGAATGGCCTAGGATTGATGTCTATTATCTCTTGTAATTTTTGTAGATTTTTATGGGAAGTTAAACTAGGTGTTGCAGTTATACCCTATTCATAAAGTTGTTTTAATTCAACCTTGCGACGCCCTATCGCGCCATCAATAGTGTTTCTTTAGGCATGCATAGGGTGTTTGATCTATTAGTGTTATTATGCAGCTTTTAGCTAATGTCTAGAATACATTGCCTGATGTAGATTTGCTAGTAATGTATTGTGTGCGTGAATGGAATTGCGGTAATGATTAGCATCTGATGAATGTGTCAAGATGGTCATGCTTAGTATGGGTCTTTGGCTTTACTGGCTTGTTTGCTAGTGATAGTAAGAGGGTTAGTTGCTTTACTGGCTTGTTTACTGGTGATAAGTAGAAAGCAGGTTCCACCTATAGGCTTGCATTGTTGCAGTAGAGAGTGCCGTAGATTGCCTATGACTAGGGTACATGTTCCTGAATGATATGGACTACCATGTGGAAAGAATATGCAAAGCATCCATTCATCATCATACTCCATCATCCCTGTGCATTTCTCGTATTCATACACGCATATGCATCATACAGGATCGCTAGAAGAATGGAACATGACGTGAAGCGAGGATCCAGATGTGGAGTGATCAAGTGCCTAGAGCTTCAACCTCGCTAATCAAAGGAAGGCAAGCCCTGGAGCATTCCTCCCTATGATTTTATAAATAACTTAATTTGCGTCCTTTATTGTTTATGATGCATTAAGTTTATAGGCGTTGATCGATACCGTTGATGCATTATGAGTACCCTTGTCCACCTGAGTTACCCAAACACCCTGTTAGGTATTGGCACGATACATGCTTAGCTCTGCTTAACTAGATCAGTAGAAGTTGGGTGATTTCCTATCATCCGCGAGTTATAGGTGGTGACTCATTGTAACACCTCTGGTGTTATATTAACTAAAACCTGCCATGTCATCATATGCACTGCAAAGCATCCATGTTTAGGTCAACCTTAATGTGCATTAACTAAAACAAGTTTATATTTCACAGGTTGATTGAGTTTCTGTAATGTTTGTCACATGAAATAATAAAACCCTATTTTCGAATGCCATCGCAAATGCTTAATTTATACTCTATGTACTTGAGGTGTAAACTGTGTTTATACTAGTGTCGAGCATAGTGTATAAGTCTAAGTCCAACCCTAAAAATGATTTCCATATTTGAAATTGAATTTGGATTCCAAAGCTTATTTATAAGCCTGGCAATTCAAATTTAAAGTCAAATTGGAAATGCTATAAAAGGTTTTTCAAAAGTCAACTTGGTCAACCAAGGGTGTCATTGGGTCAATGACCTAAAAATGTCCTTGGATGATGTTTGTGATCACTAATAAATCAACTAATTAAGTTAGAAACTAAATTGAGTTTAAATTCCATTTCAAAAACCCTTTATTTCCAACCCTAGTTTTATCCCCTTTTCTCTAATTCAAATTCTATAAGGAATTTGGAGATACTCTAAAAATATAGTTTGTAGATTTTGACAAGAGCTACAAAGTTGGTATAGAAAGTTTTCCAAGTTTCCAAAAGGAATTTCAAATTAATTTGAAAATACAGTTTCCAGCAATTATCCCCTTTTGATTTTAAAACCATAATTCAAAAATTATGCATAAGTTGAGAAAACTTTGTACATGAAAAATGTTTGGATTGACAAACTCAACATTTCATAGTTTTGAAGATTTTCATGTTTTATTGAAAAATCAAAAGTAATTTCAAATACTTATTTCTAGGGTTTTATCCCCTTTTCAAATCTGAATTTAAATTTCAAAATCTAAACAGAATTTGAAGATGCCCATTAAAGTAAAAGTGTAGCTCTTGAAAAGTTATGCAAATGATATTTTTGGAGATTTTCAAGTTCTTATATAAATTTGGGAGTAATTTGTATTTTAAACTGAGTGGCAATTCTGTAAATAATTTGAACAGCACCCAACCCTATCGGCGCCCGCCATGGCCGGCTTCACACCGCGCGCCGCCGTCCACCGCCGCGCCTTCTCGGCCGCCCGCGCGCTCACAGACGCGCGAAGGTTCACCGTCGCCGTGTCAGCTGCTCATTCATCATCTTCTTGCTATAAATAACAGTCGGCCGACGCCGTTTCTCCTTCTTCTTCCTCCCGCCGCCGTCGCCGACGATCTCCCTCCGCCACCGAAATTCGCCGTCGACACTCCACCTCTGTCTAATTGCCCTCGCTCAAAGCTCCGCCACTTCATCACGGTTCTTTTGGGCCAGTTCAAGCTCACTCTCATCGCCCGAGTCACCCACACTCGACCTTCTTCTCCACGGCCGGTCAGCCGAGCCGCCGCCGCCATCTCTGCCGCTTGCCGTCGCCGAAGGTGAAAATATTTTACCTTCGACCTCATAATCATGTTCTCCATGTCATCCTGCGTCTGATGCGCACCTTGGTTCGAGCAGCGCATTACCAGAGGCCGCCGTGACGCCGTCGTGCCATCGGAGCGCCGCCGCCGCCATCACCGCCGTCGACTGCCGCTCAACCCAGCCACTCCGGACCTCCATTAACGTGCGCATCAGCGCCGTGGTGAGCTCCTGCGTCCATCTGTGTCATTAATTTGGTCAATCCCTTGCCGTAGCCGCCGGCCACCGTGGCTCGTCGCCGGCGCAGTGCTGCCGCTCCGCCGCGCGCGATGCCATCCTACCCAGAGACCCCGACCGACCTCCATGTAGTAACCAAATCGGTCCGTTTAGGTGCCCTACGCATTCCAGTGACCTCACCGTCGCCGGAAATCGCTCCGGTGAGCAACGCCGCCGCACCCGACCTCCGCCGCGCCGCCATCGCCGCCGGCGTGGGTGCCGCCGCCGCTCCTGCGCGCCGTTAGCTAGCTCGTTGGACTCCCCATGCTGTGCTGAGTCTGATGGACCAACCCATGTCGCCGGAGACCTCACTGATGGCGAGGAATCGGCGGTCAACCGCCGCGCGGCCGTCGGTCAGCGCGGGGTTACTGTACCGATTTTCTTTTTCCATTTTCAGAAAATGATTTAAATGCTATTTTCTTTGAAAATTCATAGTAATTCATTTATAGCTCCAAAAATTCTGAAAATTTTTGTGAATGTTCCTCATGATGTCATCTACATAGGAAAAATATGAAATGTCAAAATTGAGTACTTTTTGCCTATGTTAAAATTAGCCCTTTTAATTGAAAAATGGACATTCAATGATTTTTAATAATTAAAATAATTGGCTTTTAATTCTGAAATTTGTTTTGCCATCTAATTAGGCTAAGAGCTTTCTAAAATAAAATTTTGGGCTTAATTTGACAACTTTAATTTTTATGCCTTTATTTAATGCTTTTAAATAATTAAATAACCCCTTTTAGTTAACTTAATCATTATAGGAGTTGTTTGACTTTGGGATTGATTGATGACCTTAGGTCATTAACCCTAATGACCTTTGGCACTTTAATTAATTGTTTGCGCTTATCTTAATCATGTCATTAGGGCTTAATTAACGTTATTTTATGTGTTTAATTAATTATAAAAATAGCGTAATTAACCCTAATCAGTTATTTAAGCAAAGTCGTGTTAGCTTGCAACTTTATCGTGAAGAAAAGTTGTACTCGATCCCTTAATCTGATCATGCATCCATCAAGCATCATGTTTACTATTCCATCATGTAAAGCATATTAATTATCGAGTAGATTCCGTTAACGGAGAGTTAACGTATCACTCAGATCCGAAGGACAAGCAAATTCAAGACTCGGGAGTTGATCCAGAATTCGAGACTATCTACCCCGAACATCAAGGCAAGCCCCGGATACATTTAAACCCTATTCTATTTATAAAAGCTTTATCGCTTCAGCTCTGATATGTTGCATTAAGTAGTAGGAGTTGAGTGAAAACCCACAAATTGCATTACCTGTCTTATTTCCTTAATCCTTGTCACCCACTTGGAAGATTAGTAGTAATGCTTAGCCCTGCTTATTTATTTAATTGTTCAAAGGAAAAGAATGAAAAAGATGAGATTGGTTTTCTTATTGAAAGCTTGATGTTAGTAATAAATCGAGTCCGGACGGCGAACTTGCACTGGGAACGGAGTCCCTCTGTAGTGTTCTCGTCTGTTGATGCCCTAGGTCCCGTCCGATGGTGACGTGTCAATAATCGAGAAATTTAGAAATCCACATGCATGAAGTGGTATACGGATGGTTGGAGCCGTGTATGCCATGGAGTGACCTAGCGTGGGGTCAGAGAATCCCATCTGCTGTCATAATGTGTTTTACTGTGGGGTTTAAGTTCCCATGTATCTCGGTACGCTGGGCCGCAGAGCTCACGTGTATCATGTGGTGATATACGGCTGAGGTTGTTATCCCGGTATATCGGTGCACCTGGGGTGCTTCGGAGTTAAAGTCTCCGGTATGCTCAGTCACCTAGGTCCCAGCTGGATATGAAAATGGATTCGAATCGCCGTTGCTTCTCGGAGAAGAAGACTCGATCACTGATCATCATCGTAGTAACAACTCAAACAAAAATTAAGGTTCAATAATGAAGTTGGTTGATAAGGGAAGATAGTCCCAGCAACTTATCTTTTTGTAAAGCTTTTCTGCAAAAATTGCTTATCTCTTACAAGCTTTACCTTGTCCCTCTAGCCTGCATCTCTTGAGTCTCTACCCTTCTCTTTCGTCGGGTCAGTCTTGCTGAGTACTGTTGTACTCAGGGTTTGTTGAACCCCTGTGCAGGTGAGCTTCATGGGCAGGAGTGTTATGCATCCTGCTGCATGACAGTCGTCGAGGAAAGCGACGACGAATAAAGATGTTAAGCTCATGGGTAGAGCTTTTGTGTAATATTGTAATCTACTGCTACTCCACTACTATTATGGTTTGTATAACTTAAACCTATCATTGTAAATATTTTAAAACTCAGAGTTTGTAAATGTATGTTAGTGTAAGTCTTCCGCTGTTTTACTCCATGGTATTTTATTTATATGAAATTGTTGCAATACTGCAATGTCTCTCTACAATGATTGATCCTGCTCGGAGAATCGTGGATGATTCGGGATTTACCCGACAGACTTTTTAAGTCGTATGGAACGCAGTCATGATTATTTGGAGTCTGTTTAGACAATAATCATGCGTGTGGGCCATATGATTTAGGAGGTTCTACCACACTCATAATGGTGAGCTATGTTGTTATCTTGGAATAACCATGAGAAATAATAAATTGAGACCGGGTGGGATTGGTGTTGTGGACAGAACTGGAGGTTCTGTGTTGTTTTTATCCCATCTATGTCAACCTAGGACCCGTCTGATGTCTCGACCCTCTTGTCATATTGAACACTGCCCCACACTTAGTTGGCATTATGGAAACCACGAAGCCTAGTAGCATGTTTGGGCCAGGTTTCGACCTACTGAACGCATCGTATTGGAGATGGCACGAGTGATTATAGGGGCGCAGAGAGTAAGCCTGAGGTCGGCGCCCGACTAGTATGCAGCCGATCGGCCCCTAGGTATGATGGTTCCTGTTGATCCCGCGACTATCTTTTACCCAAACAGTGCGAACGGTGACCTAAGGTACCGTTGTACAGGCATGTCTGGGTTTGTGTGGCGAATATTTCACCAGCTAGTTAGGAATCGATTCGAATCGCCATCACTCCTAGATAGTGAGTACTTGACTTGAGCACCGGCATCATAGTTAACAACTTGAACAAAGAGATGAGATGGTTATGATGTTGATGCTGAAAGATGCTCAATCGAAAATGGTTACTAGTATTGCTTGGTAATTACACCATGCTTGTTTAGTCCAGGTGCTAATCTAGCATGATCAGGTTAATGATCTTTTAAAATGCAAAGCTAGAAGGTTATGATAATTGCTCCTAATAAGCTCAAGCTTTTATGCAAAGAACTGAGTTAGCTAACCTACTTATAAAGCCTGGCATACTCCTTGGTGTCACTTTATTTTTGGTTTATGACGGGTAAGTCTAGCTGAGTACATTCTCGTACTCAGGGTTTATTCCCACTTGTTGATAGATCATAAGACTTTTGATGTGGCGACAAGATGGACTTGTATCCCACTACGGGAAGATTAGACTTTGGGCAAGGTCAACTCTTATATCTCGCCTAAATGCTGTCGTTGGATGTCAACCCTGAACTGGCAATGTATTTGAAATCATAGGTGTGAGTATATGTCAATAATATTTCCACTTTCGCTATTTATTTGCAACTCTGATTCAAAAGGGGTTTATTTGAAAATCCTCGGATGTAAATATGTTATGTGCGAAAGGTGAAAACAGGTGAATGGTAACTGTTGAACTGTGCGATTTCCTGGTGTGTCGTTGGAAAAGTTTGAAATCCTTCGAGATTTCATGGACTACCGGGTTAATATGAGCACAATGTACTAACTAAATTGCCTTGGCAGTTTGTTTAGTACCTTGGGATTATATTAATTAGGCGGTTCTGTTACAGCTGGCATCAGAGCAATGGTTCAGCTATTACTATTCATTTGGGATTTGCAAAATAAAGAATTTGTTTTACAAAACTATTTGCCAACTTATAGATATATATAGGTGTTTGAAAACTATGAGTTTAAACTTAAGAGTGTGCTAGTGTTCGTATCCTTTATGCCTAGTTTAGGACTCCAGGTGGCTTATTTAAGTACTAACTTGGGGGATTGCATCATATTTTTTGTTTGTCGCGCTCATACACGACGGATATGTATGGGGGCCATTCACTTGAAGGGTTATGTATGGATCATTTTGCCTCTACGCCAATGTAAGGTTGGTTCAACGCTAAGGTAAGTGTGAGTTGTGAGAGCATGATCCGATACACTGCCGATCTAGGGGAGTGCTTATATGGTGCTGAATTATATACATGTTTACACATGTTTATATGAAGGTACCCCATGTGTGGGATCATCTTCTGGCGATTTGTTTTAGGTAGCATGCACCTACATATAGGGATATCAGGGGATATACCTGTGTGGCGGGGGGTGTAAGTAATCGGTGTTTTCACCTTGTTCAGAAGGTGCGTGGATTTTTCATCGCTCGCATTCATCGGGAGTTTAGGCTGAAATGGAATTTTCTATAGGTACACTAACTTTACGAGATCATGTAGCTCGACTAGTTATTGCTATATGAGAGCACGTAGGTATGCCACCGCCTAGACGTTAACTATTATTAATTTTAGGAAGTGAGGACGTACGTAATGTGCATGCATCATGGCATATGCTCATCTCATGTCAATTGCTTTACTTCTCTCCTTATAAAAGAATATTTCTCCTTTGATAAAAATCACCAGCTTAATCTCCATCTCATGAGGGTTGTAATTCGGCTGTACAGATGGCACGTCTGAAGTGCATCAAGTCCGAGGCAACCAAAGGAAAAGTCTCGCATCAACAGCTTGCCACCCGTGAGCCACGTGGTGCCAAAAAGTTTCTAAAGGAATATGGAATGCCTTCTTTGCTATGGTGAATTCTGCACTCTGTGGGCTATCCCATGGGTAAAGAACCTCGCTACCAGTGGAGTAAGGAACTGGAGAGCCAGCGTTTGAGTTTGCTCCCTGTTGAAGTAGTGATTCCCGCCAAGAGCGAAGATGCGACACTCTGGTGTGGACGTCGGTTCATTGCTCGAGGTAGGAACCCTCGAGAAGGTGCGAATGTGGTTGCATACAAGGCCCTGAGGGATTTGCTTAAAAGATGTCCAGATGAGGTTGCTCGTGCCACTGCCGGTGTGTTTCCTAAGGGTGACCCATACCATGTTGTATGGCGTCAGCTTAGTGAGACTGCACTTGTTAGTGGTAAAGATGAGGCTGAGAATAGAAATGGATCTACTAGTAATGCCATGTTTGCTATGATGAAGAGCTACTCTTACCTGGAGAATGCATTTGAATCCCTTAATCGTGACTTCCACTATGTCACCTCTGAGAAGCGTGAGATAGAGAAAGAATATGAGGAGGAAGTTAAAAGGGTGACCATGTTGCTTGAGCAGATGACGCTTTCCAAGGACCAGGCTATTCAGAGAGAAAATGTTGTTGTCCACGCGACCTTTGTAGCGCAAAGTTAGTTCTTGGAATTGCTTGCCCTACTTAGCCAGTGGCAGCAGGCCTTCAATACAGTTGTGCAGCAACAGAATGAAGCCTGGAATGAGGAATACTGCCTGAGGGACCAGGTGATTGCCCTAGGAGTCATCAATTGTGCTCTACAAGGAGAACTGCAATGGGTCTACAATCAACTTCACCACAATCCTCCTAGAGCTACTGAAGAAGGAGCTCAAGTAGTGCCTGACATTGATGGTGCTAATGCTGGAACTACAGGTAGTGTTGTGAACATGGACCACGACCATGAGGAGTAGGTCTGATGATGCATCTCTATAGGAATGATGCCTTATTTTGTTGGACCTTTATGTAATGGCCTGTAATACTAAGCAGTTGGTACAATGGTATGAGGGTTGGTGAACATGTACGACGTAGCATGTTTCGGTGATGTATCTGTACTATGTAGCCTGCAAGAACAAGCACTATGTGCCTCTAATATTGAGAACTAGAGCTATGTCGATGTTCAAATTTGGTTCGATCTTTGTCCCTATCAGTTTGCTTTTATTCCTCTTGGTCTATGATGATATGTCGACATTGGTTCCTTGTCCCATACCGAGACCAATTTTAAGTGAATGCTGCTTTTAATCATCTCGGTGAACGACTTGATAATATAATACGTGGTAATTGCCATGATCATTCCTGAATACCCTTGCTATCCTGAATTTTGAAATCCATGGTGACTCTTTTACCTTGTCTTGTGCACAGAGCTTAGTTACACAAGGTATCCTTATATAATTAGATTTTTCGGTGAACAATTCTATTGGTCATAGTTGTGGTAATGTCATCTCGATTAACAATTTATAGTGCCGCGACAGGAACCTAGACCATTTTGGTGGACGCACATAGATGGATTACTAAGGGACGTGCTGGTATTGCAATTCTTGATCGTAACCCACTATCTCAGCAACACCAATGCAACAATACTGTTATGCAATCTTCCTTGAATGTTTGCATATACAGATCCTCTGAATATAATCCAACAGCACTCACATCATGTTATCAAGGATAGGACGATAGTATGTTTGTTGGTGGCGATCTTTCGTCACCTGTGGTGAATAAAATGTTGCCCCCACCAACTCCTCGAATCAGATGACGTATGTTAATAGAGAGATGCTCCCTCGATGGTGACATTGACCGACTTCAGTTTTGGGAGATTTACACCTATCTACGCTGAGTTTTCTCGATAAGCCTTGCATCAAGGGATGGATAGGGTATGTTTGAGACGTGTCCACGTATACGTTATGCCAAATCCATCTAGTTGATCCTTTCTTGATCATCTTGTGACCTTATGGCTATCCTTGTCTATTTCACTTCTGTCTTGCACGTAATGCCTATTCATGCAGGAACCCCCTGTACCATGTGGATTAGTGTCTCGAGAGTAAGATCTGTAGTGGTATCTTGATAAATGACTGAAGGTGCCGTGACAAAACCGAGAGCACCCTGTGGGTGCACACACATGGTTGTCCTGCTCGGCAAGCGCAGGTATCACGGTTATTATTCTTGAACTACTAAGGAAATTGCCTCTATGGCCCTACCTTGATTATCTTCGATAATCATTGACCAATCAATGATGGCCTATCAATGATGACCTTTATCTCCTGAAGTACGATGGAAGTCAACTCGAATAGAATAGGTCGTTAACATTAACATTACTCTAACTACAAGAGATGGTAGACAAAGGACCCTACCAAATGTTTCTCCTGGAATCACACTATCTCTTGTAGAATGTGTATCTTTCTCTATGGTTTGACTAGAGATACATCATATCTGCGTTGGATGAGTTTTGGATGAGCATCGAGTTAAGTGAGGTCTTGACTTCCTTAATGTCTGTTACCCCTCCTTATACTCCACGAGTATTGTCTATATTGGCATAAATGCGACTAGCTTGGAGCTTTTTAATGCTGAAAGACAACTTATCGGTGGAGTATGAGAGGTTACTCTCTGACCCTGTCTTGATACAAGTGCTCGTGCACCCAAATTGAGACCTTTGGAACGGAGTACTATTAAGACTGGTTGAATTCACATTGTTGTCCGGTCAACCTTTTCACTCATTTCTGAAAAGCTCTGTCAGTATGGAGGTTGGCAGCACTATTGGGAATGTACCTGGTTTGTATCAAATCGCCCATATGCCAGATTCGATTGTGCGTTGGGTATGCATTGTATGCACTATTTAGTATAACCATGAGTTTACCAAAGTGCTTGGTGTTAAGTGTCAAGCAACCATCCTTTGAACATGAGAAATTTGGTTTAACAAAGGTACCTTTGGAATGAGAGATTGGCATGATTATTTTTGGAGAAGTATTGGACAACAAAAGGCAACAAGACCATATTACAAGAATATAGGTCTTATGCTAGATTGGTAATCGAAATCCCTTCCCAAAGCATTTACTCGATTAGCAATTCTACTTAGTGGGAAGAGAAAATTGGAGGTTTCTACTAAGCTAGAGAGTTGTTGACCTACATGTAAAAGTTTGGACTCTCTTCATCCCACTCACTCATATCGGCATTTTGTTGGCCAGTGTTCCTATGAAGGGCTATGCCAGTGTTGAACTTGCTTTAAGGAATCCTGTGTTGTCCCATTTCATCTTGTTTCTTTCTACACAGGTTCTAGGTGATTCTGTAGAAAGTATTGCAAGTGCTATCCTTATTGACAGCAAATTTGATTTGGATTTAGATTGTCCGGTGTTCAAACCTCTTCTTGCCCTGCTTCTTAGTGATAAATCCTTTAGGATTTTGAAGCACCTTTTGATGTATTTGATGATGTGAATAGCAGATTTCCTCACATTCAACCCTTCGACGCCTCCAAAGTGGGAAGTTATCGATCATATCTTGCGATAATCTCCCCTAATGGGATATAGTTTTGGGCTTAATGGGAGAGTATATCATACTATTCTTATCATCTAAGGTTGGTTCGATGCTAAGGTAAGTGTGAGTTGTGAGAGCATGATCCGATACACTGCCGATCTAGGGGAGTGCTTATATGGTGCTGAATTATATACATGCTTACACATGTTTATATGAAGGTACCCCATGTGTGGGATCGTCTTCTGGCGATTTGTTTTGGGTAGCATGCACCTACATATAGGGATATCTGGGGATATACCTGTGTGGCGGGGGGTGTGAGTAATCGGTGTTTTCAACTTGTTCAGAAGGTGCGTGGATTTTTCGTCGCTCGCATTCATCGGGAGTTTGGGCTGAAATGGAATTTTCTATAGGTACACTAACTTTACGAGATCATGTAGCTCGACTAGTTATCGCTATATGAGAGCACGTAGGTATGCCACCGCCTAGACGTTAACTATTATTAATTTTAGGAAGTGAGGACGTACGTAACGTGCATGCATCATGGCATATGCTCATCTCATGTGATCTTGCAAGCTAGAATTGATTAGGAGGGCAATAGCTAGATTGGCACCTTGCATTATCTTTAGGATCTTTTACAAGGTGTGTCTAGAATCATAGCTAGAGGGGTGAAGTCTAGGCTAGACCGATAGTTATAATTCTGCATTTGTTTTGGTTAGCCGGTGTGATAAGTTTTAGAAAGGACTATTCACCCTCCTCTAGCCCGCCATCTCAACCTTTGTCCCGGTCAGAACCGCCGCCCGCCACGGGCCCCACACTGCTCGAGCCTGCAATGAGAGCAGAGCTCGTCAGTCTGCCCCGAATAATTACCGCCTCTGCTTGTGATAGCCAGGTCGCCTCTGACGTCGACAGGGGCCTCGGGATCACACTTGGCGCCTGAGCCTAGGCAACGTAGGGAAAAGCAAGAATATCAAGTAAATTCTATGAATCACAGGAAAAGGGAAGAAAATTTTGGACGGCAAAGCTTACCCTAGTAGGATGATGACCGATCCGGGCCCCCTCAAGTTGCCTGGGCGCCTCGAAGGCCCCCTCTGAACCAGATCCTGTCCGAAGCTAGAACTGCATGGAGCGACCGGCTCGGACCTCGGCACCTCGAGCTCCACTGGGGCCGCCTCCCACGAGTCGTGCGTTGAGGGTGGTGTCGCCTGCTCCTCCAAGCCCGTCCGGCCCCGGGTCCTCACCTCGAGCGTCGAGGACCTGGTTTGACGTGGCGAGACACTGGACTGACCCCGGGATGAGGCCGACAGAGTGCCCCCACATGGGTGGCGAGATGAAGACGCCGTACGGTCCAAGGAGCCTCCTTGCCTCCTTTCCTGCGGTCGCTCCAAGACATCCTCCTGCGTAAAAGGTGTGTCAGCTCGAGGAAGGCTGGAAAGATGGGGCTCGAGATGCCCCGCCACTCCCTCGACATCATCATCATCATCATCATCATCCACATCCATCTCCTCAGGGGGACTCCTCGATAGGAATGCCGTCTCGCTTTTGCTTAGCCCAGTGCATTTCAAGCGCCTGGCATGTGAGGTTTCTCCTCTTCCTCTTCTTCTTCTCAGGGTCCTTCCTCTTCTTTTCCTGCTAAGCATCGAAGTGCCTCACCTAGCGATTGGGGTCGTCTTCTCGAACCAGAGGCACCGAGACCCTGTAGTCGATGTTACCTACGCTTGAAGCCACGGCCAGAATGTCAAGACAAGCTGAAAAATAGGGGAGAAATTCAAGAATGTAAGATTGAGGACTTACCAAGATGATGCTACAGGGATCCGGCATCATCGGGACATGATCCACGTCCCCTAGCCCGAAGTCATCAGCGACCGAGCTCCTAACTCATTTTGCGACGTCCTCAGGAGGCAGGTCCACGGGCAACATCCGACACCCATCGAGCTGCTCGGGGAGCGCCTCGGGCCCCATCTGATCTAAGCACAACGGGCGCGCCATCAGAGGGAGGACCCTCTAGCCGTAGAAGCCCGCGACGATGTACGCGGCGTGCACATCCTGCTCGGACAAGGTGTGCAGTGCATCGAGGAGGGGATTCAGCCTCCGCTGGAAGGGCTGGGCCATGCCCCGAAGCTAGTGCTCCGGGCGCACCCCGATTACGTGCCCGGTGTAGGCGGGCAGCAGGCCGTCATCATTGTGGATGTAGAACCACCCAGACTACCAACAACCATGGTTGGTGGACAAGCCCGTCCTGATGTAGAGCTCGGACCACTTCTGCACCAGGCTGCAGCTGCCCATACGAACGATCCTCCTCTTCCTATCCGAGATCCACTTGGTGTAGTGCTCGCCCTTGAAGAGGTGGAGCCACAGCTCCTAATGCGGCTCCATACCCAAGTACCCCTCGCAGAGTACGGCGAATATCGCCACGTTGGAGATGGCATAGGGGGTAAGGTGCTGGAGCTCGACCTCGTAGAAGTGGAACAGCGTGCGCATGAAGCGGCTTGGGGGCGAGCCAAGTCCCAGCTGGTGAAACTTGATGAAGCTCACCACGTAGCCCTCCGGCGGCTGTGGCTCCCAATGCTCCCTCACCGGCACCTGCCACTCCGGCCGCTCGGTCGAAGTGAGGGGGCGGAGGAGTCCCTCGTCCACTAGCTTCTCCAGCTCGTGCTGCGACACATCAGAATGAGGCCAGGCCTTTGGAGGGAGAAACATGGGTGCCATAGATGCAGCACGAATTTGCTCGGCGGACGGGTGACCGTGAAGATTCCCAATCCCAATTTCTCTCTCACCAACTCTTCTTCTCTAGCACTGACAGGCAAGGATGCGGACGCTCTGGCGACGGCGGCGGCGGAGGCAAGATGGAAAGATAAGGAACGGACGGCACCCCACCTCCCCTAAATTTATATTCAGGGCGAAGAGCAACGAACGGACCCGACGATGGGGAAAGGTAAATCCCCGCATTAACTACGCACACCTAACCGCTCCCTTGATTCCCGTAATAGGGACGCGTGTCGCTCGTCGAACTTCTAGCCATTATCCAGGTCCACCATGACCGCACCGCTTCAACTCCCGCCTAAAAAGACACGCCCAACGGACGGGAGAAGCTATCCTAGGCAGTTCCTTCTACGGGAAGTAAAACGGACTCCGGTCCCACGCCGAATTCTCGAGGGAGCAGAGGCTGACCCTCAATCAGGGTTCGACAGCCGCCCTCGAGTGCCCGAGTCAGGGATGCCAAAGGGGGGCCAACGCAAAGCTCAGCTCAAGAACGAACCCTCGAGACCCCCTCGGACGTATCCAAGGCAAAACGAAAGGACCACATTGGAATCCCCTCGGAGGGAGGCGTCGAGCCACCGAATTCCATCGAACGAAATCGGTATCCATGTGACCGTACGTTTGCTGCAATGAGAACGCCTCAGAGCCACTAGTCGACCCCCATCGAACGGGGCACGAGCTCTCACTTGGATCCCCCGTTATCATCTCGCAGAGAACATCGAGACTCGTCCATTGAGGGTAGTACGGCGCTTCTCACCTCACATCTAATCGAAAGGACCCGTGAGATGGACACACGAGGCTAGTAATGCCCTAGTCGTACGAGGCTCGAGGGCTCGACTACGCCTGGCACCCCTCGATGAAAGAGGGTCGAACGCACCCGGGGGCTCGACTACTCGAGATACCCCTCGATGAGGTGCTACAACTCCATTTTATGTCAACCTAACCTTTCAGGAGCGTCTACTACGCCCAGTCAGATAAACACCCCTCAACCAGAATCGCACAAAGCCCTTAGAGGAGTCTACCCACTCCTCCGAGGCCTCGGGGGCTAACCCCGAAGGGTACGCTCACGCGCACCCTTCGAAAAACCACGGATGACACCTCGGTCTTGACTCGTGACCCCCGCATGACTGCCATCACTCACGTGGGGGCTCGGGGGCTACTGTCGGGTACCTAAATAAGGGGTACCCTTAACCCTCGACTAAGAAAATTAATACCGGCATCAACAACTAAATCCACCGTCATTATTCCCCGGCCCAAGGTACGTAAAATATCAGGTCCAAGAATCGGACTATGCCGGGCCGGCCCACGAACGGGTCTTGACGGCCTAGGCTGCCGTACTCTCGACGCCTCTCAACTTGAGGCAGTCTACTCGAGGGGACGACCACCCCCTCGAGTGACGGAACTCCCCCGGGCGAACGAACGCCCGTCGAGTGCCACGCACCCCCTCGACCCACCTACTTCCTGTACGGCGCTTAGAGCATTTAATGTGTTTTACCTACCCCCGCCTAACCTTATGGCTACAGCTGCGGTAACAGTGGGCAGTACACCAGTCAAATCCCTCTTTTACTGCCCATACCCCGGAAACCAGCGGATCGTACTGCACTGTATCGCCATGCCACGCACTATGCCCCGTTCGGCGCCCCCTCGAGACACGTTTGTTAAACGCAGATCCCATATTTCCAGAGGCTTGGTCTTATCCACTCGGGTCTTGACTTCTCTCGACCACCCCTCGAGGAAGTCCTCCAAACCACTGGCCAGCATTCCAACAACTCCCCGACGGGACGGCTCCGAGAGTGCGCACGCCCGTGCATGGGCACCAGTCTTTCACCGGTCATCAGCAACGTCATCACACGTGCGGGAAGGATGGCCATCGCCTCCAAGCACGTCACTACAGGGCAGGACACGTCCGGCGCATGCCTCTACAGCAACCGCGATATGATCGGCATCATCTCCTCGACGTCAGCAACTACGATAGCCTTAGGATTCATGTACCCCTGTGCCTCTCCTTCACCTATAAAAGGGGATGCCGGGGACTAGTCTAGGGAGGGGACAATAATAGCACACTCATAACAGAGAGCTACCAGGGCCCAAAACGCTCAAGTCCTAGCTCTACACACTCGCTCGCTTGTATTCACCACTATACAAGCACTTCGGTGCAAGATAATACAAACTCTCCCCCCCTCCGGCTGGACGTAGGGCCTTCTATTGCCCGAACAAGGATAAATCTCATGTGTTCTTCTTGCACCACCATCCGAATTATGGAACACGCAATACAAATTCACTCATTGGTGCTCGGTCGAAACACCGACAAGCTTTGATCACTACCCCCTTGTTCATTTTGGATGACAAAACCCCATCCCCCATTCTTCTTATTGATGTCAAAAGCTCCGTCAGAATTAATCTTCAAAAGCCCAGCACCCGGTTTCACCCACTTCTGTTTCTGATGGTTGTCCGACAATAGGCGTCTGAAGCCGGTTTTAAAAGTTCAGTCGCCTGGAACGCTGCAGTAAAAATTCAGTCTGGCTTCATCGTTCCCCTTTCCTTTGATTTCTCTCCCCCTGCCATGTCGATAGCAAGCATATAACAGATCCTCTCTATTAGTTCTCGAGCCGATCTGGCTCCGGCTAACAGAGTTCTAGTTCATTCCAGGTTCAGCTCTCTCCGGACAGCTTTCACCTCCTTGCATTTCAAAACAAATGGCCTCCATCTTCGTCAAGACGGCCGCACATGCAGCAGCGACTATCAATTTTCATCCATCTCCGCTGCAGATTTCGTTGGACAGCCAACGCGTATTGTGACTCAACCTCCATTAAAAAATATTTTAGTTTCTGGTCATAAAACATATTAAAACATATTAAAACGCAGTCAGTTCTTGGGCCTCGTTTCCTGTTATAATTTAGTGGGCCAACCAAACAGCTTAATTGCCCAGCAATCTAATTTGTGAGATCCAGGGCCCGTTCTGGAACCAAACGGCCTCTTGAAGCTTTCCATTAGGATACCGAGAGGTTCTCGGAGGCCGGAGCGCAACCAAAAAAGAATACAGTTACACAGTGTGATCCCCCAAAGGGCAAAATATATAGGGTAAATGGATTTCCATCGCGTTTAATCTTCAGCGTCTCAATAAAATGTTGAGGAATCACTAACGACAAATGTTCAGGAATAATTTACACAGTTGGAAAGGTCTGCTTAACTCAATAGCTGATCAATTTCTTCAGCTACCAGCCTTCTTTGAGCATCATGACCTTCTCCAGTATATACTTTCCTTCTTTATATTTCTGGTCTTCGTTATAAGCTTTCTCCTGCACCCAATGAGTGGACTAGTCATGATACACAAAACATCCATGGAGGAATGTGTAGGAAAGATCTGAATGAACTAAACATTAACTGACAACTATAGGCCAGACATCTCAAAGCCAATTTAGGCTTGGTTGATCACGAGGCAATGCCAACTAGCATGTACTGTACTAACAACCCGTGCAAGGAAAGAAAAGGATGGCAAGGAAAAGGTGGAAGAATAAGTTAGAGCATGCGTTCGCAAGTACGAAGTACTACTCCATACTGCTATGAACAAATAACATTTAACCATTTTTTTTGGATTTTTCTAAGTTGTTTAGACTGCCTAGGACAAATCACATAATGTGTTACGAGTATTATGTATACATCTGATGTACTACCTAGTTTAAGATACACCTGGTGAGCAATCACAGTAAATAATGTAATAACTCCATCCGTAGTTTAAGATACATCTTGAACACTGAAAACGATGTAATAACTCCATCCCTACGTGCACCTGATGATTCTCATTCATGTACATAACAGCAAGGCAGGTCACAACAAAACCCGATGCATATTATTAAAAGTTCAATAGAAATCTGTAAACTCATGAGACCCTAGTAGATGAATTGACAAGACAAAGGGGCAATTATAGACATCCTAGAGAAGATGCAGCAATGGTTCATCATTCAGCCTTGCAGCTGATAACATCAACCTATGAAATTCTAATTTGTGAATGAATGAAAAAGGGCTTGCATTAAAAAGTACGTTAATTTTCCCTTGATGACTTCTCAGTTGACCATGTATACATGTATTTTGTACACCAAAATTGTTATTAATATAAAGCAAAGAGGTACTAGGAAACAGAAATGCCCATAATCATGACGCATCAAAGAATAACTAAATAACTCCACAGAACTAGTATCCACACTTGAGGAAGCAACAGAGTTCTATGTATAGTGGTCCTGAAGAAGTGCTGTAATCATTCCTCACAGCCATCTACACATTGTTTAAGGGAATAATGCTTACGACATATCTTGTTTCAGAACACATTTGCTGCATTCAAGATTTGTTCAATTGGAACAGCAAGTCACTTCTTTCACATATAGTTTTGCAGGACCTATCCTCCTCAACGTAATGAAAGCTAAGAGGCAACGTCAAAATATAACCACCAACCAATTTCCTTTCTTCCAACACCTAAATTTGCATTTCTCAATAAATTTTACAGCACAAATGACAAATTGGTAACTTACATATCTCCAGCCAAGGCGTCGTTGGCAGCAGCTACAGTAGATATCGTTCACTGTATGCAACCCAGTCATGAGATAACGATCCTCGTTGGGACCAAGGCTCACATTCACCCTGGATGTGACATTGACCCCGGATCAACATGTAAACAAGAATTTGCAATGGATAGTTGTTCAAATCTTCAAAGAGCATTATATATGATACTTAACTCATTCTACCATCTGCAACTATCAAATGCTAATAGCCAATATGTGAACAATTACGTGTTTATTAGATTGGGTGAAAGTGAAACCAATGGTTAACTCCATAACGCTCATCAATTGTATTCATTTGGGAAATCATGAATGTACCAAGTGCATGTAATGTGGTTTATAGGTTCAATTGATTCCAGTCCTTAAGGAAGCCTTCACAAGTCATTGGTGTTAATGCTCTGCAAGTCATTCATACTGGATCATGGGTTAGCAGTTAGCACCAAAGAGTAGAAATGGCCTGAGCATTGCTTCATGGTCTCAATCAAATGGCCCTGACCATGCTGTCTATGGTCATATCTGAGTATTCATCTATATTCCCTATCAAGCAGGGTCCTGTTGACCATGTCAAATCTGAAATGCTGTTTGTCTACACAGCCTCCAGACTCCTAAGTTTATAACCACCATCAATAATTTCTAGTGTTAATGACCATAGATCCATAAGACTACAATCCCTAACAACAACAGACAAAATCTTGATTCATGTAACATTGTGTTTTGCGTAACTCATTTATTCACATCCAAACAGGAATAGAGTCCTCCCATCCATTATCGATATGATCTCAGAAACAGGGTCACATGCCCTGAACCACATTCATGCCTTATAGCTTGATTGCACAAGGCATCAATTGATAACCATTACCTCTACAGACCCATTTTTCAGACAGTGTTTAATGCAATTCAGGCAGCTAAAGTTGATGCAGCTCTAAAGTAACAGCGCGTGTCGAAAGCTAGCAATCTTACATTCGACATACTAGCAAGTTAGCTCGGAATTCCAGTAACTGCAAGAGACTAAACCACCGGCATTTTAGCCATCGCAAAATCCACGGTCAGAGAACCGCGAGAAATCAAAGTGCGGGGAACAGAACATAGAGAGTGAAGGACAGGCCCAGCTCACACGCTGTCGAAGAGGTAGGCGGGGCCGTGGCGGCCGCGGAAGTCCTTGGACAGGATGGCGTCCGGCGACGCCGAGTGCACCCTGCAGTGCTTGCACCTGAACACCTTGGGCCCCGGGAGCGACTCCACGAACAGCAGCCCCATCCCCGCGCTCGCAAAACCCGCCCGGCGAGCTCAATCGGCCGGCGCCCCGCACCAGATTCCCTGGATCAACCCAGCAGCAGCCCACCCACCAACTAAGAAGACCTCTAAATCCCAATGTCCTATCAGCAAATCCCGAACCGCCTGAACGCCAAGGGGAGGCAGCGGTCGGGCCCGATCGCCATCGCCGGGGAAGGGGATCGGCGGGGGAATCCGGCGGAGAGCGCGGGGGGATTTAGTCGGGGGTTGGGGTGGGAGACGTGGGGTTGGGAAAAGCGGAGACGACGAGGAAATAAATGAAATGGAAATGTGGAATCGCTGCTGCCTCTTTGGTCTTTTTCAACGGGCGTTTTTTTTTTTCTACGCCCCGAATTTATAGACGGGACGACGTGGCAACGCCTCGTTTGGGTTCGGTGCGCGGCATTGGTTTTCACGCTCTCTTTTGTGGTTCGTCGTGGATGCGCAGATCGGATCGGATCGCGCGGCTCCGCCGTGTCGTTGCCGGAGCACAGAAAAGTCACCCGACGACTCGCCGAGAAGCGAAACACGAGAGCGAAGCGAGGACGGCGGATGCAAGAAAATGGCGGACGAGCAACGGAGCTCCTGTTAAGGACTGCACGAAACGTCGTCCATCATTTTTCAGGTTATAACGGGCAGTACCAGACAAGCAGGGTCGCTGCAGTGATGAGCAATAATGAACGGTGATTCGCATCTCGTCCGATGACTGCTTTGTTGAGCCACTGCACGTGATTCATGTCCGACGAGGAGTCGAAGAGTGTACCGACGCTACGAGTGGTACGTAAATTTCATTCAGTCCATTTCAGAAGTGATAGGATTTCCAAGCCTACAACCGAGTACTTCTGTCCCAGAAGTCGTTCGAGGGAGCTTTCACCTTCACGTACGTACGCGTTTCCGGTTTGATGACTTTGTCAATTGTGCCCATGACCGTTGTACACACGTCGTGGCTGTGCTTCCCGGAGCTACATGACGTACAGGCCCGAGTCAGCTCCATGGAGGCCCAGATAGACTAAGGACATGCTGGCTCGGTTCATGATGGGCCTGGCTGGGCACGTGTCTGCTGATCTCGTGCCTGTATAGCCCGACATTGGTATAATTTGAGCGGCCGTGCTGGACCACGTACATCTTTGCGTGGTCGTGCCCGTCCACACGTGGGCCTAGCTCTCACATTGTAGCGGCGCCCATGAAGTCAAGAAAGGGAACGGGTTCTTTTGTGAAAAAAAAAGAAGGGGGGGGGTGGGTGGGGGGTGACGGTTCGCTAGGGTGTTTGAATCCATGGAGGTAATAGTTACTAATAATCATAATTAGTTTATTTAAATCTAAATAGATCTAGCTAATGGTTACCTAATACTCATTGATAACAATTACACCAGTTGGAACAAACCAGCTAATATAGCTAATGTTAGCTAGCTAGCTAGCTAGCTGGTTATTCTGAATGGATCCAGTTAATCATTAGCTAATACTCACTCAATATTATTATTACACCTGTTGGACCATAATAATTAGCTAGCTAATGTTAGCTATAAGCTATTAGCTAGTTATTCTAAATGGATCCGCTAATCGTTAGCTAGCACTATTGATAACTACTACACCAGTTGGACCAAAACCAACTAATAGTTAGCTAGCTAGTGTCAACAATGAGCTTTTAGCTATTAGCTAGTCATTGATTATTAGCAACCAATAGATCCAAACAGTCATGAACTACCATGAATTTTGCGGTGGGCTCCATTTCCAAAATCTCCAATCTAACCTCTATCATTCCAATGAAGCATATAGTTCATGACTGCGTCCAATCTAACCTCTCTCATGCCAATCTAACCTCTCACATTTTATTTCTTGACTTGAAGAAGAGATAGTACACTTTTCTCATATCGGTTTCTCTCCCCTGCGTCCACTAAAGTACCAAATCAAGAATATGGTTTTGTTTGAGACTACCTGTCATTGCCCTAAGGCTTTGTTTACATACCTTAGTATCCAAAATTCACTATATAGAATTCCTATTTCTCGTCACATTAAAATGCCGACATATATATAAAGTATTAAATATAGATGAAATAAAAAACTAATTACACAGTTTTGTTGTACTTTATGAGACGAACATTTTAAACCTAATTAATCAATATTTAGATAATTATTACTAAATAAAAATAAAATTGCTACAGTATAATGGGATATTTATTATATAAATTTTATCTATCAAATTTGGTAAGGCCTAATTTTATAGCTGCTCACTGTCACTGCTCCGACTCCTGCGAGCGCAGTTTCCTGGATCTGCTAATCTAACCGCAGTAGAAACACCATCCAACGTGCAGGTCCTGCAATCAATTCCGGGCAGACGCCCCTTCTTCCTCTGTTTCACATTCAATCCCCCCGAGATGACGATGATACGGGCTGTGTCTAGTTACCCAAAATCATTCAAAATTCAATATGCAGAATTTCTATCATCCATCATATTAAAATACCGGTACATACATGGAGTATTAAATATAGATAAAATCAAAAACTAATTATATAATTTTATTATACTTTACGAAACGAATATTTTAAGTCTAGTTACTCAAAGTTTAAATAATTTTTACCAAATATAAATAAAATGCTACAGTGCGCTGAGGTAACACGAGGTGACATTTTCTTTCTACCTAAACACAGCCATGGATCGGGCGGGTACCGCTCTGCGCCTCTGCCCATGCAGAATTTATTTATTTAACACACACATTTATCTTGCCCTCCCCTCAGGTCCACCACCACCCGCGGCCCCAACGCAACGTGAAACGTCACTCGTCACTGCCAACGGGACCACCAGATCGCGGGGCCCAGGATCCAGGGACGTAACAAAAAGAGAGCTCCCGATGCCCCAAAGGGCCGACCCCGCAGCCAGCCAAGGTCGCTGTCTGCACTCCACTGGGCCCCCCCGGGATCCCACCACCGGTTTCGTGCCGCGGTTGCTCTGCTCACGCCCACGCCACGCCTACACGCCCCACGCTTGCCTCCGCTTCCGGCCAGCGCCGAGTCCTGCGATTTCGCGCACGTCGCAGGGGCAGAAGGGGCAATCCACGTGCCCCCATTAAGTTAAGTCAACATGCGTCGCGGCCTCCCACCCCACGCTGCCCCCGCTACCAGACGGGGCCACTTTCCCCAAACTGCCCTTCCTTCTCACCATCCCCTCCAAAACCACCAAGCTCCGCTCCCTGTCTTCGTCCCCTTCACTCTGAGTCTGCTCCCCACATCCCGGCCCCGCCAATGGCCGATTCGCCAAACCCTAGCTCCGGGGACCTCCCCGCCGGCGCCGGGGGCTCGCCGGAGAAGCCGGTCCTGGCGGATCGACGTGTGGCCGCGCTCGCCGGCGCCGGCGCCGGCGCGAGGTACAGGGCCATGTCCCCCGCGCGGCTGCCGATCTCGCGGGAGCCGTGCCTCACCATCCCCGCCGGGTTCAGCCCCGGCGCCCTCCTCGAGTCCCCCGTCCTCCTCAACAACTTCAAGGTAATTTACCGCGCCTGTCCTATAACTGTCACCCGCGCCACTCACTGCTCCCGCGGGATCTGCGAATTCCCATGTCACGCCGAGGTTGATTCGGGACGGGGGAAAGAGGGATTCCGATGCGCATTAGCTTTATGGCCTAGTTTATGAGGCATTTGCGCCGGTGGGATTGGCTCGTGGCGCCGGAATATCGCGCTTTTGCACCGCGCTTTCGCATTTCCGGTGCTCATATGCGGCTTCTGGAGCTGCCTTTCCCGCGGGGTTCTCGGGGATATGGTTGTTTTTGCTCGCCTCCTCCTTTTGGGGCGCCCCCGTGCCGTCTATTTGGTGCGGGGTGATGGGGAGTGCGTCCCGGGGAATTATTCTGTCCGGCACACACTTGGTGGCTCAGAGAACAAATCATCGCTTGGTATTTCTCTTGTGGGGGCTTTAAACGGCCTTATTTAAGGAAGTGTCTCCTCAACCTCGGGTGGTATGGTACTGGTCTCAAGTGCTAAGGGATGGTACACTTCCATAAAGAAAACACCAAGCTGCTGGGGGAAGGAAAGAGTGAATTTTGCACTTCCATAAAGAAAACACCAAGCTGCTGGGGGAAGGAAAGAGTGAATTTTGCATTTCCTTGCTATTGAGATTGGTTTTAAGTGCTGTTTCTGGTTTTCATTCTTCTTTCTGACTACCGACAACCCAAAATAAGTGAGAATAGCGTGCTTGATTACAGATTCATAATTATTGCTATGTTCCAGTTTGTTGTTACTGCTGACATTCTTCTCTGTTTCCTTTTCCAATCATTAGATGCTTGGCAAATAATATTCTTCTTGCTAAAGTAAGAATTAATGTAGTATTCATTTCAGATTTCATGGTGGTTCTAACAAACATTTAAAGGCTTAAATATTTCTATATTGTCATAACTGAAACACTTTGAACAAGTTGTGCGAGCGTTGTTCTACACTATTTGATATAGTTTATCCTTCTGGACAAATAATCATTAAGCATTTTTTTTCTATTTAGGTTGAACCGTCTCCCACAACTGGTACTCTGAGCATGGCTGCAATCATCAACAAGAGCACTCATCTGGACATACTGCCTTCGCCTAGGGATAATTCAGCTGGCAGCGGCCAGGAAGGTGGAGGCTCTCGTGATTTTGAATTCAAGCCTCATATCAATTCTCAGTCGGCGGTATGGAACCATTACTGGAATGATTACTTTTGTAATTCTTTAGCGCCATAGAACACAGCATCTTGAGGGTCTTGTTTATGTGTGAGATACAAATAACAAAAACTTTGTCTTTAGCAGCAAAGAGTGTTTAAGCATTTTGTTTGTATGATACCACTAAAATATAATGTAGAAATTATCTTTAAGCTCTGCAGAGGGAAGTTATAGTTCTGATGTACTTTACACCACTTCCTTTTAGCAGCATGATGCTTATCTTATTACTTATTAGTATTCAGAGATACAACTAATTGGTTTCAGTGTTTTACATTTTAGTAGGACCATAGGAGCTCTATATTGCATTCTGGTTCATGGAATCAATTTGTCTTTTAAGGTTCTTGTATTGTATGGAAAAAACCCACCCCCTTTCTACTGCGTTCTACTACCTCCGTTCCATTGTAACACGCGTATTCTTGTTTTTCATTTTGGCCATAATACTGGGCGGGCTGGAGTAACGAGGGAACAATTAATTAGACCACTAAAAACCGAAATTTCTCATGCATGCGAATATCCCAGTGCTGAAACGTTACATGCACAGAATGACACCTTTGGTCCATTAAATGAAGGCGTGGATGCAAACGTGGCCTGTATAATGCTGGGCAGAAACGGCATGTCGGTTAGACTTTCGTGGCTGGGGACACAGATGACTATGCGAGTTAATACGATTTGCATGTGATTGAAGGTTGTCCTTGGTATCTGCAAACAGCCTTGTCATGCCTGGTAAAAGGGAAAAGGGAAGTAGCACTTATGTGCATGTTTCTTTGACTAAAATAATAATTACCAACTTACCAATGCCATGATTTGTTAGCGTTCTTTAATATCTGTGTAGTTATCACTAAGTTGGATAACATAACAGCGGTCTCCCTGGCCCCTGCTGTTTTATTTTGGGAGTTAACAAAACTGGGTGTTCTAACTTCAACATCGAAAGAAGTTGATATTCTTATATTTTGTCCTGATTCTAACTAGTCTATAACTGATAATTTTCTATGAAAAAACTTCAGTATTTATTGTGATATACCCTTATGGGGCTTCTGTGTTTCTTATTCTTGTTGAGTTATGCTGCAAATAGTTTGTATTCCATGACATTCATAGTGCTCACATGCAGGCTCCTGCAGTCAACAATCAAAATCATGACACTCCTATGCAAAATCATAGCTTAAATCATGCCTCACCATCTAGCAATTTGGTGACTGAAAATAAACCTCTCTGCTCAAGGGAATCAAGTCACACAACAAATGTTTCAAGTGCTCCAAACCAACCTGTTTCAATAGTTTGTCCATCTGACAACATGCCTGCTGAAGTTGGTACATCAGAGATGCACCAGATAAACAGCTCTGAAAATGCTGCCCAGGAGACACAAACTGAAAACGTAGCAGAAAAATCAGCAGAGGATGGCTATAATTGGCGCAAATATGGACAGAAGCATGTCAAGGGAAGTGAAAATCCTAGAAGTTATTACAAGTGCACACATCCTAATTGTGAAGTTAAAAAGCTATTAGAGCGTTCACTTGATGGTCAGATTACTGAAGTTGTTTATAAAGGGCGTCATAATCATCCTAAGCCCCAACCAAATAGAAGGATAGCTACTGGTGCAGTTCCTTCAAGCCAGGGTGAAGAAAGATACGATGGTGTGGCTCCTATTGAAGGTTAGTGTGCCATGGTTTTCTGTAATTACATTGGATTCCAGTTCATTGCAATTATGAAGTATTTTCTTGCTCATCTTGCATGTCTGTTTCAATTGCTTTTGTAACAAATTTAGTTCCTGAGTTTTCCAAATTCTTGAGAAGGAATGATTTGAACATACAATGATCATTTGATACTAAGTTTCTTAATGTTTACCTGTGACATTTTGTTGGGCCTGAGAATTTTTCTGTTAATATGCAGACAAGCCTTCAAATATTTATTCCAACCTCTGTAACCAAATACATTCCGCTGGCATGATTGATACTGTTCCGGGTCCAGCTAGTGATGATGATGTTGATGCTGGAGGTGGAAGACCCTATCCTGGTGATGACACTAATGATGATGATGATTTGGACTCGAAACGCAGGTAAAACATGGTTTGAACTTTGGACTCTGTATTAGGCTCTCTCCTGTCAATTGCTAATCCTGTACTCCACAACTATGTGACTAGGAAAATGGAATCTGCTGGTATCGATGCTGCTTTGATGGGTAAACCAAATCGCGAGCCCCGTGTTGTTGTACAAACTGTTAGTGAAGTTGATATCTTGGATGACGGGTATCGCTGGCGCAAATATGGGCAGAAAGTAGTGAAAGGAAACCCCAACCCACGGTCAGTACTCATTTTGTTCATTATTTTTTTTTGCCACTATTATGTTTCCCTTCTTTTTGTGCTCTACCCTGCAAAGGTACATTTGATGTAGAAAATAAACATTGTCTTGCACTCTTTTCCAAATACCTGTAGTTTGCGTAAATAAAGTGTTTTATTAATGACATGAAGTCAAGGCAATCGGTTGGTTGGGATCTGTCTTCTACGCTTGGTCTTTCGGTTCGAAGCCTTTCATGTAGTTTAATTATGGTTGGGAAGTAAGGCTTGAAAAAATTACTCTTAATTGGGTTGCTAGCTAGCCATGTGGATTCCAATTTGTGTTGGTTTGATACCTACTGCTGCCAGTGATAAGATTGGCAAGCCTCTAGTTTTGTGCACTTTCTTTTTTTGTAAAAAAATAAAAAAGAATGACACATTAGGCAGTGCATTCATATGTAAAACATATTCACTTTTGTTCTTGATTGCAGGAGTTACTACAAATGCACAAATACAGGATGCCCAGTCAGGAAGCATGTTGAGAGAGCATCACATGACCCGAAGTCGGTGATCACAACATATGAAGGAAAACATAATCATGAGGTCCCTGCTTCCAGGAATGCAACCCATGAGATGTCCACAGCTCCCTTGAAGCCTGTGGTGCATCCTATTAACAGCAACATGCCAGGTTTTGGTGGCATGATGAGAGCATCCGATGCCAGGGCCTTCACCAATCAATATTCCCAGGCAGCCGAAAGTGACACCATCAGTCTTGACCTTGGTGTAGGTATCAGCCCTAACCACAGCGATGCAACAAACCAAATGCAGCCCTCAGTTTCAGAACCTATGCAGTATCAAATGCAACACATGGCTCCTGTGTATGGTAGCATGGGACTTCCAGGAATGCCTGTGACATCAGTACCTGGAAATGCAGCTAGCAGCATATACAGTTCCAGAGAAGAAAAAGGAAATGAAGGGTTTACTTTCAAAGCCACACCTTTGGACCGATCACCTAACTTATGTTACAGTAGTGCTGGTAACTTGGTGATGGGTCCATGAGTGTCTCTGCTGATGGTTATACCTCCATGAATCACATATTACTGTCGTCGTGAAGATCTCTTTAGAAGATGCTCTACTGTGTATCATCCGCACATAATTGGAGGCGGTCAAGGTATACCTGGGAGCTGCAGCGGTGACACATGATGTTGTTTGCTGTTTGGATGTACTCGCTGTATGTGGCGCTGCAGCTCAACATTCGTTGTACAGCAAATCAGTTATGGTTAATTAGATTATGATAATTTGGTTATGTAAACTTCTTTCTGTACTGGAATATGGGATAGAACCAAAGAGCCATCTGGTGGCAAAGCTTTGTTATCTCCTGCATATTAACGATGCCAGTTTGATATTCATATGAAATGAAATATATCATTTCACAAGTGCGGTTTCTTCATATATGCAAAAATCCGCTAGATTTCTGCAAACTGAGCTGAATTGTCTTTATTTTTGTTGATTTTTGGCCCCAATAGCGAACAATTCTGAAGGGTTAGTTAAAAGGGTTGATGACCTTTCTGACTGAGATCACTCTTCAGAATGCACCCAGATTTTCAAAGCAAAACTGATTAACTGAAACATATACCCAAACTTACAACTACACAAGTACACATTATCAGGCTGGTAGTGACTGCCATTACAGCATCAGGCTATAGGTGTGTTCTACTCCAACTCTTCAGTATCACCACAGGCTTCCTATATAGTTTTAGTGCTCAGCCAAACATACCTAAACTAAATACGAGGTACTCATCAGAAAGTTACAAGAGACATTCTCCATCAGAGCACCATTCTCTGAAGTCAGCACTAGTGCCATGCCGACGAGACAATCAGGGGCCTGTTCTTCCACCCGAGGTAGAGCACGCCGTCCCTCTCGGCGAGCTTGTAGTCCGGCGAGTAGCTCTGCAGCAGCGTCTTGATGGTGGCGTTGACCAGCGCGCTGAGCGGGGACGGCCTGAACCCGGCCATCATCAGCCGCGCCTTCCACTTGCCGAACACCTCGTGCCGCTCCACCCGCTCCTCGCCCTCGCAGGCCACCAGGTTCACGATCTCCCGAGCCAGGCAGTGCTGCTCGATGTTGATACGCTCCCTGTCGTCCCTCGGCAGCGCCAGGTCGATGGACTCGAAGATGGCCGTGTAGTAGTCCAGCGTCTCCGCGAACCGCTGCGCGAAGGGGGCCGTGTTGGTGTTGGACTCCTGCTCCACCAGCGTGAACACGTTGGGCGACAGGCCCTTCACCAGCCTCAGGATCCGGTCCCGGTGGTTCGCCGTGCTCACCGTCTCGTCGGGGACGTGGTGCAGCTCCAGGGTGAAGTTGACAGCGACGGCTTCGCCAGGGACGATGCCGAGATGCCCCTCCTCCACTTCATTGCTGGAGATAGCGAGTGCATCGAACTGAAAGGGCACCTTGTATAGGCCAGCAATGTGTGACAGCCTCCTGCCAACCAACTCCAGACCGCCGCCTCGGGCATAAGCTGAGACTGAATCATCAATGCCGGTGATCCTCACGAACGGTGGCCCACCAGGCCTGGCTGCAAGGGCTTGAAGGAGGGAGATCCACTGAGTCCCTTGAGCGATGTGGAAGTCAATGATATGGATCCTGTCTTCTCCCTTGACAGCCTCGGCAATTGCGCCGTTCGCTGACATGTAGCCGAACTTGAAGTAGGGGCAGGCCTCATACAGGAAGTGCATGTAGGAGAGGAGATCAGAACTCCTGGGCTCCTTACACTTCAAGGCTTTGTAGATTGAGCTGCCAGAGGCGGCGAGCCTGGCAACAAGACCTTCCACCATGTAGGCTCCCAGCCTCTCAAGTGGCTCACCAGACACTGAAACCATCTTCCTCAACTCTGGGATCATCAGATCAATGGCGTAGGTGTTGTTATGTTCCACTGCTCTAGCGCAGGCAATCAGCAGCTCCTTCAGGTTCCCTTTGGGCATGCTCATCATGTGCTTCCACTCCTCAGGCTCCAACGAAAGTTGGTCTGCTATTGAGATCTCGAGACTGTTGACAATCTCTGGATCTGTGCCCAGCATTACAGCCTCGAGATCCTTCAGCTTCTGCTTGAGATCAGTAGGGTCCTCAGTGACACACGATGCGCTCACAGGTGATCCATTGCCATTTGTAGAGCCAGAGTGGCTGTCTTCATGAGACACAGGGCTGCCACTCCCAGCATGGACACTTTGACTGGAGGGAGAATCGTGCCTTGAACAACCAGAAGCTGCTGAGGAGTCCAGTGTATACTGCTTGTGAGTCTCATAGTCCTCAGAACCAGCATCCGGCGAATGAGACCTCATGGTGTAATGACGCTGCGGCACGACATGGGTGTCTGAAGCTGACTGGTATGGATGACAATGGTGCTGTGAGTTACCAGAATACATGAATTGCTTGGGAGTCTGCCTTGGGACGTGGCCAAAGGGGTGGTGCACCATGCGGGAAGTTGGAGTGTCAGCCATACTGGTTCAGCAGAGAGTCCGATAGACTAAGACACCAAGTTATCAATTGCTTCTGGCAAGACAAGCATGTCCAAATTTGAAGTCAATTTGGAATTCGCAATTTAATTGCTGATATGAGTGAATGTCTTCTAGTCCTCTAGTTTATGAAGATCAAACAGAATCTGCAACAGTATATTAAGCATGTGAGAACAAAACCTACAGAGTATTGTACCAGTAAGATAATTGGTACTGAAGTCTGACAGTGAAATATGAGAACCAACTAGACAGCCTTGTCGCTTACAGAAATAAATTTGTTGCGTCGCTCACAGAAGTTTCCAACTGTCACAAGTTGAGAAACTCAGAATTTTTTTTGAGAATCCAGGAGTGGCAAGAAGCCCATACTGTTTAATGTATATAAGAAACAAAAAGGTTGGTGTGTTCTTCAGAAAGCAAGTTGTGAAAATTCTACAGTTAGCACATACGTTTAACGGCATCTCTAGTCACTCAGGAAGAAAAGAGAACATCTCTCCCTCAAAAAGGTTTTCTTTACTGAAGGTAGCACATCCATGCTAATTCTGAAAGCCATGACAGAGCATGGTACACTGTTTTTCTCGCATAAACCATCGGCTGAACATACCAATCAGAAAATGCTACAAGTACTAGTTGTGAAAGCCAGATGTAGACCAAATAGCAATCCCCAAATCCTCCACTAAATTTGCATCTAAACCGGGCAATAAATAGGACTACAAACACAAGCACGACCAAATTCCTGCTGACAGAAAGGGAACGCAGGTGGGCTGGAGGATGTTGTAAGGCTGACCAAAGAAAAGCTACGATTCTGCGTCATGGCAAGAGATGTACACTGTACAATCCCCGAACCAAACGTGCTATCACGTACTGGTGAGTACTGAACTGAGGTACGAACAGTCAACAGAAGAGAGGCTGCAGGCGAGAGTCATAAACAATCGCCATCGACGGTCTCACAGAATTTTCTACGGCAAACCAACCCCCGCACAAGGAGTTTGACCCGTACGTCGAACCACTCCAGTCCAGGCACAAGAAAGTTTTTTATCCTCTTTATATATATAAAAATTCAGAACATTAGGTGGTCAAAAACTTATAGATCTGTCTGTCGCGGATCAAGAGATCCGCGTAAACGAGTACTAACCACCACTCGTGTGCATCGTGCTCATCCTAAGACATAATCGATTGACATGGTTTTTTTTTAAGAAAAAAAAAAAGAAACAAGAAATTCCCCACAGCTTCACAACTTCACAAAGCAAGGCCATGAATGATGAATGTGTTGTGTGAGCCTTTGGGGGTTGCAGGCTACTTGTGGACTTGTGGTACTACTACTAGTACGAGACGATCCTGTTCTTGTAGGATACTGTATGCAGAGACCATAATCATTTCTGAAGGAAAATAGAGAAATTAAAAAAAATCATCATTCACCAAGAAAAGCCCCCTTCAGAGTTCAGAGCAGCTTCGTCCTAGTACTAGTACTGTATACTTTTTTGAAGCTCCCATGTCTCTCAGCGCCATAGGGCAGAGAACAACGAACTGAGCGTCTAGATCGATTCACGCAAACTGAAACCACTGTCACATGCGAAGGTCAAAACAGCCGCAGTGAGGCAGCGAGGCCCCGAAGCGGCACTAGCAGGGGCAAGCAGAGACGACACGCAGGCCAAGCATCAGGAGCTTGAACCTGAACGTTGAAGCAAAGCAAGCAAAGACAGCAGCTTCCCATCCGTTTCAATCGCCAACCGCACACAAGCCCGAGCTAGCACCAGCTACCCAAGACCAACCAGGCAAAGCAAGGCAAGGCAGGAAGCAAGCACGTACCTCTCCCGTCGTCCGCGGGCGCCTAGGCGAGATCCTTCAGCTGCTGAGGCTTCCGTACTCGGAGAGCGGAGCGGACAGCCAGGCCCAGGTAGCTGAAGCCCCAGCTGGTTGAGCAGATAGGGAAGAACAGGGCAGTAACAACACAGAACGGGGGCGGGGGCGCGGTAGCTGGGGAGAAGCCGAGAAGACGAGAAGGCGGGGGATGGTGCGCGCTGGGGCAGGCAGGTGGTGGTGGCCCGGGGAGTGGGATGTTTCCACCGAGGGAGGAGGGCAGGAGTGGGGCAATTATCCGGGTGGCCACTGCCGCCGAGTGCTCGTATTTCTACCCGCGCCGCGCGTCGCGCGAGGCGTCTCGCCGTCCGTGCGTGCTGCGCTTGTGCTCTCCCGTGCGCGTCGTCCGCGGTTTTCGTCGCGTGACGCGCGGGCGGGACCCGCCGCGCGCCTGTGTTCAAACCGCGGGTGGGTCCCGAGCAGAGGCAGCCGGAGCACGGTGCACGCAGCCACGCGCTGGCGCACTTGCCCAGGAACGCGCACCGCGCGCGGGGAAAGCACGAAAAAATCTGGACCGCGCCCTGCCTCCTCATTGCCCGTTGCCGCTTGCCGCGGACGCGGAGCAAACGGGGGCGTACGGCGGTAGGCGTCGTGCGCCGGAGTAAAGACGGAGAGGGGAACAGCGGGTCGCGGTCGACGAGAGTCGATTCTGAATTTCTGACGAGTAGCGGTAGCGCGGCAGAATTCATTCGAGACCGAGAGGACACCATTTGGAGAAGGGTTTAGGGACGGGTTGCATCAAATTAACTGCAACTTGTTGCGGCTTGATGGCCACATTTCGGCGCTGATTGATCATGGTGATATGTGAGATGACGACGATATAATCGCCCTGCCAGCGACGGTTACCTGCACGAGAGATCACGTGCGGCGTGCGCTAGACTGTAGCTCTGCCTGGAAGAGGGGGTAGGTTGAGATGGCTGTTCCTTTTCTGAAGGCTAGACTGTAGCTCTGCCTGGAAGAGGGAGTACAGTGTATGGATCCATCTCGCAATTATTAACTTCTTCAAACACAAGCTGCTGCTAGATCATGATTAATAGCAGTTGATGACCAAATTGAATAAAGGAGCTTTTCCACAGCTCGTACATCAAACTAGCAACGTGACCTACACAAAAAGCACGGGAACACAAGAGAAATGACATATATACCTACGTTCCACTTTATTGCTAGAATGTCGTTTCATCTCGCTATGGCACTATCAAATTCTAAATGGAGGGACAATATTTATTCCAAGGTTCTGGGTAGTAAATACTGGTAATCATCTGGAATTTGGTTCAAGTTTGATATAACAAAAACAATAATTTGATTTATGTACATCAAATAAACAACTGGTCTTCTCTAGGAAATTGGGAGACTATCAACTTCATTGAGGATGGAATTCTTAGCTGACATTTTGACAAGTCGTGCAAACGAATGTTTCGACAACATCAACACATGGTAAATGAGTTAGACAAAATGTAACTTAGGCTAAAATACAATTGGGTAAAGGTTAAAGTACCCAAAAATAAAATAATTGATTTTATGAACATTCCCTAGATAGCGTTAGCACGTGCATTATACTAGTAACTATAAGTTTTTTAACTTAAAAATAATTTTTCAAAAATATTTATTTATTTATATATGATTATAATTGTCATTTTCGATGTTGTTTAACTACATCCACTTGCACGAACCCTATACAATTATCATCGACCAATTCTTTAGCTTAAATGCCTCTCCACTTCCTTTTTATTTTACCTCTTTCTAGTTTAGATATTTTTTTCTTAAAATTCATTTGAAGACCATTATTCAACTTTCGCCTTTACAAATCGTGTCTACGTGGACTCTTTATTTAGCTATTTTTTCTTTCCAAACTAGTGCCATTTTGTTTAATTTATTGTTTTAAACTTACTGTTTCTGTATTAGGTACATACTCTTTTACTTAATAATATAATCCTTTAGATCACCATAAAATCTGAAATTACATTTTTTTTGGCTAATCTCTTAAACTCCAATCTAATCAACTAATCATCATAGTTGCATATTCTTCTTATATTAACTCAATTTTTTTAAGATTTTCTTGGGGAATGTGGGGCTCCTTTCGACATTGTTGTGTGTATATGGATAGAATGGATATATGAGATATCTTTTTCTACTCTTGTACTCCTACTAAAGGTACAAGGAAAAATCCTCCTAGAAAAACTAAAATCAAAAGGTGAAATTATTGTTTTTTTTTGAAAGTAGTGAAATGATTGTGATAGTACTGCACATGTAAATATTCTTTTTGCCTTTGTACTCTACAAGTATGTCGGTACTGGGAATACGGATTAAAAACAAGTGCAAGCTCATGGTTTTCATTTGATTACTACCGCACAAAGCACGCACCTTTTGCAGCGGAGCTCTCCCACACGCAGACGCAGGGAATCGATCTCCAATACTGATTTACAGCAGCCATACAACCATATCCCTCGGCTTTTCCAGCACATCACCGGCCGATTTTTCCTGTGTACACACAATTAAAAAAGCGCCGACGTCCTAATCATGCCGTGATCTTTATCATTTCTATCTTTCTAAGTGCGATGATTTCTTATCTGTCTCAATGTTATCCCCCGTCATCACTTTTTTTCTCCTTTATTAAGTTTGACAATGCTTTTGCATTGAGAAACCATTTTTATATGTCTCCTTTTTACTTCTAGATCGCATGGTGGGGTCCATCAATACACCCTAACTATAACCATAGTGTGGCACTGATGTGTATATATAAAAAAATAATAAATAAATACAATAAATAAAATAATACGATGTGCAATTGGATTTTTTCGATACTGACATGATGACCGGGGATCGTATCCTTCCGGCAACTAGAACGGTAGGCATCATGATGTAAGTATGACTCTTTGATTAAGCATGGACCGCCAAAATTGTGGAAATCGATCCGGAGAGGATCATGCTTGAGACTGGGGAGTAGCTACCGCCTTTTCTCGCACGCGACTATGAAGTATAGGAAAGCAACGTAGCATAATTAGCTTGGCAATTATGATCCAAGGCAACATGGAAAGGAAGGTGCTTCTTTCTTGATTACAAATTACAAAGAGGCGTCTATGTATGTGGTATATCACCGTGCCAAAATTGAGCACTTCGCGTTGGGAACGATCCAATTTTGTTTACAAAGGCGTCACCCCTCACCCGTATGCCACAGTCACAGAACATCGCCCATTGGTGCTTGTGCTTTGGGCTCTTGTTGCTGTACACCAGTCTGATACTCTTCGTATGTTTCTTATCTTACTAGAGGTTGCCAAGGACACCACGTCTATCCTCAAATGACACTTTGGAATGTCCACATTAGTACTCACTAGTACATGGGATAGAAAAAACGATAGCTAGGTTTTAGAAATTCTCATAAAGTCAGAAATAATTGGCCACCCATTCTTTAGGCTTCAATTATTGACAATAATAATAGCTTCTAGACGTGTTCTGTGTTTCAGATCTTGCTTGGCTATCTATTTGTTCTTGTTTGCTTGAATTAACTACATGATGCCCGATGGTGATGTGGTGGGGAACAACATATTGTAGTTGCCGTGGTTGCGGTAGATGTGAAGACTTCATTAGATTGTATTGTAGTTTATTTTGCATGGTCTTTTCAAATAACCGGTTCATGTTTTACCAAAAGGATACAAATTAAGATTCTCAAATAATTTTGACAAAAATCAGCAATATTTAACATATTGTAAATAAATTTGATCCGAGAAATTTTTCTTTATAGCGAAACAAAGTGCATGCGGTGATTCTTTTAAAGGTGAGTGTGGTGATTTGGAACACACCACTACTCAGCTCTCTCTCTAAAAGTATTGGACTCGTCACTCTTCTGACTAAAAACCAGCTTGTGCGCCACTTCGTTCGACATGCTGATAACGTCTGTGTTTACGTACTGCGTACGTTGAGTGGAAGTGCAGACACATCAAACAAAACAATGACATGCCCAGGTACGCCAAAATACTAGTCTTAAGAAATATACCCCATCCCTCTTGCCAGTCTTCTGTACCAAACAGAAGAGATAGGGACCGAAGACTGAAGTGAAGCCTCCTGCCTGAGACCACCGGACCGGGGGGAAATTGCGGAGCTGTTGAGGTGACAGTGGTGGACATGCTTTTGGCTCTGAAACAGGAGCTGGTGGTGGTCAATCTTAGACCAGCGGTAAATGGTTTGACCTCAACCGTACCTTGGGCTAGATAAAGGCAGGATCGGCCAATAGGTCCCGACAGCGTCGATGGGCTACGACGACTTTCTTAAGGTTCAGGCGTTTGCTAGTCTATGGCCAGTGGTGTTTGGTGGTGTATGTGATGCCATTTGCCAAGCTTTTTTGCTCAGTCCAGCGATTGGAACTTGACCAGACATTAGTAGTACTAGAGTACTTATTGGTCAGCTTCGTGTTATGTAAGCAAGTGGAATAGAGATGAACTCGTCGCCTCCTCGTGAGTCAGCTTGCTTTGATCTGCACTGACTTTTCTCTGCCTTTTGTATAAACTAGCACAGGAGTAGAGTACATTACATGTCCTTTTCTGGATTCTCCATGTCAACATGCACCAAGCATCATCCATGATGCTGTTTGTTTGGTTTGTATATGACGCCGCGTATCCGCGGCCTTATCATCTCGTCCTAACAGATTTTTAGCGAGCAGCAGATGCAGTGGAAAATTTGCTAAAAAAAAAAGAAGAAAGAAAAGCAGATGCTGTGGAGAAGGACGAAATAAGCGGCTGCCATACGAGTCACGCGTGACTCACAGTCCCCGGCAAAGCGGGCAGCGCTGTTGCTATCCGTAGTGCCTCAGCTGTGGGTAGTGTGCCCTTCTAGATTCCCAAGGCGGTGACACGACCAACTTCGATCGAGTCCTTTCGTACAGTATTTTCCCGGTTCGTTTTGTTTGTTCTGTCTGACCCACGCGTGGTCGCATGATCGCATCCATCGACGCGGTTTCCGCCTTGAGTGGGCTCGGTTTCGCTTGTTCGTTTGCGGCCCCCGGGAGATTCCACCCGGCGTCGGGGTCGGGCGCTGGCTGGCCACTAGCAGCAGCAGCAGCAGCCAGCGCGGTCCCGCTGGCGCCTGGCGGTTCACACGTGACCGCCGCGCCGGCCGACGGCGTCGTGCCAGTGCCACTCACCGTGCACGCCGGTCGGTCGACCACGCCGCGTTGCGGTCGCGCGATCCGATGCCGATGGCGATGCGACGTGCGTTGCGCGACAAGAAGATCTCAGTGGCGGTCACGACACGAACACGAACCCGCGACGTGGCGCACCCAGGCTTTTTCCCGGGAACGGGAAACCGGCAGCCGCCGTGGGTGGCTTCTTCGTGCTCCTCTTTTGGGGCGCCCAGGGGGCCTAGCTAGCGCCGCGGTCGCCGCGCGTTTCCACGGTCTCGGCGTAGCTTCACACCTGCTGCCCGTCTCCACGGTCTCGCGCTGCTGTTTTAGCAGCCGAAGTGAAACAGTACGAGGTTGCCCCTAGATTTTTTCCTTTTTTTTTTTTTGAGCAAATGGTTGCCCTCTAGATGATGGACCGGACCACGAGCACTTTCGTGCCACAGGATGGGACCAAAGCCCACTGTGGAACGCACGACTAGAGAGCCCATGGATACCCACGCGGCCTGCTCCAAAATCAGCCAGCCCACCTACCGTTCCGCAGGAGCAGGCCCGCAGTCCGCAGAGCGCAAAGCGGTCCAGCGCCGTTCCCACTTGCCAGCGCACGGCGTAAACCCCTTCTGGCTTCGCCCCCCCAACTGGCAAAAGGCGGTTCCAATTCCATCCCTGGCCAGCCGGCCTCCATTAGCGCGCGGAGTCCCAATTCCGCGGCGAACCTGCGCGCGCGGAGTCCCATTTCCGCGCCGGCGAGCCTGCGTGCGCGGCGTACGGCGTTGGCGCTTCGTCGCTCTCGAGTCCCCGCGCGGCTCCGTCTCCCTCTACCTTCTCCTCGCCGCTGCGCTGCTTGGCGCCGCATGCTCCTGTGCTCCCCGAGGAAGATGAGGTTAGGGCTTTGTGACCGTAAAGCAATACTCCTTCCTCTTCGTTGAGGGGTTTTTCCCGGAGCATGTGGTACCGTACAGTCGAAGTGGTGGTTGTGGAGCGCTTAATTTGGATCAGTTCTGGAGGCGGGGGGCTTAGAGGGCTGTTTTGGTGCGCTTAATTTGGTTCAGTTCTGTCTGGAGGCGGGGGGCTTAGAGCGCTAGGGCGGTTCTGTGATTGCCCGGCGGTTTGATTGGATCCTGTGGATGGATTTTTGAAAGTAGCTGTTCGTGATCATCGATTCGGTTGGATCCTGTGGATGGATTTTTGAAAGGAGCTGTTCGTGATCATCGGTTCGTTGTAATGTACTCGAGATTTTAGGGGGTTAATTTTGGTGCTGATTAAAGTCGCTAATTCTGCTAGTAAAGGCAGCTAAAGTAATCTACTAGTAAAGGCGAATTCTGTCCTTAGTGGTTAATCTCGGAATTACATAAGTGGAAAACACTGATTCGTGCAATGCTATTTCTGTTCTGTTGGTGTACACGGAGGATGATGGAATGTTTTTCATTCTCAGTTGTGTTACTGCTATCCATGATGATGCCGAATCTTCCTTCCTAAATTGCACTGATTTGCAACATCTTGTTCTCTGCTGCAGTGAGCATGAAATGGGCACAAAGGGATGTGAGAGCTTACTGCTGGATAGGGACCGCCAGCTTCATCCATGTAACCCTGAAGGGATCGTTGCTGACATCGTCTCATGCAAAACACGAGCAGAGATTGGACAACTACTCACCTCGGGTGACAAAATAGCCCGCCTGATTGTTGAGGGAGGGCAACAATTCCCACAGTTACCACCACTAAAGCCACCTAAAGTGCACCATGGCTTACCAACATTCCCCCATCCACACCCTCATCCAATTCACAGTTTTCAAGGAATTCGGACTCCATTGCACTGGTCCCATTCATGGCCTCAGTCTCATCCAAGTTGCGTTCCTCGTGAATTTCAGGCCCCATTCCTCTTTCCCCATCTGCAGCCTCAGTTTCACTCAAGTGGCACTTTTTATGGATTTCATGCTCCAGTCCCCTTGCCCCATCCACAGCCTCAGTTTGGCTTCAGTGGCAAATCTCATGAGTTTCATGCGCCATTACCACTCAATGTTCAACCTGGACCATTCCACTTTGGGCTGCCTCAGTTACATCCAAGCCTCAGTTTTCATGGAATTCATGCTCCTTTAAGCCCCATTGGTCCCACTGGCACTTTGCAAAGCCTATCTCCTGAATTCATTGGCTCTGGGGAACTCATGTTGGAGAAGGAGATAAGAGAACTCCTATTTTTGCTGCAACCACCAAGTCTTCCGGTTGAGTCTGTTGCAAATATGTACATGGACAGGTATGGAAAGCCTCTGCGAAATGAGGAACTTCTCATAGATGGCCAGCAGCAAGGAAAGGCTGGTTGCAGCCTAACAGATCTGCTCATGCGACTTAACACCACCAGAGTGATCGAGAGGTTTCTTCTGATCTTATTCATCTCAGCTACTTTTACTTTAGATAGACTTTTGTTTCACAGGTTGCATTCTCATTGTGACTGTCTGTTTCAACTTCAGACAGGGACATCAGTACATTGTCCCAGTGGAAGATGCTCCTATGTACTTGGCACATGGTTTCAAATTGGGGATGCCTCCTGCTAGCAGCGATTCTAATAAGATTTTTGTCGTTTTCATGCCTGGAAGCAAATTCACTGAAGAAGATGTTCACAGCTACTTCAGGTACTGCTGTCTAACTTCAATGCTTGATGCATCTTGAGTCCTGACATGAACTGTCCACCTATTATGTAGTTATGCATCTGTAAATAACATTATAATGATATTTCTGCCAGTCAATATGGTACTGTCAGTGGCGTGCGAATTCCAGCTCAAGGAAGGCGCTTGTATGGTTTTGTGAGCTTCCAGGATCCTGGAACAGCAAAACAGATCTTATCAAAAAGGATCCCTCATTTCATCTGTGGAGATGGAGTTCTTGTTGAAGAGTACAAGGAAAGACATGAATTAGAGTAAGGATATAATATGGTTATATTCTGTTGTTTGCTACTACACATTGATATTTCATTACCATCTTGTGTAGACCTGCTGCTACCGTTTCCTGTTAAATGATATCTCTTGAATGGTTTAGCATGATAAGGCCTACAATATATATATTTTTAACTATGTTCAGAATTTTCTGTGAGCTATTCCCTCCAACTCCAAATGCAGACCTTTTTAGACTTGTGCACAAGAATAAGGAATTGGATTAACAACCTTAGTGCCATTAATTTATTATGCATTGGGAAGATGACTCATTCTTTTAAATCTTGAGCTTCGAGGCTGGCCACATCACCACGCCTGTGCACACAATAGCCCACCGGGGACCAGCTAGGTGGTCTGGAGCGTTGTTAGCTCTTGGGAGCACTTTGCCACTCTTGATTTGGCACAACATGCAAACTTCTTCGCCCTAGCAGACTGATGGGAGCACTCCCTCTGCTCGATCCCCAGAGATCGCAAGCAAGCTTCCAATGGCCTTAGCTATCTACACAATGTGGAACCTTTTGAAAGAGCGAAACTGCAGGATTTTCAAGAATATTCATGCCACGGCCCTCCAAATCGTGGGGAGGAACAAAAAAAACATGGAAATCTACAAAAGGGCACATTGTATGCAGACTCAATAGGGACTGTGTTTAGTTTCTTATTGCTGGGGCTGCCTCATTGGTTTGGGCATGCTTGTTTGGCTCTCTTCCCCTGTATATAGAACTCTTCCTCCTAATTGAGGCAGAGCTCCTGCCATTTGCCTTTCAAAAACAATGACTCATTCTTTTGTGAGAATGGTAGGACGAAAGTGTAACATATGCATATAAGTTCTAAAAGAACCTACATTTTTTAAAGAATACTCCCTTTGCTTTTCTTATAAAGCATATTCTGTGTCATTAGGACAAGGCTTTGATTGACAATTACTTTACTCCACTGATATTTACTTTATGTGATAATTAATATAATTATAAGTACTTTTGAATAAGAATCAACTATCATCAATTTTGTGTCAAGTAATTATTGGTCAAAGGCTTGTCTTAATGAAATAAAACTTTACAATTACAAATGGAGTAGTAGTTGACCAGGCTATGACGACCTGCACTTGGAATTGGAGGGAGTATGTCTTAGGTACTCTTATAACTATCATTATTCTAGACGGTTTCAGAAAGTTAACTCTACAGTTGTTTCAACTTCAGACAGGAACCTCCTCCTAAGTACTTGTCTCATGGTTCCAAACTGGGGGTGCCTCCTGCTAGAAGGGACTGTAACCAGATTTATGTTGTTTTTGAGCCTGAAAGCAAATTCACTGAAGATGATGTTCGGAACTACTTCAGGTACTGCTGGTTAACTTTGGTGCTCAATGCATTTGACAGAAGCCTCTACTTGTTATGCAGCTGTAAATAACATTATCATGATGTTTCTGCCAGTCAGTATGGTCCTGTCAGTAATGTGCGAATTCCACCTCAAGGAAAACGCATGTACAGTTTTGTGAGCTTCCAGGACCCTGGGTCAGCAGAACGGATCTTATCAGAAAGGACCCCTCATTTCATCTGTGGAGATAAAGTTTGTGTCAAAGCATACAAGCATAAGGATGGACGTGAGTAAGGACCCCCTCATTTCTTCTTTGGAGGTTGTCTGTTGCTTGCTCCTTACATATTGTACCTCCACACACCTTTTTGTTTACCATGTTCATAACTTTTGTGAGCTATGTCTTAATCTTATAAATATCGTTCCTCAACACGATTTTTTAAAGTTAACTCTACATATGATTTTAACTTCAGACGTGGACAGCATCATGGTTTTGAATTGGTGTTACCTTCTGCAAGAAATGGTTCTAACCAGATCTTTATCACCTTTGATCCTGAAAGCTCATTCACCAAAAATGATGCTTGGAAATACTTCAGGTATTGCTGTCTAACTTTAGTGTTTGGTGAAGCCTCTACTTTTTGTGGCTTTATGCAACTGTAAACAATACTATCCTATTATTTCTTCCAGCCACTATGGTCCTGTGAACGATGTGCGAAAGAATCGCGTGTTCGGTTATGTGAGCTTCAAGTACCCTGAGACGGTAAAACAGATCTTATCAGAAAGATGTTTAAGGACCTCTCACTTCATCTGTGGAGATCATGTTTTTGTCGAACAACAACAACAACAACAACAACCAAGTCTGTCAGTCCCAAGCAAGTTGGGGT
>CM041630.1:60234921-60266918 GCA_023333625.1 Bothriochloa decipiens | reverse complement strand
AGTTGAAAAGGGAACTGCTGGCATCAGTGGGCCAGTGGCAGAGCCAGAAATTATGCATAGGAGCCGGTCGAAGAGTTTCAATATATAAGAAAAGTGCTGGCCTTGTCACATCTTCCACCAGTCCGTGACATGCTACCAAATTTGCGGTGTAGTTTTGCACCTGGGCTGCCATCTCGAAGGTAGTTGAAAAGGGAACTGCTGGCATCAGTGGGCTAGTGGCAGAGCCAGGAATTATGCATAGGAGCCAGTCGAAGAGTTTCAATATATAAGAACAGTGTTGGCCTTGTCACATCTTCCACCAGTCCGTGGCATGCTACTAAGTTTGCGGTGTAGTTTTACACCTGGGCTGCCATCTCGACGGTAGTTGAAAAGGAAACTGCTGGCATCAGTGGGCCAGTGGCAGAGCCAAGAATTATGCATAGGAGCCGGTCGAAGAGTTTCAATATATAAGAACAGGGTGGGCAATACATAAGAAGTGAGTGTAGCTTATTTGCTTAGGCTCTTATTATGCATAGGAGCCTCAGCAATGCTTTTTTTTCCCCCTCGAACAGCATTGCCATTTTCTCTCTTGATTAACAGCAATGCATGTTTTCTTAAAAAGGAAGCAGGATAGAATTTAAATTAGACAGGAATTAAAGTGAAAACTAATACGCCTAGAGCGGCACTTAGCCATTACGTTGGTACTGTGGCCAAGTCGACAATAGCACCTGGTACGACAGTTATCCATTGCCCTGTTTGGATCTGATGGTTTAAAGTTTAGCCACTAAACTATACCATTAGCTCTTGAGGCTCCCCCCCCCCCCCAAAAAAAAAGAGGGCGGGATAGGAAAATAAAGATCTGGAAAGATTCAATCCATCGTTTGGATGGCAGGGATATGGAAATTCTGGTGGATATAGGGATAGGAGGCACCTGTTTCTACAATTCAAATGAATGGGCGCATACGAAGTTTAGACCATCTCACAAAACTTTAGGCCACATGTCTAAGGTTTTAACCATCAAACTTTAGACCACTGAACTTTAGACTTGCCTATCGCGTATGATTAGGCCATAAAAGAAAATAGACTTACAGACAGTACATCACAAAGAGTTCGATGTACAAGCTGTCTATGATTCACGAACGAGCCTTACAAAAGGAAACCTCAAGGTCAAACGGCATTACAGAATTACAGCAGTACAAAAGGCTGCCTGTAATGGCATACTCTTACATGGCTACATTCTTCTAACGTAGCATTTTGTTCAGTAGTTGTAGTTAATAGTAACTAGCAATCAAGGCGAGGTACTCCTAGAACTAGATAACCGACTGTCCCCCTAACCATTCTGGCAACTGTGGCATAATGCCTTTCTCTTAGATTGTCATCCATTTGCAACTGATAGAGAGAATTCGGTGAAGGCTTTTCACCTTTAGAGAGGTGATATATGAACAATAAGTATAAGCTATAGTTAGTGATGTAGTATAAACCCAATGAGCATCAGGCACCAAGTCAGCAACCAAGCCCATTTCCTGAGAAAAGTGAACTAATCAGTGCTATGTAACTGTTATCAAATATATATAAACCCTAAAAATTCAGGAAGATTCCGTCAGAAAAAAAATCAGGAAGAGATCATCTTACTGTTAGGAGCACGGCCTCAAAAGAAACCCATTGTCACCACCAGGACATCTACCGTCTTGAGACTAGTGTTTTCCTTCCAGACTTCTTTGCAAAACCTGTTAGCAGCAACCTCTGTCTGAATGTATGGTATGTCTCCAAGCTAGTCCCAGCCCACCTGTGGCAAAAACGCTCATCTGTGGGCACAAAGGAGCTCAGAGGAAATGGACCCTTTGGAGCTTTCTTCAATGAAACCAGAAAACGGTGGCGGGGACGGATTCTCTGATCAAGAGACAAGCTCAGGTACATAGGATATTTTGTCAAGGATTGAACCTCATTCTTGAGTTCATTGACCAAGTAAAGATACTTTGGCTTGAGATTGTCCTCCAATGACAAAGATAACACCTGACATGGACTGTGCAACAGTACAAATACCATGAGACACATGCACATTGAACAATGAACATATTGCAAATGGAAAGCACCAACGGAAACAATGGGGAATGATGACATGAGCATAGTATAATACCTGAGTAAGACTTGTCAATACTTTGAGAATGTCAGAGTTTCTCATACCAATGCTTCTCAGGAAATTTATTCGAGGTAAGATTCCATCCTCAATGCTGTAGTGAAGCAGCTGAGGGTGTTTTGTGACCATCTTCACAATGCTATCTTTGGGAGCACCCAGTTCTTTTGACAGGAAAAGCGATCTTGATTTCCATGCACTATCAATTTTATGCACAAGAATCTGTGGGCTTAGCTGCACTACTTTCCCAACATCACTCTCCTCAATACCTACTTCCTCAATCAGATACCTTACTGTTGGCTTCAGAGACTGCTCCACACTGTAAGAGAACATCGAAGGAGCTGCAGAAATGATTTGTCCTATTCGTGTATTCGGAACTCCAATGCTCACGAGAAAATCAACATGAGATTTCAGATTCCCAAGGGTGTATTCCAGAATCTGTGGCTGTCTGACCAGTATCCTCTTCATATCCTTGCTTTTAACCCCAGCACTTAGCAGGAAATCCAACCTTTCTTCTGCTGAAGCCTGACTGATGTGAAAGCAGGCCATGTGCCTCTCATAGATGTAAGTAAAATGAGACTCCTTTAGTCCAAACGTACACAAGTAATCAACCAGTGGTAGCCATTTGTCATCAAAGTCATACTCTTCTTGTAGTTTCTGGAACAGACTTCGAGAGATACTTGCATTTTTCAACTGCAACAACAAACAAACTCAGTGCATGCCAAAATCAATAATATGGACAGGTTACACTTACAGGCTGAGTAATTTACCTCAACTTCACTATCCATGTTATTAAGATCTGTAGATGATCGTCCCACTTTACTCCTAGGATACAGAGACTTACTTTTTCCTGGACTGCCGTAGTTATCACGAGTTTTGGGTTGTCTTCCTTCCCAGTTTTCTTTTACCAGTGGAGGTTCCAGTTCTGGAGAATTAGAGTTTAAGTACCAAGCAACCACTGTTTCTAAATAAATTTAGCATAGTTGCTAAGATACCTTTTCTCTTGCTTGAAGCACGAGGGCTGTTTGAATAAAGTACACCAGGATATTCCAAACCCGACATGTCATCCTGAAAAGGAAACCAAGCATAAAGTTAGGATAGTAGATATAGATGAAAAGAACTAATGATAAGGCTCCAATGTTATGCCAAGCTTCTCGCGGTGTGACCGGTTAGAGCAGTGAGCTCCGGGATTGTCCCGTCCGACCTGGGTTCGAAGCCTGGCACCTACTTATTTTCAAAGTTATAGGGGAGTCTTCTCCTACAATCTAGTTTTTTAAGGCTCCAATGTTATGTTCCATGGACAAATAAACAACAGGATATAGAAACATGATGTTTTTCCATGTTCCACACTTGCCTGTCATTTAATTCAAACTCAGAATTCAAAGATCTAATTTTATTGGGTTGCTCAGTCAAATATATGCATTTTTCCCAGTCAATCATTCAGTGGTCTGGAACACACGTAGAAGTACTACATTCATAATGCATATAATATTTTTTATTTGAAGATATAAATATGGACTTTGCTAGACTGATATTCAGTAAAAATGTGTTGTTGATCAGTTACAGACATTCAGTTAAAATCTAATCTAATCCTTTGAGCAGTTATAGTGTTCCGTCACACTGCCGGGAGTTTTTTTTTAATAGATGTAACCTGGTTTTTATAGAAAGCAAATGAAGGGAGACACTCTCGCTCCATATTCAAATGTCTTCTGAAGAATATAGTGTTTGCAATACGGGTCACTGGGTTGGGATTGGGTGGCAATCTGTTATTTATGCAGCTTCACACTTCGAAGCCTTAATCTGTTGATGCCGCACAGCTTGGGGAACAGAGAGGGCATCAATAATGAAGACAAACAATTGTACACCAGAGAAACATGTTAGTAGGAAACTACAGGAGAACACAAACATTACAAAAGTCAGCAGTTCCAATCCTATAAGTCGAACCGCATAAGTGGCAAAATGGCAGTTTAAAACTTACGGACCACTAGATTTTAGGTAATTGTTCCATCCTGGTTCACGGTGTGCCTATACAAGAATACCCGTTCACGGTGTGCGAACTGTGTATTTGAAAGCCAACTGTGCTGCACATGTGAACCGCAAATAGCAAATTTAATCTTGTTCAATTGCTATCATTACTATGGCATTGCTAAGACGATATATGAAATATGATCCAAGGGTGGGGCAGGGATCAGGTGTTCTATCAAGCAAACCTATGTGGACGATAACTGAGGAATGGCAACTATCAAAATGGCAATGGGGTTAACTTACATCGCTCTCGTAGCCCTCGTCGTCATCCTCTTCGACGAACTCCGCCTCCTCCTCCTCATCGTCCTCGTCGAGGTCGTAGTAAGGGTCCCGGGAGCGGCGGACGCGGCGGTTGGGCTTGAGGAGGCGCACGTTGGTCTGGAGCGAGAACGCGACGCCGCCGGCGCGGGCGTGAAGGGTCGTCGCGGAAGCGGAGGCGCCGTGGGCCGGGGAAGGGAGGAGGATGGAGGGTCTGGCGGCGGCGAGCGGCCGCGGCAGCCGCAGCTGCAGCTGCAGCGCCATGGGGGATTGCGCGTACGGCGCGGCCTTGGATTTTTATTTTTGGATTATCTGCGGCGTGGCGGTGGGGGTGAGAAGTCGGTGGGGTTTGGATGGGGGACGAAGCAAGAAGAATCTTACGGGCGGACTGACGTGACGTGGACCGCTGCAGGCAGCGGAATCGCACAGCTTGGGTTTAACGCTACTGGGCCGGAACAAGCTTGGGCTGCGAGTAGCGATGATGGGCTGCAATTTGTGCGGCGGACTCAAGTCGCATGGTATAGGCTAGGCCTTTTTATGGGTGAAATTAAAAGACCAAATTTTAGATCACTTTGGCTTTTTCTCAAAAAAAAAAACCACTTTGGCTCACTTTGAGAATCTAAAAAACTTACGTGATTTAATAAACTAGTGGATTTGTCTAATTTTTAGACCTAACTTTAGACCCTTCTTTTGGAGTCTCCCGAGCTAAAGTGGTTTAAAGTTTAGTGCTCTATATGATTTGTTGCATGTTTGGATTATAAAACAAATAATAATATTACTTTTCCTATATATAACATCAAAGACAAATCTATATGTATACTGATATAATTATGTATAATAACATTAATTTTTTGAGATAAATAGAAAATAGTAGTATTGCCTTTAGGCTTCTTCGAAAACAAACATCGGTCCACATAGAAAAACAAGAAAAGCACACCCAATATTTAAACTTTTTACAAGGTTACTGATTGTGAGAAGTTGCACAAAATAACATACATTAGACCCCAAAACTACACGACACTTATTTCAAGTAATTTGCAAGCCCCGCAAATCTGATCTTTGCAGTCATGACCAATCCAGAACCAAAGTTGGTGCATTTCTTTGAAGAGAACCTACAAAAATGATTCGAGAGACCATTGTCAAGAACAAAATTGTTCCCTATGAACCAAATTTCCCACCAAAGAGAAGCAACACCAATCAATAATAGGTAATTTTGTTTGTTGCTTCCCATTTTAAACCAACCATGTAACAAATGCAAACTGCTTGTTGGTTGTTTGAAGCCAGACAAAAATTAACTCGCTTGCCATACAAAGCGAGCATGATGACACTCAAAGAATAAATGTGAGATCGTTCCAAGTTCTTACTCTCAAAGAATAAATGCGAAATCTTTTGTTGCTTGAAATTAGTAATATGACATTGTTATTAGCTAGTGGCCATGATGTAGATGGTTAGTGTGAGAGTGAAGATATAGAACTTGTAGTGGGGATTAGCTTGATATAGATATAGATATAGATACAAATATAGATGTTTATTAAGCTACAATTTAGGATTATAGCTACAACAAGGTAGATGCACCGCTACTACTGGCGGGCTATGGAAGAGGACCATGGCATTAATCTATGCTTCCTTGAAGCATGTGACTATCTAAATGCATTACGTATGGACCTATTTATCACATATCTATCTACGAGATCTATATAAAATTTAGAGTTTGTAATAAAATAAAAATCGCGCTTTGAACATATTTGTTTCATTCAAACAAAATTTCTTAGCTAAATACTTTCAATAGCGGCGCACAGATTGGGAGTTGGGGGCGGGCGGGTGCATACCGTTATGTCTACTAGCTTGTGCATCAGGGATGAGAGCCGTATAAAATAGGAGTGTGTCAATTCATTTCTCTACACATCTTCCTCCTTTTGACGTGTCGCCGCCCACCTCGACGCTGCAGTGTCTCGCCGAAGCTCCGCAGCCGCGCTGTCACAGCAGTCATAGCCATGGTGCCCCTACCCTAAAATAAAAATCCAGCCGAGCCGCCGCCCGCTGATATGGCGGTATCACCACCGCCTCTCCTGCCCCATCGTCTGACGCCTATCTATCCAAAAATATCTTCTTGTCGGAGATGGAGAAGAGAGGGAAGCGGGAAGGTCACGTGCGCCCGAGAAGAGAAATCGAGTGTTCCGACGGTGAAGATAGAGATGCGTCAAACAAAATACATTCCTCTCTGTCCCTCTCTAAGGATTTCGAAAGCAGCTCAATTCTCAAAGGATATCGGGAGTATAATCACACCTTCGATTTAAAAGGGCAAACTTATTGTCGAAGATCTTGGAAGATACGGCCAATGTCCAAATCGTATCAACATTGATTGCGTGGACTCTCAAATGGAAAGTACTGAACCGTCGATGACCAAGAATAGAAGAGGATAAGCATGTCCATCAAAACAACCCGATTTTACTTTCGAAAAATAGAAGATTTTTGAGGGATCACGCCACGGGATCATCACTCCACTCATCGGTTGCCTTGTTTGGCTGCAGCCAACAATACTAGAGTCCACCGCGAAGGCGACAGGCAGCAGTGCAGCACCGCACCAGGCAGGCAGTAACGCGCGGCTCATGAGTCACGACCCACGAGTTGGGGGCAGGCACCGCCACCAGGTGGTGGGGGCCCACGGGAAGCCGAGCGAGCAAGAGAGAGTTCTGCGGCCCCCGGCCCGGGTCAACAAAACGCGACGCCACGGACACACACCTCGCGCGCGCAGTCCACCGTCTCTCGTCTCGCAGTCGCACTCGCAGTCTCGCACACACCCGTCCCCATCTCTCCCGGTCTCGCTCTCGCGCTCCCCTCCGCCGCCCGCCGCGTCCGGCCGCGGCAACCCGACCTGCGTCAATCGCCATGGTGAGCTCGCCCTCCCTCGGTCCTCTGCCGTCGCGTATTCGGTCGGTTTTGTTTTTTAGAGTAAGAGCAGGGATGGGAAACGCCTGCTCGGCTTGGCTAGAACAGTCCGCGTTTTTTTCTCGCAGATCAGCATGCGATTCGATCCTCGGTGCTGTCTAAATGGCAAGTCCGCGAGTCGTCGTATTCTGTCGTTGATCTGTCCACAGCTCGGCAGCACCTTTGGTGAATGTTGTAATGCGTATTTAGAATCTAGAGTAGGTTCTGTGTGCCTGTGTGGTATGTATATTTTTTTTTTGTGCGTCAGAAGATTAGAAGATTCGCCCAGAAGAATCTGGTCTAGATTTTTAGATGGATCCAGTTTCTGCAATTTGTTTATTTGCGGCAGCCTCTACCTTTATGTCCCTTGTTATAGGCATGATTCTGATTCCACGAGTATCAAAGGAATCCAGGTTACAATTCAAAGGTGAAGATGCTTATTGTACGGGTCGAAAGCGGTTTCATCTTTGTGGGAACGTGGCATAGAGATCTGAGTAAAAGTTATGCATGAATGCCATGCGTATTCCTATGAGTTCTGTTAGTCATCTACGTTCTTCAGAATTTTCTTTAGTTCAAACATTGCCTTTTATGTCATGCTTTCTGTTTTCTTCCCATTCAAGGCTCAGAAAATTGGCGGCAAGTGGTAATAGGTCAGCAATTTCTGGCTCGCAAAATGCCAGGTTTCGCCGTTTGGGATACCGACTAGCCACGTGTTGGTTTTTCATATCGTGAATCGCGTGTGCTGGTCAGCTGGTGTAGGATAAGTTTTGCATCATGTTTGCATGCAAACACATGATTCATAGCTATTTTTTTTATTGACAAGTTAATTTGCTTGGGCTTTTTGTCGGCTAGCCATTCTAATTGTCGTATATGATAGAATAGCTTTATGATTTGTGAAGATTTTTATTTGTCTGTCTATGACACTATCCAGAGGTGTTGTAGAATACTAATTTGCCATGCTTTAATTAGGCCTCTGTTATATTCTGAACTTGATACTTGTTTCTGATAAGATGGGACAGTTACAGGTTCATTTTTGGCAGCACCAAAGAAAAGCTGTGGGCTCGTTGTTCTTATTTCTCACAAGAATTTCTAGTATATTTCTTCTTCTGAGCTTTTAGCAACAAATCTAAACTTAGATAGACTTTCAAATTCTACGTTTGAGTAGCATATCAATTATTATTTTTTAGGGAAATAGAAATTATATTCCTTGACCAAGCAAATAGAAGAACCTTCTGATTTTCAAAACGACAGGATAGATATAAGCGAATCTGCCAATGGTGCGGTAGGGCTTTGTACATCAATTATCCTTTTTCTGAAGTAACTGAAATACAGGGTGTGTAACATGTTTGTTTAAGTTATTGTTCCCTGTGCCATGTTAATTTGTATTTCAGTTCCTTGGCGCTGCACTAACCAAACACAGTGTTTGTTTGTATCATCTCTTTGTACATGTTCTTGCCGTATCATGTGGAATGATTTTTTTAATGGTTCTGAACAGACTACCTCAAGGCGTCTAGCTGATAGGAAGATAGCACGATTTGAGAAGAATATCACAAAGAGGGGCTCTGTTCCTGAGACAGTCAAGAAGTCAAATGATTATCCTGTTGGGCCTATTCTTCTTGGGTTCTTTGTCTTCGTTGTCGTTGGATCATGTAAGTCCTTATGTTTGTGATTTTCTGTGGTTGATGTCTTCCTGGACTCTTTTGCCTTTAACAGTTGGGAGTGCATGTGCTGTATGCCATCCTACCAAATCAGCTCTGAACCATCTGTTCCCATATTTCATTCATCATCAACAATTTCTCGTCAGTCGTTATTTGTATTACAGTAACATGCTTATAAATTTGAAGAGTACGTGCGTTGTGTGCCTTGGCCAGCAAAATTGTGATAAATGGCTAGTGGGGAGTGTTTCTATGCAAAGTAATTAGCACTTCTGTGCTTTGAATTCTGAATTTGGTTGTTTGGTTGTCTTTTTTTGCTTCGGTGTTGTAAATATTCTTTATAACCTTTTATCTTTCTCGTACTAATATATTTTGGCAAAACTCTTGCCAACCTTTAGGAAAAAATGGTCTCATGGTTTACTCTAGATGTATTGGCTGACAAGTGACAACCATAGGCATTAGCTGACAAGTGGCAAGGGTTTTATGTCACCATAGTTATATACTTGCTCACTCTAATGTGATGACTTTCAGATAATTGTCAGTTTCATGTAGCCTGATCAGATTCTTACCCATTTGTTAGAAGCATATTTATGGACTATTTGAATTTGTGGTTGAATTATTTATTTACTGTCTTCTTCACGCAGCTCTCTTTCAGATCATCAAGACAGCATCAAACGCTGGTTTTTTCTGAGGAGAATTGGTCGTTTACTTAGAGTCCCTCGTTGAAGTCGAGGGACAGGGTTGACAAATGCCATACACTATACAAGTGTATGTCGAGGGACAGGGTTGACAAATGCCATACACTATAAAAGTGTATGGCATAGCTGATACTCTATAATGTCGCCTTTGTAATGTTGTACCGTGGAGAGTTTTAAGTTATAATAGAGTCCATATATATGTAATGGAAGTGCTAATTTAAGTCACTTGGCTGACGTTTAAGAGGTTTAAGTAATCCATAATACATATCGAGTAAAGTTATAGTTCGTGTTAAATATTTCTATGCTCAAATTGGTCGTAGCATTGGGGTGTCGTACTCTTTAATCTCTACGACTAAAACGTTTCAAATGATTCCGTCCACAGACCACAGGCTACACCAAACACCCTCCGCTCCAGGCCTCACCCGGCGATCTGCATGCGTACCCTCGTTGCTTAGCCCGTCTGACGACGCTGGCGTCAATCACAATTCCTCTATTTGGGCTCTTTCTAAATCAATCACCACTATAAATTAGACATCATTCTTTCCATGTACAGATGCATGCACGTATAAGGCGAGGGACAAGAAAAGCAACGAACTAAAAATAGCGGCAGCACATTTCCTTCCACGAAGCATCCCTTGTCACTTCTTTTTATTTATTTTGGAAAACTTGCATGCAAATCAGAAGACAGCTTCCCACTTGCGCATGCCAGCATGCAAAGCAGGCTAGGCGACCAGCATCCCTGCTCATGCGCACGGCACACCCACAGCATTTGCTCTAATCTGATCGGACGACGAGCCAGCAGCCAAAGGACCTGTAATATTTTTTTCTTTCAGGCAAAATCCAGGAAGCATAGACCACTGGGAAAAAAAACCCAACAATCAAATCCTATTGCAATCTACTTTATGTGCATCCATGTCTATGACCACGCCGACGTTGCAACCTTCTCCTCTGTGGACAACTAAACATTTAACAACCGCGCCCAGCTGCCCAGGATGTGGCCCATGACTAAAGCAAGCCTGTGATTCAACTGAGACTTGCATGGCGCAGAAGCCCGGAGCTACTCGCCGATGACTACATTAATTCCATCGAGTAGTTCCTGCATGTCGCCATAGGAAAGGGCGTGTGGTGAGGTGGCGACTGGAGTTCTTAAACATGGACAATATCCTGCTTCATTTAGTTGATGAGAGAGCTCATGATCCATGCCATTCGATTTTTCTTTCTCCTGTCTGTGGCCCGTGCAGCTCATAGCTAGCCACTCCACACATTCACGATCTGTGTGCTCATTCCGTTCGCATTCATTTTTTTTATATGTTCTTTCTGCAATGTAAATTCATGATCCAATTTGCCTCAATTTCACAACTATTGCCGCTAAAGCAAATGCGCTAAGACCGGGCTACGACGACAAATTTTATGGCACTTAAATGATTTGTTTCAAAGACTATTGAATAGAATCAAATAGGAAAAGTCCATTAATTAATTTTATACACAATAAAAAAGGAAAAGTCCATTAATTAATTTATTTAGAAACATGAGGATACATGCGTCTTCACATCAAACTTATTGAATTGAATCAAATAGAAAAGGTCATCGCGGTTCTAAATTTTAGAATGATCTAAGGTATTTGATTTTATTAAGTTTTATTTACTACCAAGACGACTGAAAAGGTCACATTTATTGTATAAGTAAATAAACATTCTTTATATAAAACCTTTGAGAATACATGATTTTAAATTTTATATGCACATGACGAGCACACCTGGGGTCGTGGTTCTATATACCAACATAAAAGCCGATACTACACACTCGGCCTTGTCATCATCAAATTCCCATGATGGTGATATGCGCTGGTCCGTCGCAGTGCATGGATTGACTTGGGTGTTCATTGACCTCGACTGTGGTTACTCGGCTAACACTGAGATGCATTTTCAGAAATTGTTTTGTTCTCACTAAGGTGATTAGAAATTATTTTATTCCCGTTGCAACGCACGGGTATAATCCTATTTACTGACTAATTTAGTAATCTTCTGCACGATTTCATCTTGGGTTTGCTCCCAGCTCGTCAGAGGTTAGTATGGTTTGCATTCTGAATCTGTTTGTTAATTATTTATATCCTAGGGTCAACCTCAAAGAACGGTTTGACTAGCAGCAGGCTTACATAGCGTAAGAACAATTAATGTGGGCTTCGTAGGCAGCTTTTGACTTTGCAAATTTCGAAAGCATTGTCTGCATAAATACAGTACTCTGTTGTAAATTATTGTTTCACTTTGGTTTTATTTTAAATTAAACTTCTCTGACTTGGGTTAAGTTTTTTAAAACAATATGTTTATCATTTCTACTGCAAATATTTGATGTCGTAGATGCTGGGTGCATTTTTTTCCTGTAATTGTAGTTAAAGTTGAGAAATTTTTGACTAAAGACGAATACAGAACCCAATGTGCGTTTGTGTCCTGTAAAGGTCCTCGGATAGTCACGTCCTCTATGCGGCATGCTGCATGCACATTTTGTAGCAACGACTAAACTCAGCAAGAATCGACGTGTGCTGATCGCTGTGAAACGAATCAAACGATGTTGAGCACATGAGTATATAAAAGGCAAATATTGCGTCCTGGCAGCATGGAAGAGAGTTCAGATTCCCTGCTCACCAAAGTCCGTAAAATTTTGGCGCACCAAGGTTCCAGAGCCTCCTGACCTGACTCACGATTTGTTCGCCCGTAACTTCGGAATCATGTTGCCCCCGATACCCTGATCAACAAATTGTCTTTTTTTCCCCTTTTTTTTTTGCGACATGATCAACAAACTGTCGAGAGTTTCTTGGGCGTGCTTTATGCTACCTCCTGCCAATCAATCTTGCAAACCCTAGTTCTTTGCAGCCGAGGCTTATATAGTGTACGCTGAAGGTCAATTAGAGTCGGGCAAATTTCAACTACCTTCAGAAACTGGAGAACTGATCGTTGCGGAGGCTGTAGAGATTGTTTGACGCGGCCAAAGCCAGGTAAATTTCTTCGCGATCGAATAATCTTCATGAGGCACATGGTTCCCCCCTTCACTGTCTTTTGTTCTTCTGCATCTGCTGGTTCCTGTCTACGTCTGTGCATCTGCATCTGCATCGCTTTCTTCAGAACAATCTGCATTAGAGATGTGGAAGTAGTCGCGCTGCGTTTGATCAGCATTGCAGTTACAATTCTCCTTCAAGATATCATCGTGCAACTGCATACACTCGCCTCTTGTTGTTGATCCATCGCCTCACATGAACTCGCGTTATGCAGAATGCCTAGCAAAAATAGCACCAGAGAAGGGCGTTCCCCAGATGCAGGGAAGCCCATAAGGCGTCTCCTCAAGTACCCCTTTGCCACAGCCCTTCTTTCGTCGGCCACGCCTCTCTTCTTAGGCTACGGTGAGTATCACGACCTCAGGTTGAAATTCTGAATTTTTGATAGGATGATTTCTGACTAAAACAAATGGTCTCATAACCCCAAAGCAGCAAATTCAATTTCTTTGTGCTATCTAATTTCATCTTTGTTTTGATGCAGACCTCGCCGTCGTTTACAACACGATCGCCAGGGCGCGGGGCGACCTGAAGCTCCTGGCGTGCACCGTCGTGCTTTCCTCTAGCCTCGGCATGATAACGGCGGTGGGAGCGCAACGCCTCATCGGAGACCGCCGGGCCGTGCTCCTCTCCGCCGGCGTGCTCTGCGCCGGCGCGATCGCTCGGGGCCTCACCACCGGATTGTTGCCCTTCACGGCCGGCGTCTTCGTAAACGGCGTCGGGATGGGCCTGGCGCTCACGGTCGTCCCAGCCTACGCCGCGGAGCTCAGCCCGTCCTCTGCGCGCCGCGTGCTTGCCGCACACCCGACGGATTCGTGTACCTCGGCTGCATCCTGGGGTCGGTCATCTACTCCATTGTATTCTTGAGGATTCCTGGTCACCACGTGGTGGCTGACCGTTGCCATCGGTACAGCTGTTCCGGCGTTGCTCAGCGCCGTCGTCCTCTTCATGCCCGAGACGCCCCGTTTGGCCGCGTCAAGGACACTGGAAGAGGCCGTGCTCTGTCTACTCGAGATAAAAGTCGCGGGCGGCAAACCGCGCGACGGCTCCGACGAGCCGCCGGCAGTGACCAAACGAGGCCGGTGGTGGAGGGAGGAACTTGGAATATTGAGGGAGCTCCTGGTGCGTCCCACACAGCCTCTCCGCCGCGCGGTCCTCACCGCACTTGTCGCCAAGGTCTTCCAGCAGGCGTCCAGCATCGGGTCCATTCTCCAGTACGTGAAGCGCGCGTTCCGCGACGTCGGCGGGTGAAGCGTCCTGTTTAATAGGAACTCAAATGTGATAGGTTAGTAACATATTTATTACGATAGATAAGTTTTAGTTTAGTAATTTTGTTAAACGAGGACAATAAAGACAAATAATAATAATAATACACCAGAACATAGCCTAGGTTAAAGGGACCTAGAAATTAAACTTCCACGTATCCATCTGACGGATCCCAATGCCACAGGCTTAGTTCGGTGTAGACACGACCTTACTCGTACGTAACTTCCGGATTAAACTCCGGATCTTCCTCTATTCAACAAAGCAAGGGTGAGTACAAAGTACTTAACAAATCCAACCTTACCCTATGGAATGGGATAACAATATATACATATAGATATATATCAAGGGTAAAGCTTGGGGTTATTTGTATAAAGCTATCTTTTGACACATGCAGTGTTTATTTTATAAATACCTTTGCAAAAGACATATTTTTTTTATATACAACAGTATTTATAAAAAGAGGTTGTTGTCAATTTTAAGTGCTGCTGAACCCTCAGTTCCCACAACACATGGCAGATAACCAATTTCTAAAATCACACTCACTCACATATTCTCACTCATCCCAATCCAACTAGTTGGTGAAACCAAACCATAACCCGTCCATATACCGTGGACACATCTATCCAGATAAATTTTACACTCTGCAGAGGTTGTACACATCACCACAAGTAGGGTACCGTAACTTAACATTGTAGTGCAAGCACAGATCCATCAAAGCCATTACCCTCCTAGCTAATAGGACGCTCACCACGGGCATACTAAGACAACAACATCATAATAAATTATAGCGCTTATGTATATATATCTCATACAAATTCTCAATAACCAACTTGTAACATCCTCGATGTTAATAAGCAATTAAAATATTAATTATATGTATTATCAAGCATAATCATTGAGCATTATGACATAAATGCATTTATGTTTTTATAATATCTTTTATATGGTGCTGTGTTTTATATATGAAATGATGAGTTCATTGATAATTCAAAAACTATTTTCAAAACTCTATTTTATCCCTCTTTCTATATTTCAAAATTTATAAGAAATTTTGATATACTCTCAAAATATGGTTTGTAGATCTTGACAAGAGCTACAAAGTTTGTATTCAAAGTTTTTCAAGTTTTCAAAAAGAATTTCAAATAAATTTAAAAATATAGTTTTTCAACACTTGTCCCCTTTTGATTTTAAATCCATATTTCAAAAATTATGCATAATTTGGGAAAACTTTGTATATGAAAAATATTTGGTATGAAAAGTTAAGCATTTCATAGTTTTAAAGGTTTTCAAATTTTATTGAAAATTCAAAAGTAATTTTAAATATTTGTTTCTAAGATTTTATTCCTCTTTTGAATTTAAAATTCATTTTCAAAATCTAAGAAGAATTTGAAAATGCTTATTAAATGAAAAGTATAGCTCTTGAAAGGTTATGCAAATCTTATATTTGGAGATTTTCAAATTCCTATATAATTTTTAGAGTAATTTACAAAATACCGAAGTGACATCAGTGCTACAGTAGACGATGACGTCATCTTCGTCCTTCTCGTCTCACTGTCGCCGGCGTCGTGCTGGCCGCGCCGCGCCTTCTCATGCCTGGACGCGTGACCGGTCGCGTGGACAAGTTCGCGAACGTGCTGCCTTCATCGTGAAGCCATCCTCACCTTCATATACCACACACCGGCCATCTCCCTTCTCTTTTAATTCTTCCCGTCGTCACCGTCGTCGTCCTCTCGGCCGCCGGAGTACAGCACCGCCACCAAGCCGTCCTTGGCTAAATTGAGAGCACCACCACATTCGCGTCGTCCTTGCGCAGCTTTGGAACCAACTCGTGCACTCTAGTCCTGCCCAAACCGTCCGCGCGCCACCATCTTCTTCGCGCACAGTTGGAGCACCGCTGAGCTTGCCTCGTCGTGGCCAGCTTGCTACGGTGAGCCCCGTCCTCCATCCTCTACGTCGCTGAGCTCGCCACAATGTCGTATAAATGATCGACCTCTCCGTTTCCGCAGTCGAGTCCTGGAACCGCCATGATCGGCCGCCAGGACCTCCATGACAGCCTGTGCACGTGGCCAGGAGGCCACGGACCTGCTCGAGCCGCGCTTCTGGAATTCTCGGGTGCGCCTCGCCGCCATGGAGCTTCCCCGCCTTTCCCTTGCCGTTTATGAGTTTCTTCCCGGCCGGAACCGAGCTTTCTTCGCCGTCCTCTGTTATTGATTTGCGACCAGGGACCTCGTTCTTGAATTCAACAAAACACAGGGACCTAAGTGCATAGACACAGACTCAAGTAAATAGTGTCCCGAGGACCTGTTTGTAACAGTTTTTCTCAAATTTCAAAAATTCATATTTGGAGTTCGGTAACTCCGTTTTTGGTAAACCAATTTTTTTTGTTCCTTGTGATGCCTAGTTTTTATTAAAAATATGAAACATGCCATGTTTTATAGAAAAATAATTAGCTATGTTTTATGCCTTTATTTAATATTTAAAAAGAAGGAAATTCATATATCATGCTGTGTAGCTCCGTTTCATTTGAAATTTTTATGACATATTTTTGATGCCATGTGTGTGCTGTAGTAAAAATATTATGGTCATTGGATGCCATATGCTTTATCTTTTATTTTATCTTATTTGTTGCTAATTAAATAGTTTATAATTATAATAAAAATATAGAAATAAAAAATGTGGTTCCTTTACTTTTGTATGATGTTGCTGTGTCATGTTAACACCTAATATGACTATGTGATTTTAGAATATGTGGAGTTTTATATTTATCTTGTGTAATGCTTTTAATATGATTATGTCATGTTTGTAATGCTTTCACCAATGCATTTCCGTGCATCATGTCATACATTCCATCATGCTAAAGCATGCATCATTCTACTACTTGTAGTTTTGAGAGTGAGTTGGATCGTGGTACAATTTGAAAAGTACAGTGAGTTGGATCATGTCATACATTCCATCATGCTAAAGCATGTATCATTCTACTACGTGTAGTTTCGAGAGTGAGTTGGATCGTGGTACACTTCGGAACGTACAATGATGAATTAAAACTTGATCCAAAGAGCTTTTTTGCAAAAGTCTTTGTTTCTTGCAGCCTTACCTTGTCCCTCTGGCCTGCATTTTTTCGTCGGGTCAGTCTTGTTGAGTACTTTCGTACTCAGGGTTTGTTGAACCCCTGTTACAGGTGCTAATTGGTATTCAAATCAAGTTCATGTCGGTGGGCTCGACGTGATCTGGTTGTCCTCTCCTGACTTAGGCGCTCTACCTAAGTTGTCTTCTGTAGTTCTTCTCTGCTTCCGCAATTAAAGATAAGTTTATAAAAAATAACTAATTTATAATTTATAAATTTACTTTTATCTTTTCTTTGCACTCTGATTCTTATTTTGTAATAAATATTGTAACATTGCAGCTACTCCTTTGTTGATCCTGATATGAGTATAAAATATGGTTTAATCGGGGTCCTTTCAGGGCACCCGACAGGGTTTTATAGGTTGTATGGAACACATGCATGGCTGTCAGAGGTCTTGGGGACAATGATAGGTGTGTGTGGGCCATATAATTTAGGAGGCTCTGTCACACTACCCTTAGTGCCCCGTTGCACACCTGCCTCCAGGTGATTGCCATATTAACTAGAGGGATTTAGACTAAGCCCTGTCGCATACAGGGTCAAGTGGTTGCACGAAAATTGAGTTAGGTGATATGAATCATCAATGCAGTGGGTAAACACCATCTATACTGGTTCATTAACCCTTTCATATTACCCACAATTCATTCTTATGACTCACACCATTTTCTTTTTAAAATCATTGTATTTGATAAAATTATAGTGATGGGTATCCAGGATGAGTATCAAGTCCTAAGCATACTAAATAATAATATAACATATTATTTGCTCCTATGTCTGAACAAGGTAATTATCAGATAAAATCAATTCAAGGGTGGCTATTTAATCGGGTTATAACTAGCAGCGAAATACTCGTACGTATGTCGTACATGCGATTTAAAATGGCTTCTACGGGTTATGTTTAAAAATAGGATCAACATGCATCAAAAGGAAATAGGCTAGACTTGCCTCCATCGATGTCCTGATCAGCAAACTCCTGCTGGTCGTTAGGGTCCTCGGTGCCAAACTCGCGGTACTCGCCTCCATCGTCCTCGTTCTCGAGCTCGTTCACTCCGTCAGCTAAAGTACGCAGCAAGCAAACAAGCACAAATAAATAATCACATACATACAAATGAGATCAGAAAATTATGAGATTTTTATGGAAGATAGAATATGATTTTAGATGAATTTAGGAAAAAGAATCAATGGAATCGGAGTTGTTATATGACCGTGACAGATGCACGAAATTTAATCACGCAGAAAATAAATAAGCGTGATTAGAGAATGAGTGTTCTTGCGTGTTTTTCTCTGGACCCACACGTCATACACACATGTATGGCAAGGGAGAGAGAAGCTAGCTACCAAGGCCACGAGTGCTCTTCTTCTTGCTCCTGCATGGAAGCCATGGCCGAGAGCTCGTGGGGCTTCTGGACATCACGGGATGGAAGGGGAGAAGCAAGAAGAAGGCAACAGAGAGAGTGGGAAGAGCGAGAGTGCGCTCAAGAGGTGTTCACCATGTCCTACGACGACAAGCGAGTCCGGCTTGTATGCACGGCCATGTATACGGTAGACGTACGGCAAAGCGAGAGCAAGCGAGTGAGTGAGCTGAGCGAGCTGCTGGGTGGTGCAGGAGAAGAGCACCTCGGCGTGCCTTTTTATAGGCCGGGGAAGCAGGGTGATGCCATTGGCTTGCATGCTCGATTAATGGCAGCTCTCTGTGCATGTTTTGCTTGCGAGTGCCACTTGCAGAGCGAAGGACGATGGGCGGTGCGTCGCGTAGCTGAGGACGGTGGATGGTCGGCACGCAGCCTTGCTCATTTTGCATGCATGCATGAGCTATATGTGTGTGTGCGTGTGTGTGTGCATGTGCATGTGTTAGGGCTTTGTGTGCCTGTGTGTTGATACTTGCATGCATGCAGTTGGGCGGTACGGCGTCTAGCACATGTAGGCGGTGGCTAACTTTGCATGGTCACCGGTTACGAGGTGTTGCTGTGTGCATGCAAGCAAGGTGAAGTTGTCTCATGCATGCTTGCTGCTTGCTCGTCTCGGTGCACTGCTGGTATATTTATCCATGTTTGTGTAGGATGCAAGCTGCTTCCTATTCGAGCGTGGTAAAATTATGGGGATTTTTGTCGTGGTGCTGCCCATGCTGGTGCTATGCATAGAAGAGGGGAAGGTAGTGCGAAGCAGGTCCCACGGCACAACGGCGAGGCGAGGTGGTGGGGTCCACGTGTCGCTGTGTCACGCGAGGCTACGGACGGCGAGAGGGGTCTGGGCGCGGGCGTGCCGCGGCGGTGGTGGTGGGGTCGGCGCACGTGTCGTTGTCGGGCATCAGGCGAGGGCGAGCAAAGAGAGAGGCGGGGGACGGGCGGGCGGTGCAGGGGCATCGGTGCGTGGAATATAATTGGAGTGAGAGAAGCGAAAGAGATATAAAAGATGGATGAAAGTTTAAATGAGATGACTGAGCTCAAATAATTTATAGTTTTTAAAATATATTTTAAAAATAATTTTAATACGAGTGATTTTGACTTATGGATTTTTCGGGACGTTAGAGCGGGGTCTCGTCCAGGGCGGCGCTGGCGGTATTCGTGTTCGTGCTCGTGGAGCTCGGTTGGCTGCTAGTGAGAGCGCTCGCCCGCAGCTGCCGCCTGGGCTGGCGCGTGCCGACGGGCGGCGTGAGCGTGACGTCGCGGCAGGAGCAACTGAAGTGGGTGAGAGGCCTGTCCGCGACAATGCTGCTCTCGCTGATGGCGCTGGTGTGGATCGCGCTCGGCCCTGCGCCGTGGGCGGCGGACGCGTCGTCGTCACGCGGCTGCCTGCAGTGGCTGCGGGCAGCGGTGGCGGCGGAGTCCGTCATCTCGGGGATCTAGTCAAGCTACGCAAGGGGCCAAGGGTTTATCGTGTTTCCGAAGTGTACGGCTACTTGATCTCGTGTACCGCTACGGTAGTCGAGGCCGATTTAGCATCTTGAGAGTTTTGTCTGGGCAAGTCAAAAGTGGCACCCAGTGTCTCCAACAATGTCGCTACGGGGTTGATGACGGTCAATTTCTCCTTTGTTTAGGCCCTATTTGGATGTGTAAACCAGATTCGTTTTTTTCCTTCATTAATTACAGTGTCATATTATCATTTTGATTAGTTGATACCCTAATTAATGAAGTTAGGAACTGCCAAGTTCTAGGTTGAGATTGCCCATATCGAGGCAAATTTTATTTTAACTGCAACATTCATAAAGAGTAAAGTTGACCGTTGTTTTTTTTCTCGAACATCACTTCACGTGTCTTTTTCGTTAAATTGAAGAGTTTACCGTTATATCTGGACTCTGGAGATATCGCTTGGCTGCCATAGCCAAGCACATTTATTGTTAGTGATGGAATAAAAATCTTCCTGAGGTACGTGGTTTCCATGTCCCCTTTGTTGTTCCATAGTGTGCTGCTGGTTACTACCTATGTTTGTGCTTTTGTGGAAAACGCCAACAATCTTTCTCAGAACAACCTGAAGGTTAAAACTGTCTTCGACTTCGATCAACAACTAGTCTCCGCTCGTCTCTTGTTCCTGATTCATCGTCTCACCTGAATTCATCGGTATGTAGAATGCTTGACAAAAGTAACAACAGAGACCGGCGTTCCTCACATGCTCCCATGAAGCGTCCTCTCAACAACTACACCGTGGCGCAGGCCGCTGCAGAGTCGGCGGCTCGCTGCCCAAGGCATGGCGGGGTTACCGGCATCCAAGTGCGGCGAGTACTTGATTCTGAAGTGCCTCGACCATGTATCGCCGCTGACTTCGTCCACTGTGTCGAACAAATTCAACGCCATATTCGGTGGCAAGCCGGAAGACGACGAGGTCCTTAGAGAACTCTTCCCTGACGACTGCGACGTCGGTGAGCGCAGAAGGCGCCGCCGCGCGCCACGCGTGTGGGCATGACCGGTCCTACCGGCGCCAAGAGCCTCGGTTGTGTAATGCAACGAGTAGTAACTTAGCGAAAACCTCCGAAGGGGTGTGCGCTCCATTGTCAAATCTTATAAAAGTGCCCTAGTTGTACTAAAACGCTTTTCTCGTTAATAAAAAAACACGCAAATCTTTTGCGTGATTGAGAAAAACAACTACGCCTTCGCCATTGCCATGCTTTCGTCGGCCACGCCTCTCTTCTTGGGCTACGGTGATCCAGCGAGACAGAATCGGATTGAATTTATGGATTTTGATCTGGTTATTTCTGACTGAAACAAGTGGCTTTATTTTGATTCAGACGTCGCCGTCGTTTACAACTCGGTCGTCATGGCGCGGGAAGACCTGAAGCTGGTGGCGTGCACCGTGGCGTTTTCCTCTCTCCTCGGCGTGATCGCTGCCGTGGGATCCCAACGCCTCATCGGAGACCGCCGGACCGTGCTCCTCTCCGCCGCCGTGCTCTGCGCCGGCGCGATCGTCCGCGGCCTCGCCACCGGCTTCGCGTCGTTCACGACCGGCGTCTGCGTCAACGGCGTGGGGAACGGCATGGCGCTCACAGCCGTCCCAGCCTATGCCGCGGAGCTCAGCCTGTCCTTTCCGCGGCGCGTGCTCCCCGCGCACCCCGACGGGCTAGTGTACCTCGGCTGCATCCTGGGGTCGCTCGTGTACTCCATGGGATTCTCGAGGATTCCGGCGCACCTCGCGTGGCGGCTGACGGTTGCCATCGGTACGGCCGTTCCGTCGTTTCCCAGCGCCGTCGTCCTCTTCATGCCCGAGACGCCCCGTTGGTTCATGTCCAGGGACCAGGAAAGCAAGGCCCGGCACCTGTTGGACAGAACGTCGGCGACGCTGGAGGAGGCCGAGCTCCGTCTGCTCGAGATAAAGGTCGAGTGCGGCAAACCGCACGACGGCTCCGACGAGCCGCCGGCGGTGACAAGCGAGCGGTGGTGGAGGGAGGAGCTTGGGACGGTAAGGGAGCTCCTGGTGCACCCGACAGAGCCGCTTCGCCGCGTGGTAGTCACCGCTCTTGTAGCCAAGGTCTTCCAGAAGGCGTCCGGCATCGGGTCCATTCTCCAGAACGTGAAGCGCGCAACGTGTATTCCGCGACGTCGGCGTCTCGTCCAGCACGTTCGTGTTCGTGATGTATTTTACCTTGTCGGTCGTGCTCGTTGAGCTCGGCTGGCTGCTGGTGAGAACGCTCGCCCGTAGCTGCCGCCTGGGCAGGCGCGTGCGGACGGGCAGCGTGACCCGGCGGCAGGAGCAGCTGAAGTGGGTGAGGGAGCTGGCCGGGACAACGCTGCTCTCGCTGACGGCGCTGGCGTGGATCGCGTGTCCGTGAGTCAATTGTCAGTTTGTCACGGACGTTGTTATCGGAAGCCGTTCTCGTTCAACGTTAAAAATACATGGTGACGGCAGACGCAAGACGACACATTATGCGTAGTCTCTGGTGTGTTTTGCGTGAACAAGAAGGCATAGTAGTTCCAGCCCAGACTAATACGAAACAAATAAATTGATAAGAAACTCAAAAGACATATATAAAATGGGCAGGATGGGTCCGCTTTATATGCAATTTTCCTCAGCTGAAACATGAACATATGTTTTTTTATTAGAAAAAAAACATAACCTCTCTTAACTCTTGTATCAATGGTTGTTTTATCCAAACGCACTTTACTGGCAAAGTGCGGCAAATTCTGGGAGGTTTAGACTTCAGAGAGAATACTCAGAACAGTCTCAAAACTCTGCCAATCTAAAGTCAATTCACAACATTTGAGGCCATAAATTTTGTGTCACTTCTACATAAATTACTTGCAATGACTAGCTCACCGATTTATCAATCTCAATGACCAAATCCTCAAAATACCAAAGAAAAAAGATGCAGGAAACTAACGTGGTCACTTCAGTCTAGCACTTTTGCTTGGCGAGTTTGGATCTAAACCAGCCCCAAAGAGATGAAATGAAGATGAGTTGTGCCATCCATGAATGTCTGTCTCAATTCTCACGGACGTTCTTATCGGCGTCGTTGTTTCAAAGTTTAAAAAACGTAATGTGGTTTATACGTGAATAAGAAGGCATAGAAGTTCCAGCCCATACGAAACAATTGGTACGGAAATTCATAAACTAAATTATCACGTTGCTCAGATTCCTTGTTCGCCCATCAAGTGTAAGGATTTTTAAATGACCCCGAAATTGGTTCAGTCCCTAAGTCAGTCTATCAATACTTCACAATTTTCGGAACTTGTTTGCACGCACAAGCTTCCCCCAAATTAAAAGGGCTCCCCTTACGGATCTTCTGATATGACCACGTCACAGTTGCTATGATCTGCCACAACCATTTTGTTTTGTTTTTGTTTTTTGGAAGGGTCGTCGATCATACTTTTCCTCTAAAATTGGAACACTAATACTACTGATAATCACTAGGCCATCAGTAGTACTACCGTCTTCGCACAGACCACTACACTTCGAGCAGAAAGCAAGCAGTGCCAGCCATGGCTTCGGAGGTCGTCGAGCCCAAGAAGAAGAGCAACGTCATGTATGCCTTCATGTGCTCCATCCTCGCCTCCATGGCCTCCATCATCCTTGGCTACGGTACACTGCAGGACTGACGAGATTCACGTCACTAAACCATCGTTCTTTTGATTGATCTGCAATACATGGGTCACGATATCTTTCGCACTGTTTCACTTGGAAGACATCGGGGTGATGAGCGGCGTCGCGCTGTACATCAAGAAGGACCTCAAGATCACGGACGTGCAGCTGGAGATCCTGATGGGCATCCTCAACTTCTACTCGCTCATCGGCTCCTTCGCGGCGGGGCGGACGTCCGACTGGATCGGCCGCCGGTTCACCGTCGTCGTCGCGGCCGCGTTCTTCTTCGCCGGCGCCTTGCTCATGGGCCTCGCCGGCGGATACGCCATGCTGATGTTCGGCCGCTTCGTGGCCGGCGTCGGCGTGGGGTACGGGCTGATGATCGCGCCGGTGTACACCGCCGAGGTGTCCCCCGCGTCGGCCCGCGGCTTCCTCACCTCCTTCTCCGAAGTGTTCATCAACGTCGGGATCGTCCTCGGGTACGTCTCCAACTACGCCTTTGCCCGCCTGCCGCTCCACCTCGGCTGGCGCCTCATGCTCGGCATCGGCGCGGCGCCGTCCGTGCTCCTGGCGCTCATGGTGTTCGGCATGCCGGAGTCTCCGCGCTGGCTCGTCATGAAGGGCCGCCTCGCGGACGCCAGGGTCGTGCTGGACAGAATCGTCGAGACGCCGGAGGAGGCTGCGGAACGCCTGGCCGACATCAAGGCTGCCGCCGGGATCCCCCACGAAGCCGACGGCGACGTGGTCGCCGTGCCCAAGAGGAAAAGCGCCGAGGAGAAGCAGGTCTGGAAGGAGCTGATCCTGTCCCCGACCCCGACCGTGCGGCGCATCCTGTTTGCGACGCTTGGCCTCCAGTTCTTCCAGCAGGCTTCCGGCGTTGACTCCGTCGTGCTGTACAGCCCGCGCGTGTTCCAGAGCGCCGGCATCACCGAAGACGACCAGCTCCTTGCCACCACCTGCGCCGTCGGCGTTACCAAGACTGTCATCGTGCTGCTGGCCGCGGTCCTCCTCGACCGCGTCGGCAGGCGCCCGCTGATGCTGACCAGCTCCGGCGGCATGGCCGTCTCGCTCGTGGGCCTCGCTACAGGGCTCACCGTCGTGGGCCGGAACCCACGCACAGAAGTTCCCTGGTGGGCCGTGGCCCTGTGCCTCACGTCCACTCTGGCCTTCGTGTCGTTCTACTCCATCGGCCTCGGGCCCATGACGGCGGTGTACACCTCGGAGATCTTCCCGCTGCGGGTGCGCGCGCTGGGCTACGCGGTCGGCGTGGCGTGCAACCGCGTGACGAGCGGCGTCGTCTCCATGACCTTCCTGTCGCTGTCCAGCGCCATCACCATCGGCGGCAGCTTCTTCCTCTACGCCGGCATCGTCACTCTCTCGTGGGTGTTCTTCTTCACCTGTCTCCCGGAGACGCGCGGCCGGACGCTGGAGGAGATGGGAGAGCTGTTCGGCAAGATTGACGCAGGGACCGAAGCAGAGGATGACTCCGCCGCGAGACTCCTTTCGTCAGAGTAGTTGACCACATGATACTCTTTTTGCGCTTTGGTTTGTCTGCATGTAAGCGTGCAATTATATGTGGTAATGTGATACTAGGTGCCTGTGACTGTGAATGTACTTTATGATCTCAGTATATATTCAAAAGTAGATTATGGGATTTGAACCGTGTTATTTGAGGGACCTCTACTATTTATGGGTTTTCACGGGCCTGCTATTTCATCTTAGGGAGAGACAGAGAGAGGCGTCAGTGCTACGTGCCTCTCGTGTCTCGTGGTTGCAGGCCACCTTTTTTGCGCTCTGTTCATGTGCACGAAGAGAGGACAACGAAGGAGGAAGAGTCTTACTTAATGAAAAATGCGCTTCCGCGTGCTCTAAAAAAAAAAAAAAAAAAGAGGAAGAGGCTGTTGAGTAAGGGAGGGGTGGTAATGCGGGTGAGATAGGAGAGGGTTGAGGTGTGCAAGAGTTTTTAGTGGTTAACAGAGTTGGGCTCTATTTTTCAGAGACATTTTCTTAGGCTGTTAACGCAAATGGACTGACACTTTTGAAGTTTACTAAAGACTTCTATTTCTCAAAAAAAAAAAAAAACTAAAGGCTGGTTTGAATGCACTTTTCTCCACACCTTAATCTATGTTCGTTGGAGTGAACTGAGGTGAAACTTAATTTAATTTTCACCACAATCCACTGTGAATTGAGGTGCATACATCTGCATCCAACCAAGGCTTAACACCTCTATTTTTTTTCGAGACCGGGATTTCAACCATTTTTTTCATTAAGAGGTTAACACCTCTATGAATATAATGACTTGTCTTCTAAACTCAAGTTTTATAAAGAATTTGCTATATTTCATATGCTTGAAATTTTTGTTATTTTCAGGCAATAGTTACCAGATAGAAGCTGCACCAACGGACACTTTCTGTCGCCTGAACACAACATGCAACTGATGAATAGGAACGGTGCGGAACAAGACGAGGGGTTTGCAACTTGCATTTGCAAAGCACACGCTACACTGACAACAATAATTCACACCATTGCGCGATCCACAAAACAGTACACGACGAAGCGGACAGACAAGAACGTTCTTGTAACCATGCACAGGAGTCTTCGGGTTGGGTCTCGCCGTCACTGTCGAACTGTCCTAGGTCCTGGCTGCAGCAGCACGGCATCTGAGAGGCGTCTGCGAGACTGAAGCTGCGGCAGCTGTTTCTTGGTTTCCTTCTAGCTCGTGGGCATTTCCACTACCTTCTCCTTGGCAGTGATCTTTTCGGTTTCAACCATGTCCGTTTCTTCCACTCCGAACAGCTTGCCCATCTCCTCCAATGTCCGACCGCGAGTCTCCGGGAGGAAGGTGAAGAAGAAAGCCCACGCGAGCGCGGCGATGCCGGAGTAGAGGAAGAAGCTGCCGCCGATGGTGATGGCCCTGGAGAGGGACAGGAAGGTCATGGAGATGACGCCGCTGGTGACGCGGTTACAAGCCACGCCGACCGCGAAGCCCAGCGCGCGCACCCGCAGCGGGAATATCTCCGATGTGTACACAGGCGCCATGGGCCCCAGCCCGATCGAGAAGAACGACACGAAGGCCAGGACGGACAGGATGCACAGAGCGACGGCCCACTGGATCCTGGCGTCCGGGTGCTGCCCTACGACGGTGAGGCCCGTCCCGAGGCCGATGAGCGAGATGAACATCCCACCCACGCTGGTCAGCAGCAGAGGCCGACGCCCCGCGCGGTCCAGCAGGAACGTGGCCACCAGGATGAAGAGCGTCTTGGTGACGCCCACCGCGCAGGTGGTGCCCAGGAGCTGGTTGTCGTCGGTGATGCCGGCGGCCTTGAACACGCGCGGGCTGTACAGGACAACCGAGTCGATGCCAGAAGCCTGGTGGAAGAAGTGGAGGCCGACGACCGTGAGCAGTATGCGTCGGATGGCCGGGGATGGGGAGAAGATGAGCTCCTTCCACACCTGCTTCTCACCACCGTTTCGCTCGGGTACGGTGACCACGTCTCCGTCGAGGTCCTTGGGAATCCCCGCCGCAGCCTTGATGTCGGCCAGCCGTTCCGCGGCCTCCTCTAGCGTCCCAGAGGTCTTCTCCAGCACCGCTCTGGCGTCCGCGAGGCGGCCCTTCATGACGAGCCACCGAGGTGATTCGGGCATGACGAACACCATGAGCGCAAGCAGGGCGGACGGCACCGCGCCGACGCCGAGCATGACGCGCCAGCCGAGGTAGAGGGGAAGGCGAGCGAACGCGAAGTTCGACACGTAACCGAGCAGGATACCGAAGTTGACGAACACTTCCGAGAAGGACGTCAGGAAGCCGCGGACTGCAGCCGGCGAGATCTCCGCAGTGTAAACGGGCGCGATCATGATCCCGTAGCCCACCCCGACGCCAGCCACGAATCGGCCCGCCATGAGCATGGCGTAGTTGACGGCGAAACCCATGAGCAGGGAGCCGGCGAAGAAGATGGCAGCGGCGAAGACCACAGTGAAGCGGCGGCCAATCCAGTCGGACGTCCGCCCTGCCGCAAAGGACCCAATGAGCGAGTAAATGTTCAAGATGCCTATCAGGATCTCCAGCTGCACATCCGTGATCTTCAGGTCCTTCTTGATGTATATTGCTGCTCCACTCATCACCCCAATGTCTGCAAATAGTTGGATAGTACACAAACTTCACCTACAAAACTCATAGACAGCAAAATGGAAACAACGAAAGATATGGGCCATATGGATACCATATCCAACGATGATAACGGCCATGGAGGCGAGGATGGCACACATGGAGGCATACTTGAGGTTGCTTTTTTTCCTGGGCTCGGTGGAAGCCATCATTAACAGTGGTCTCTGATTAGCGATTAGAGACAAGGACGCAAGGTGGTTTGCAGTGGTTTAGTGAAGTGTTGTGTCGTAGGAAACGTGATATATATAGAAAGCAAGAAATGAGTCTGGTAGAAGATGTGATCATTGAGGCCCTATTCTGGTCAACAGGAACGTGGCGTCGGACAGCGAAGGCTATTTTCACAAAGGACGATGCTAACGCGCGATCGTTGTGCCTATTATCGTGTATCTCACGCCCCCCCCCCCACCCCACCCCGCGCCTCCTTCTCCGCCGCTCCCCCAACAACCGACCACCAACCCTTGCCCTCATATTCGCCCTCGTCGCCGGCGGAGGAGTAACATGGCAAGGTATGGCAGCTGCCATACCTTGTTTTTCCTTGTTAGTTTAACATTTTGGCTCTTTCTTTACTTCTTCTATACTAATATATATCATTGTCATGGATAAACATTAAGCATCAATCTTGTAACGAGAGGAAGGGCAAGTGCCCTGCACATTCAAATATTGACTCTTGAAAAGAGAAATTTGATTTTGTTTGAAGGTCAACTTCGCCACACCTTATTTTTTGTCCGTCCTACGCCACTCCTCGTTCTAGCTCCGCCCTGTCATCGCCCCCACCCCCGCCGCCGCCCACCGCTCCGCCGCAATTACAGTAAGGTCTCACCGGTGCTACACTGTGCCTGCCGCGGCCTCCTCCTGCCCCTCTCACTGCTGATGGTCATCGTCGCCCTTTGTCCTGACCTGGCCTGGCCACCTCCTCGCTGCTAGATTACTAATGCCCCCTCCTGCCATCCTACCGTGTTCTGCCTCCTGACCCCTTCTAAGCCCGCCGGAGTTTTGGAAGAAGAATGATGCGTGGGCCACCATAACCCTAGCCGCCATCGTCTTCTTCGTCGGCCTGGCCAGGCACGGACGCGTGGCGAAGCTGATGAGGGTGTCACGTGGTCACGACAGAGCATGACCGTCGCGTAGTAACTTTTCTGTTGACAAAATGCATAGCGTGGCATACCCATCATTTTTATCACTAAAGAAATTGTAGTATATTTCTTTTTAAAAATGAGCACACATGGCAAAAGTAAAATTTATTGACATCGACCACAATAAACCTAAACTTGCCTTCTCATATAATACCCAATCCGTCCATTGCAGCATGCAGTCACGGGGAGAGTATACGGATGGACATCGAAATGGATGCCTGCTTATCTGCTATGACCATGAGTCAATGACCCTATCCCGTATGCGTAACCACCATTTATCACTAAAATAAAAAGCGTCTTTTCTTTAAAAATGGGCGCACATGGAAAAACTAAAATTTATTAACATCGACCACAATAAACCTAAACTTGCCTTCTCATATTATACCCAATCCGTCCATTGCAGCAGTGACGGGGAGTATAAGGACATGAATACCTGCTTGTTTGCTAGGACCATGCGTCAATGACCCCAATCCTGTTTGAATGTATAGGATCCAAGGTCATTTCGTACATACCAGATACTCCCAACACATAGTGATCAAAATCTGTGCACACTGAGTTGTTAAACCCATTACTGACCTATTTCAGCCTTAAGCTTCTTCTCATGCTGCTCTCCACGGAAGCTAAGGGCATATATGCAAAAGAAATATGTTACTTTTGTACGAATTTTTATGAAATGAGTTGAATCTAAAATTTTGTAACAATGCACATCTATATATGCATTATCCGTGTATATAGTTTCAAATTTTTTGAATACTTCTGTGTATGGTTTTAGTGGAGTTTTAATGGAATTGAACCAAAGATGTGGTGGTAGTCTCTTCCTCTAACTGCACTAGTTTTAACTTGTCGTTCCCATGATTCTCCTCTATGGCTCTATGCAGACACATTCCAAATTCCTATCAACAGGGGAAAGCAATTGGGAGATAAAGTAATAACTATCCCTTAGTATCCAAAAGAATGGGAGCTTTGGAGGCCAGGAAGTGTCTAACCCAAGAGTGTTGGTTTGGGGCAACACCATGCAGAAGGAACTTTGACATGAAGGCCACGTCACTGTTGGCGAGAGAAGGGCCTAAAATGGTCATGCTCATCTTCAATCATTATTCATTGTCTCTTTATAATACGCGTTCAACACTTAAACCCAAGAGCTAGGCACACCACCGCACACCACCTTATGTCTAATCAAAGATCAAAGAAGTAGCCGTTAACGATGGCTTCCGACGATCTCGCAAAGGCCGTCGAGCCCAGGAAGAAGGGCAACGTCAATTATGCCACCATCTGTGCCATCCTCGCCTCCATGGCCTCCGTCATCCTTGGCTATGGTACCCATTCTTTCGCTGTCGTAGAAACATTTTCCGTTTTGTTATCCAAGAGTTCGTAGGTGAAGTTCATGTACTGTTCACCAACTCTGTAGACGTTGGGGTGATGAGTGGAGCGGCGATGTACGTCAAGAAGGACCTGAAGATCACGGACGTGCAGCTGGAGATCCTGATAGGGATCCTCAGTCTCTACGCGCTCGTCGGATCCTTCGCTGGCGCGCGGACGTCCGACTGGATTGGCCACCGCTTGACTGTCGTCTTCGCCGCTGTCATCTTCTTCGTGGGCTAGTTGCTCATGAGTTTCGCCGTCAACTACGGCATGCTCATGGTGGGCCGCTTCGTCGCCGGAGTTGGTGTGGGCTACGGGGGTATGATCGCGCCCGTTTACACCGCCGAGATCTCGCCGGCGGCATCCCACGGCTTCCTCACGTCCTTCCCGGAAGTGTTCATCAACATCGGCTTCCTGCTTGGCTACCTGTCCAACTACGCATTTTCGCGCCTCCCACTCCACCTCGGCTGGCGTGTCATGTTCGGCATCGTCACAGCGCCGTCCGCCCTGCTCGCGCTCCTCGTGTTCTGCATGCCAGAGTCTCCTCGGTGGCTCGTCATGAAGGGCCGCCTCGCGGACGCAAGGGTTGTGCTAGAGAAGACCTCTGCCTCGCCAGAGGAGGCCGCAGAGCGGCTGTCTGATATCAAGGTTGCCGCGGGGATTCCCATGGACCTCGACGGAAATGTGGTCACCGTACCCAAGGAACGGAACGGTGGCGAGATGCAGGTGTGGAAGGAGTTCATCTTTTCCCCAACCCCGGCGATGCGACGCATACTGTTATCGGGCATCAGCGTGCACTTCTTTCAGCAGGCTTGTGGCATCGATTCCGTGCTCCTATACAGCCCGCGCGTGTTCAAGAGCGCGGGGATCACCGACGACAACAAGCTCCTGGGCACGACCTGCGCGGTGGGCGTCACCAAGACGCTCTTCATCCTGGTGGCCATGTTCCTGCTGGACCGCGCGGGGCGTCGGCCTCTGCTGCTGACCAGCACGGGCGGGATGATCGTCTCGATCGTCGGCCTTGGGACGGGCCTCACCGTCGTGGGGCATCACCCGGACCCCAAGATCCCATCGGCCGTCGCTCTGTGTATCGCGTCCACCCTGGCCTACGTCGCCTTCTTCTCTGTCGGCCTCGGCCCCATCACTGATCTGTACAATTCAGAGATATTCCCGCTGCGGGTGCGCGCGCTGGGCTTCGCGGTCGGCGGGGCGTGCAACCGCGTTGCCAGCGCCTTGATCTCCATGACGTTCCTGTCGCTCTCGAAGGCCATCACTATCGGCGGCAGCTTCTTCCTCTACTCCGGCATCGCAGTGCTCGCGTGGGTTTTCTTCTTCACCTACCTCCCGGAGACTCGAGGTCGGACAGTGGAGGAGATGGGCAAGCTGTTCGGCATGGAAGACGCGGACATGGCTGGAACAGAAAACACCGCTGCCAAGGAGAAAGTAGTACAAATTCCCACAAACTAGAACGGAACGGAACTATTCCGAAGTGATGGCGAGGCCCAACCTGACTCTGGTGCTTGGTTTTGATGGTTACAAGAACTTTCTGCTCTTCTGTTTGTACTGTTCGTCGTGTACTCGTTTGTGGAGCGCGCGATGGTGTGAATTATTGGTGTCAGCGTCGCGTGTGCTTTAATTTGCAAGTTACAAAGCCTTGGTTATACCCATCACGAGTACTAGAGCTAATCCTATTAACTAATACCAGAGCCATTCAACTCTT
>CM041630.1:60164305-60234521 GCA_023333625.1 Bothriochloa decipiens | reverse complement strand
GCGATTTCGTAGCGGATATGTGTCTGTCTAGCTTGACTAGAAGAGTTAAATGGAAGAAGCGGCCGAAATGTTCTATAATTTTGTTTTATTTTGCCAAAGAGGACCACAATGTTTTTTTTAATTTTAGCACTTTTTAAAACTATTTACGACATTGACACGGTAAATTTTTCATTTTCAAAACATCTGTTGCCTCTATTCCAGTGCCACCCATATATAATTGGTGGTGGAATTCCATTTGCCTGCCAAAAAGAAAGATTTTTTTTCTGGGGCCTTGCTAATTCACGAATGCTTACCAGTTGGGAAACTGGTGAACAGTCAGACAACACTTTTCTATTTTAGGAAATAATAAAATCCCATCACTTTTCAAATTTGGTAATGCATGCACCAACCCAATAAAATCTCACCACTTTTCAAATTTAATAATGCATGCACCAACCCACCAGTACATATGTATTCTCTTTCACTTTCTCATCGCGTTCTCTTTCTCTTTCTCTTTTAACTCTTTGGTGAATCTTAATTTGTACGTGTTCTCTCTCTCTTTCTCTTTTAACTCTTTGGTGAAACTTAAATCGTAAAAGGACCAAACTTATAGCTGTAAGTCAAAAATCCACTATGAACAAAAGATACATTTCTTTTAGTTTTTTTAGCAGCGTTTTTTTTCTCTTTTAACATCCTAATCATTATCATTCGAGACATGGGAATAGGGATAATAAAGGGTGGGGGGAGCAAATAAAAGTAACTTTTACAGCCTATAATTTAGAACCAAGCTCATAATATAATGCAAGCTTGGAGAGATGAAATGGATACATAATAAGTTTCATAAAAAAATTTGATCTAGTACAATAATCTGAGCATCTCTATATAACAATGACATTGAACATTCTTCTGTCTTGACGAGCTCTATAATCATGATATGGACCATACATCTATCTTCAATTCAAAACTCTCTGCAACCATAGGTTTGTATTAAAAGCAGGGATAACGAGTAATTAAAAAAAAAATCAAAACAAGGAAAAACATGAGTTAGGGTATGAAAGCATAACGATTTGATGTATTTTAGTTGCGTGAAATATTTTTTTTATGGTAGCCAACGAGCAAAAGGCTTAATTTAAAAACTCTTTACACATGATGAAAAATTTATACACATGATCAAAAACACAAGTTAAATAAACAAACTCTGTACAGTAGTCTATCAATTTAGTTAGCTACTGTACAGTTAAACCACAGTATAAATGCATAACTCTGTGTACTATCAGCAGAAAACAATAGAAGAAATGTATTTAGGATAACAAATATTGGTAAAAGCAGAATTGATTCAAGAAAATCATAACAAAAATAAGTCTAGAAAGAAAACTATACCTTGTAAAAGTTGTTGATCAGCTATGCTATGTTGAAAGACTGATACCCTGAGAAGTTAAGAACAAATCAAATATAAGGATTCCATCAGACACAAAAACCGTAGTTGTACCAATAAATAAGAAATATTACATGTTGCTGAGCTATATCACGTATTGCAGGCAACAATATTTGATTCTCCTGGTGGGTGCACAAATAATAAGTCAAAGCTTCGCGAATAGGCTTTGCATGTTCCTGCATTGCATAGAAAAGTTGGAAAATATTTTCTCAACGAAGCCATAGAAATATCTTGTCATTTAAAATGAGTGCATTTTTAGAATGGACTTGAGAAATTTTAAAAAGACATAATAGAATAACTAATTCTTAGCAATACCTCTTTGAAATAAAGGTGAGTCCGACCATCATAAGATTTGAGTATTTCAAGAACATATACTCCACTGTCATTTCTGTATAAGATAATAAATAATGAATTTTTATTTGACATGTGTTAATATTTGAAACTCTTAACAGATGGTACAATATTTTGGGAAAACAAATATGGTGAAGAAGTCATAGAAACATACTGGCTGACTGAACTGGAGACACTAGCAAAAGCAGTTTCCAGTGTATAAATATGAACCCTTCGTGGTACATGGTACGCACACTTGAAAACTTTGCGAAAGTTTCTGACAATTATAAGAGCATCTTCTTTGACAATATTGAAGTCCTTAAAAGGACAAGCGACCTCAAATCTATTGTCTCGAAAGTTTGCAATTACAACATACCAAAATCTATTTTTCAATGCTGGGATAAGTTATCTAGTTAACTTACGAAGCTAAGTTGCACTTCTAACTTGTACTACAAAGTTACAACAATAACTTACTGAACCTAGTTACAATAATAACTTAATGAACCTAAGTTACACAGTATAAGTTTCACCATCAACTTATAGCTAACTTACGAAGCTAAGTTACACTTCTAACTTGTACTACAAAGTTACAACAATAACTTACTGAACCTAGTTACAACAACTTATTGAACCTACGTTACATAGTATAAGTTTACCATGAACTTATCTCGCTAACTTAATGAAGCTAAGTTAGTATGTTAAGTTTAATCACTAGGTTGAACACTTACAGAATTGTTTAGTTTTAAATAAAGTTATCTCAATAATGTATTTAAGCTAGCTTAAACCTTTAGTTTAATTACTAAGTTTGAACAATGGCTCATGTATATAAGAATAAGAGTATAAAACTGTGCATTATGAACATTACCTCCACCTTTCCAAAAGTTGGGAACCGTACCATATACCTATCGACATGATCATCAGTCCAAGCATCAATACGAGGTATTGTATCCGGAACAATGCCGATGTTTGAACCCAAATAATCAAAATAGGCAATCTGCATTGGAAAAAGCATAACACAATTGGAAAAAGCATAACCCAAATACGAGGTATTGAATATTACAGCTGTCATAATGATAAAAAGTTTGTAGAAACAATTTATTAGCAAAAAATAAGGAATTGAACTAGGCAGATAAAAGATACAGCAAAAAGAAATGCTTACATAAAGCAGATAAATGCAACCACACAAGACCGGATCTGCCTTCTTTTGTTTCAAAGAAAGTTTGAAATTTTTAAGACCATGATTCAAACAGTTTGACACTGCATCGCACCAGTCATAAGACTTGATTTTCTTCACTGAAAGGATGCCATTATAATAATGGCAGCTAGCCCCGTTAGCACTGGACGGGCACAGAAATATGGAAAGCACTACTAACATGAACACCTTAACAAATTTATCTCCAACAAGATCAGGAGTAATCAATTTAACCAGCAAATCAATCTTTGGAGCTAACTTTCCTGGAATAGTATCTTCATGAATACGAGACTGTGTCATTTGCTTAGTTTTTCGGGGAATCTCATGTCCACCACATGGGATTCCAAGGATCCAATGCACTAACTTTGCATCAATCTTAAATGCACGAGTTCCAGGAAATTTCATAGACTGTGTCTTGTGATCATAAAAACTTGCCAACCAAATAATAAACACCTTATGTGGCAATTATTTGCATTTCAGATTAAGAAAGGAACCAAAGCCACAATTTTGAACCACTATTTTCTGATCATGAGTAAGGTTTTCTATTATTTCAAACAACGTACCAAGGTTAAACTGAGATTGAAAATTCTGCAAAAAAAAAGGAAAACCAATTAGTATTTTCATTATAACTAACAAAGCAAAATAAGTACAACACAAGGTTTGAACAGGAACTTAGCATGCAACTCATCACTCACAGAACAATCATTGTCATGCTCATCATTGACATCTTGGCCACACTCACTCCCATCACTGTCATGCTCATCTTTGCTTTCACCAGTACCAGTACCAGTATCAGAAGAATGAGACTTAGATATTTAAATAAAAAAACATAGTTAACAAACATGCTTATGTGACTTGTACTTAAACTCGACAAAACTAAAGAAAGGGAAAAATGCCAAAGCACAATTATTACCTGATTCACAGAAGACTCCATCTTATCACTTAATTCAGCCTTTTCAGCATTAGAAGAACTTTTTTCCCTGAGCAGCCATCTGTAACCATAATACATTTCATTAAACATATGTATTAACTATAGTTCAATGATCCATCTGCTTTGCAATGAAGTGACTAGTGATATATCGATTCCAAGGACTCTGTTTGGACAAGCACAACCACACCCATTGGTAATTGCAGTCCTAACACGGCAGTGGCAGAAAATGTAATGGTAAATATCATCATAGACACAAGTGACTCAATTTTGTATCTCTATCGGCAGAAAAATCAAGCATTCATCAGAATAAGGCATGCTAACTGGAAGTGAAAGAAATTCACTTATTCTCATCCCTCAGTTCCAGATCTCCATAACTGACAATATAGAATCAAGAAGCATAATCAATTCACTGATATTAGTAAGTTTGTAAATTCAGCCTATCCATTCATCTTTGTATGACAGCCATGGGCTAAATAAGGAATGCAACCCTGTCCCTGAAAAATTAACTCTAACCTCATTTCATCATAATTAATAGAGTAATTCATAATATGTCCATTATTCCTTTTGTAGTTTCGTATGCTACTATGTTGTCTCGAGTAGAAGGGAAGCAACTACTCTGATATACAAGTCCATCTGTCCCAACAAATGTATGAGAACAGAGGATCTTAAATAAAAATCTAAACAAAAAATTATTCCCCAAAACGAATTCTCTCTGCCACAACAAAATTATTACCGATCTCCACCACAACACGAGCAGCAAGCGTTGAGCAGAACGGTAGTCTCCAATCCAGGCAAAAAATTACTTCCCCCGTACTTAGGCATCGTGTCGAGCAACCCTAGGGCGGGACAGGCACACAGCACCGCACGACATCACGGCCCGAGCAGCACTGAGGGGTACGGCCGAGAAGGAAACGACTGCCGTAGTTGCGTCTGGGCGGCGAGGGTAAGAGGGGAAGGAGGACACAGGAGAAGGATTACGGTTACCTGCGCTGGTACAGGCATCGTGTCGACCGACCCCGGCGACCGGCGCGAGCTCCTGGACGTCCGCGAACCGATTGTTCCCCAGATCAAGGTGGCGCAGCGTGGCGCCGCAGGCCTCCGTGACGGCGGCGAGCGCGGCGGCGCCCGAGAGACAGTTGTCGGGGAGGGAGAGGCGCCGGAGCGCCGGGAGGCGGGGCAGGCCTTCGAGCGAGGACAGGCGAGCCCCGGCCACGGAGAGCTCCTCGAGGAAGGCGGCAACGCGCTCGAGGAGCGCGGCCGAGGGGAGGCGGCCCGTGGCGGACTTGACGATGCCGTCGAGGGCGAGCGTCTTGGGCGCGGAGGTTGCCTTGGTGGCCGCGGAGATGACCCACCGGCGGCCGCCTAGGGCAGGAGTGACGGAGGCCGAAACGAAAAGGCAGAAGGAGTGGGGAGGGGAATAGATCGGAAGGAGACGGATTGGTTCGACTGGGACTGGAAAGTCACGTGGCGCACAGAAAGGGAAAGGGAAAGGGAACGGGAACAAAAAAGGAAAGGGAAGGCGTGGTCGGATCGTTCGCTGGGAAGCGAACGAGTGAACGACCGTGAGATTGGAATTGGGCCTTTTCTGGTTAGTTTTAAAAGATCATCTCCGAGGTGTACACGCCTGTGATTGGGCCAAGGCCGGCAGAGAAGAAGGCAACGTAGGCCTAGGTGGACTCGATGCACAGAGCGACAGCCCACGGGATCTTCGACTCAGGGTGGTGGCCCAGGACGGTGAGGCCCGTTCCGAGGCCGATGGGCGAGGCCATCATACCGCCTGCGCTGCACTGCGCGCTCTTGAACACGTGCGGGCTGTAAAGAACGAAGCAGTCGCTGGCGGAATTTTTTTTATTTTCAATTTTTTTAAAAAAAATTTTACAAATTTAAATTTTTATTTCGAAATATGACAGAACTAGTCGCCTATAGTGGGCGTTTTTGTGTGGGCGTTATATGTGACGTGGCACAGAGCCGGCCGCCGCCGGTGCCGGATTTTGCGGGCGGCCCCTGGCGCCCAAAAAACGCCCACTGCGTGGGCGTTTTTTGGTGGCGAGGGGGCCGCCTGCAAAAGTGCGCACTGTTTTACGGTCGGGCCTCGGAGCAGTCAAAAAACGCCCACTGTTTTTTGCGCTCCAGGGGGCCGCCTGCAAAACAGGAGAGGCCGGCCGCGCACTTTTGCAGGCGGCCCCCTCGCCCCCAAAAAACGCCCACACAGTGGGCGTTTTTTGGGGCAACTCTATAAATAGGCAGCACCCTCTTCAGATTTTTATTATATTCACTAAAATTTTCAGAAAAAAAGAAAGAAGAGAGGAGGGAGGGGAAGAAGTAACGGCGAAGCCCTGCCAGTTTGAGACCTCGGCTTTTAGGTAAGTTTCTCATACATTACAAGTCTGTTGCTATGCATTAGTAAAATATAATGTGCACTAGAGTTGTTTAGTTTTTAGTTGACTCTGGGTAGATCTGTGAGTAGCATGTATATTAGATCTATAAATAATGATGTTAGAGCATTGCAGTTCATGTTAGAAATAATGATGTTTCTTCTATGCTTTAAACAATGGATTGCATGATTTGAAATATGACGAATATCGTATTTTCTCTGAATAGATATATTTAGGGTTTAGGAATAATGATGTTTATGCTATGCTTTAAACAATGGATTGCGTGATTTAAAATGTGACGAGTATCGTATTTTCTCTGAATAGATATGCAAAACTTGTGGCGGACGGAGTTTTGAAAAAAATGAGGTCGCTCTAGAGAATTGTATCCCGACGTGTCTAGCAAGGATGCTCCTGTTCCTCCTGCAGTCCCTGTTCCAAATTGTGACTGTGGAGAACCGGCTGATATTGGCCAATCTCGCCATGAGGATACAGCTGCCCGACAAGTCGAATTCCTGCCCTAGGGTGCCCGACGCAGCGTCTCGAATTCCTGCGTCGTGGGTCCAACAAGTCAGAGCCCTCATTGTTAGAGATGCAAGAGCTACAATTACTAGCATTGAATAAAGACGCAGTGACAGAGGTGTAATTACTTACATTGAATCCACCGTATGTGCAGTAGCAACGGGCGGCTGTGTCCTCATGGCGAGATTGACCAATATCAGCCGGTTCTCCACAGTCACAATTTGGGACAGGGACTGCAGGAGGAACAGGAGCATCCTTGCTAGACACGTCGGGATACAATTCTCTAGAGCGACCTCGTTTTTTTCAAAACTCCGTCCGCCACAAGTTTTGCATATCTATTCAGAGAAAATACGATATTCGTCACATTTCAAATCATGCAATCCATTGTTTAAAGCATAGCATAAACATCATTATTCCTAAACCCTACACCCTAAACCCTAAACATATCTATTCAGAGAAAATACGATATTCGTCACATTTCAAATCATGCAATTCATTGTTTAAAGCATATCATAAACATCATTATTTCTAAACCCTAAATATATCTATTCAGAGAAAATACGATATTCATCACATTTCAAATCATGCAATCCATTGTTTAAAGCATAGAAGAAACATCATTATTTCTAACATGAACTGCAATGCTCTAACATCATTATTTATAGATCTAGTATACATACTACTCACAGATCTGCCCAGAGTCAACTAAAAACTAAACAACTCTAGTGCACATTATATTTTACTAATGCATAGCAACAGACTTGTAATGTATGAGAAATTTATCTAAAAGCCGAGGTCTTAAACTGGCAGGGCTTTGCCGTTACTTCTTCCCCTCCCTCCTCTCTTCTTTCTTTTTTCTGAAAATTTTAGTGAATATAATGAAAATCTGAAGAGGGGGCTGCCTAGTTATAGAGTTGCCCCAAAAAACGCCCACTGTGTGGGCGTTTTTTAGGGGTGAGGGCCCGCCTGCAAAAGTGCGCGGCCGGCCTTGCCTGTTTTGCAGGCGGCCCCCTGGAGCGCAAAAAACAGTGGGCGTTTTTTGACTGCTCCGAGGCCCGCCCGCAAAACAGCGCGCACTTTTGCAGGCGGCCCCCTCGCCACCAAAAAACGCCCACGCAGTGGGCGTTTTTTGGGCTCCAGGGGCCGCCCGCAAAATCCGGCACCGGCGGCGGCCGGCTCTGTGCCACGTCACATATAACGCTCACACAGTGGGCGTTTTTTAAAAAACGCCCACTGTAGGCGACTAGTTCTGTCATATTTCGAAACAAAAATTTAAATTTATAATTTTTTAAAAAAAATTGAAAATAAAAAAAATTCCTGGGCGCTGCCCAATGCCTGCGACTGCGATGCCTGCGAAGAAGTGGACGCCGAGCCGAGCGCCGAGTAGTATGCGTCGCATGGCCACGCCCACGCATGTACCAACACTCCCCAGATCCGCCTTCCGCCACCATGCTGACCTGAATAGGGTGTGGGTTGCGCGGACCAGGTAAATAGTGTGCACCCAATCCAATTATATCAACAATATCTCTTTTGTGTTTTTCGTTGTAGATTTTTTTTTCATCCTAAAATTTTGCAAGAGTATGGATGTTTTCGTCATTTGCCCATTCTTACAAAATTCCTGCCATGCAAACATACCATATATGGGAGCGCGAGAGCACCTCAGTCCATGCCAATCTATGATGTGTTCTCATTTATCATAGTCTACCCTTCAGCCATCCAAACATTAACACTATAGTATCTTTGCCGGACCTAAAGAAAAATCCCCAAGATTGTCTTCTAGTACCGCGACCCAAATTCAAGTGATTCAATAACTATCTTTTGTCTTCTTCAATAACACAACACCCAAAAAGTGATTCAATAACTATCTTTTGTCTTCTTTAATAACACAACACCCAAAAGACAACTCTTTTTACAAATGGGTCTTGAGGAGAGAGGATACTCAGATTTGGATCATACCACTCCTGACACCTAGAATGGGTGGTCTTTCACATAGATACTAAGTTGAAAAGACTAAATATTCTGTTAGAGACTCATTTTTTGTTTGTGTGTCGCAATAGGTCTCGTGTTGGAGAACCTTAGTGCTATGGATATGATCCGGCACATAAAACTGTTGAGGTGAGCTAAAACCTCGACCACTTGTTGTTGAATATTCTTTTAAAAGTTAGAAGTACCGCATAAGGTACAACAAGGTTATATTTCTAATGAGTGCGTAGCAGCCATGTTCATCCAAAAAAAATACTTGTAGTGGATCTTCTCGTTGGTTGATCCGCCGAGATAGTCAAAGCAAACGTTAGATAAGATCTAAAGACTGTCGTAATTGATTGAATCATCATGCAGATAGTCATATATACTCCGTATGTATCTATCTGAAGACTGTCGTAATTGATTGAATCATCATGCAGATGCTTGTGGTCATTTATTCACATCGAATAGTGTAAAGACCAAATTGGAACTGATGCTAATCAAATCTTTTCAAGTTGGTCGGTCGACGTAGAGCCTATGATAATTTATCAATAAAATCATCAATAACTTCACATGGATGTTTGGATGAGTTTCACATTTTTAAAAACTACTTTATGTCTTTAGTTCCTAAAATCTGAATTCTGAGGAAAAAAACTAGTGGAGATGTTTGGATCTCCCAGTTTTTAAAAATCTAGTTTTATTTATTGCTCACATGACCATAAGAAACTAGTAAAAGTTGTTGTGAATGACGGCAATAAACGACGAAGAACACAAGATCAAATCACAGGGGAAACACAAGATTTAACGTGGAAAATCTCTCCAATACGAAGAGAAAAAATCACGGACGCCAGCCAGCAAACACTCCTCACTATTATCAAGAGTCGAGTTACAACGCCGTGCAGCGGCTTACAAAAGAATGAATGAATCAGTCGCAGTGGAATCCTAACATAGGGTATCGCTCCGGCCTAAGCCTCCAGCGACGGGCCTCCGCTTCGCTCCATCAGAAGTCGGCCATTATAATATGCAGCTGAATTTGAAACATATTCAACAAACTCCACCTTGAGACAAATTCATCTTGTAGCATAAATCAACACCTTCATCCTGAACATAACAAAGAAAAATACCACTAGCGCCAAATAGCCTCTTGGGCTAATTCACTGAACCAACTAAGTTTGAGCATAGCTCAAACTTAGCAATAGGAACATGTATAGTCATTATATCAGTAGGATTATCATGAGTACTGATCTTGCATACCTTTAACTTACCATATTCGATCACATCATGAACAAAATGATATTTGATACCAATATATGTTTAGTCCTCTCATGGAACATCTGATCTTTGGTAAGGTAAATAGCACTTTGACTGTCACAGAATAAATTAATGGAAGAAATAACTCCACACATCTCAGCGTACAAACCTTTCAGTCAAATTAATTTCTTGCATGCCTCAGAAACAGTCATGCACTCTGCTTCAGAGTTGATAAAGCAACAACAGACTGCAATATAGCCCTCCAACTCACAGCACAACTTCTAACTGTAAACACATAACCAGCGACAGTCAGAAGTCGGTCATTAACCAGGGACAGTCAGAAGCCTCCGGCGACGGGCCTCCACTTCGCTCCGTCATAAGTCAACCATTATAACGTGCAACTGAATTTAGAACATATTCAACAAAAGTTAGGTATCAACAACATTTTAGTTTGAAAAATTTGACAAAGCCTGATACAATTATCTGGGCTAAAAACTAGCCTGTTTAGATTCCACCTGACTTTAAAAAAATATAAAGGGAACTAAACGGGGCCTACTCGATGTTTCAATCACTCTAAATTACCATCCATTAAAAATTACATGATGATATTCAGCTGATTATCATCAATCGGCTTCAAGGAAACATGCACGAAACCCTCTCTATTGACACTAATAAACTCAAAATCAGCAAGATAGCACTGTATTAAGCAAACAATAACATGAGGCCTCCCAAGCGAAGGTGCATCAGCAGTCATGGTAATACTGGCCGATGAGTTTGCATGGATGGTATCAATATTTCATCATCTACCCACTGAACATGTGGAGTTTGTCCCAAGCAGACACTTTGGAGCCTTCTTATTGCTATGTTGTTGGCACATTTGGAAGAGAAGGGATAATACGGTATTCAGGGATGATCGGATGCCGCTAAATGCTACCCTGGTCGCGTGTAGGCTAAATGCTTGGTGCTCCATTTTAGCTATGACAATGCAAATGTAATCTAAGTTTGTAGCAAAATTGTTTTTCCAACATTTGCCTTTTGGAGCCACATAAGATTAACATAATTCAGGTGGGGATTCTCTCCCCCATCGACTTATAAAGAAAAACATGTGGAGTTGGTGCAAGTTAGAACGCCCACAACAATTGGTAGGTGCACACATGTGATTGGTGTTTTGTGGGATTTAATTCACCTAGAAACCTTATAATTTGGGATAAATTTTTGAATGCGTCACTACCTTATATTTTAGGACGGAATTAGTAGTTTTACATAATAATTTGATACATTTTAATTTGAGTTAGCTAGCTATGCACTAGAAAATGTATGAGAAGAACGTTGATTTTCTTATAGATTTATTTACTTTCTCTTAATAATGTATAGCATTCGGTACTTTGATATTTATGTATAGCGCACTGCTTGCAAAGCAACAGTTTATGCACATACCGAACTGCTATTCTTGCCCAGCAAGGTGAGGCGATCAATCTTTCAGCAATCAAACAGACCCAATCACCTTGAGATCACGGATCAAGAAGGTGTCAATTTGTTTTCAAGGTAAATTTGAAATCTCAAAAGGAATCTCGAGTGTGATATTTGCCTATTTTTTGGAAGAAACAACACGGAAGCACGTGCCTCCTTGCTACTTGCTACTGCTTGCATTTTGAGTCCACCTCTGGCATGTACATCAACGGCTTAGCAACTTACAAAGCACACGCGACGCTGACACCAATAATTCAAATCTGTGCTGCACACGAGTCTCTGGTTGGACCAGGCCATCACTGTCCTGCAGCACCACAAGTCACGACACCTCAGAGGCCAATCTTGCCACGCTGCTTCACTTGAGCTCTGCTCTGGCAAGACGCTAGCTGCATCGATCATTGCCGATCACACAGACGAGTGGCTGTGTTTTCCATCTACTTGGTGGGCATTTCCACCACCTTCTTGGCAGCGACGTTGTCTGCTGCTTCAGCCATGTCCGTGTCTGGCTCTGGCATGCCGAACAGCTTGCCCATCTCCTCCAGCGTACGACCGCGGGTCTCCGGAAGGCACGTGAAGAAGAAAACCCACCCAACCGCGGCGATGCCGGAGTAGAGGAAGAAGCTGCCGCCGATGGTGATGGCCTTCTTGAGGGACAGGAAGGTCATGGAGATGACGGCGCTGGTGACGCGGTTGCACGCCCCGCCGACCGCGACGCCCAACGCGCGCACCTGCAGCGGGTATATCTCCGAGTTGTACACACCCGCGATGGGCCCGAGGCCGACAGAGAAGAAAGCGACGACGGCCAAGGTGGACACGATGCATAGAGCGACGGCCCACGTGATCTTGGCGTCCGGATGATGTTCCACGACGGTGAGGCCCGTCCCGAGGCCGATGAGGGAGACGATCATTCCACCAGCGCTGGTCAGCAGCAGAGGCCGCCGGCCGACGCGGTCCAGAAGGAACGTGGCCACCAGGATGAAGAGCGTCTTGGTGACGCCCACCGCGCAGGTGATGCCCAGGAGCTTGTCGTCGTCGCCGGTGATTCCCGCGCTCTTGAACACGCTCGGGCTGTACAGGACGACGGAATCGCAACCAGAAGCCTGCTGGAAGAAGTGCACGCCGACGCCCGCTAGCAGTATGCGTCGCATCGCCGGGGTTGGGGAAAAGATGAGCGCCTTCCACACCTGCATCTCACCACCGTTCCGCTCCTTGGGCACGGTGACCACGTCTCCGTCGACGTCCTTGGGAATCCTCGCGGCAACCTTGATGTCAGCCAGGCGCTCTGCGGCCTCCTCTGGCGAGGCAGAGGTCTTCTCTAGCACAGCCCCGGCGTCCGCGAGGCGGCCCTTCATGACGAGCCACCGAGGCGACTCGGGCATGATGAACACAAGGAGCGCGAGCAGCGCGGATGGCGCTGCGCCGATGCCGAGCATGACACGCCAGCCGAGGTGGAGCGGGAGGCGCGAAAATGCGTAGTTGGACAGGTAGCCAAGCAGGATGCCGACGTTGATGAACACTTCCGGGAAGGACGTGAGGAAGCCGCGGGATGCCGCCGGCGAGATCTCGGCGGTGTACACGGGCGCGATCATACCCCCGTAGCCGATGCCTACTCCGGCCACGAAGCGGCCCACCATGAGCATGCTGTAGTTGACGGCGAAACCCATGAGCAACGCACCCACGAAGAAGATGACAGCAGCGAAGACGACGGTCCTGCGCCGGCCGATCCAATCGGACGTCCGCGCGGCAGCGAACATTCCGAAGAGGGAATAGAGACTGATGATCCCTATGAGGATCTCCAGCTGCACGTCCGTGATTTTCAGGTCCTTCTTGATGTACATCGCTGCTCCACTCATCACCCCAATGTCTACAGAGTTTGGTTGACAGTACACAAACTTCATCTACAAACTCTTTTGGAAAGCAAAACGAAATATTTCGACAACAACGAAAGAAAGAATGGGTACCATAGCCAAGGATGACAGAAGCCATGGAGGCGAGGATGGCACAGATGGAGGCATACTTGACGTTGCTCTTGTTCCTGGGCTCGATGGCCTCAGCAAGCTTGGCGGAAGCCATCGTTAACTTAACGGCTACTTCTTTGATCTCTGATTAGAGACACAAGGGTGTTTGTAGTGATTTACTGAAGTTTTGTGCTGAAGGAGTCCCATATATAAAGAGTATAGACAAAGAGCAATGGGGCCAATGGCCAAAAATGGGTCTGATACTCGATATGATCATGTGGTCCTTCTCCAGTCAACCGTGACGGGCGCTGGACTGTGACTTGTGCAACAGGCAGCTCGGATCTTTTCTCAATAATAAGTATGTTGTGTACGTTTTTTTACTGTGTAATTCTTAAAAAAAATAAGTACACATATTTTTACGCAAAATATACAAGCAGATACTCCGTCGTAGTACAGTATATGATCATTTCGGGGGCCCACTGGCCCACGATGACGTTGCCCTTGGACCACCAAGAACAGGCAGTTCGGCTGCTTCTTCCTCCATCTTCTCTTTGTTTTACTTGTTCTATTTACATACTTCCTCTTCTTTTAGTTTAAAAAGAAACTTCATCTTTTTAAAAAAAAGAAAGGAGAAATTTATCTTTTGAAACATTTAAATTATCCCAATATAATATTTACGATACATATCACTAGATTAGATATAGAATATATTCTCATAACAAAAATATTTATCGTGCCAAAGCTTCGGTGCCACCTATCTGGTGCCCACTGGAGCGTTCCATGAGTGTAAAAACACATCAAGCTCCATTTCTCAAACATTTTCAGATGATGAACTTCCATAGGTATGCAGCTGGATGACCTTCACCTTCAGCAATGAGTTAACATTTTCAAAACATTTTACAAAGATTTTTTTTCTATCTTTGTAGTACAACTATTCTATCCTAAATTTAGCCATCTTAAACTTCTCTAATTATCACATGCCCGGTGAAACACAAAGTCTATAGCTATCCCTTGGCTTTGCACATTGTTTTCCTTCCCCTTGCTCTTTTCCATCATCTCCTTTGTGCCTCATCCATTGTCATCACTCTTCAATTGTGGAGCCTTTGTCGTACCATTTGGTCCTTGCCATCTGCACTCTATGGCTTCATGTAGCTCAACTCTAGCTTGTAGGTTAAGCCTAACCATTCATATTACAAGAAACATGTTAGTGACCTAACATTACAATTCAATTACTAATTACTAAGGTCTTTCAGTAGGCTTCCGTCCTCCCTTGATCCCACTGAGAGGAGGATGAGGCGGACCCCTCCCCCCCCCCCCATCTCCATCCATCGGATGTCCTCTGTCGTCTCACTCAACGTCGGTTAACCATACAACCACTAGTCTAGTCACTACCCCCAAGCTCCTTCAATGTCGATTAATCACCACCACCACTAGTCTGGTCACTGCCCCAGACCCCCTTCTAAGCTTGGAGGACATTGGTGTCCTCTACTGTGTCCTCCTCGTAAACCCTAACTTCTTGGGAGAATTGCTTATTTGGCCCTAAAAAAACTTCGCTTGCTTATTTGGCCCAATTTTTTTCGAACTTGTTTATTTGGCCTCAAAGTGAAAATTTGTTACTTTTTTGGCCTTCCGTTACATCTGTCAGCCCATTCTGTTAAGTCACCCGCTACCTCACACGCAAAAAGACATATTTGCCCTTGAGGCTTCCTTCACACCGGCCGACGCCCGTGGCCTTGACCTCGTCGGTCTCTTCTCGTCACCCGACTCCAATACGAAAAAAATTCCCCTCGATGGAGGACGGCGCCGCCGCCGCCGCCCTCAACGGCAAGGAGGGGTCGCCGCCGCCCCCCACACCGGCGGATCCGCCTCCCCTGGCAGCTGCTGCGGTGGCGTCATCTCTGTGCCCTCCCGTTGGCCACCGCCGACTAGGAGGCGCCGCCGCCATGGTCGTGGCGCACGCGCGGCCACGACCAGGGACAGGCGTGGCACAGCGCGGCAAGGAGGGTGTGGCCGGAGGCTCCAGCGACCTTGGCCCCCAACCGTCGGTGGGCATGGCTCCAGCCACTATTGGCTTTGGCTCCAGGTTGGAGGCGCATGCGGCGCTAGGGCCAAGCGAGGTCAGCCGTGGCCAGGACGCGGCAGCCATCTCCTCCAGCGCCCTTGGCCCCCAGCCTGACGGCCAAGAGGAGTTTGGTGTGGCACCACCTTCGTCCAGTGAGCAGGCAGGAGTGTACTCGGACCATAACGACGTGCTGGAAGAGTGAGTACAATGTTTGGTGCTCGTATGTGTACTTACTGATGTTTCAAATTTTAAAACCGTATTTTAATTTTGCATGACAGTATGGATTCCAATTTCAAGCTAGAAATCAAATTGCTTGCCAACCGTAAGAAGTGTAGACAAGAATTCAGTTGTTATGCCTTTGACATGGTTATTGATTCAGATAAAGCAAGTTTTATGGACCTTCATAAATCAGTGGTAGATAAGTACCCGCCTGATTATTTGAAATTGGCTCATTTTCAATATTATGATAAAGAATTAAAATCTTTCCCTGAAGTAAAAACTGACCAAGATTTGATGGCTATGTTTGAGAGATATTCGAAGAAAAAGTGGATCATCATGTTTGTTGTGTACCGAGGTCCTTCTGAATCATATGAGCTTGTTACAGAGTAGGATTTTGGTGAGGAAGAGGAGCCTACTGTAGAGGATAATAATGCTGAGGAAGTGGATGATGATGAGTACCTTAGGAACCTTGAACCACAGAATGAACAGTAGGTGTTGATGAGGAAGATATGTACCTTGACACTGTACAACCCAACACTCTACAGGTGGTTCAGAGGCCAGTTGAGAAGGAGCCGGCATATGTTGTTGATGAGAATGAGGATGAAAGTGGAGGAGGTGAGTCAGAGGATGAGGATGAGGATGAGGATGAGGAAGAGAAGCAATGCAATGAGCACAGCTATGCTCCAAGTGTAGAGCATGATCCTAAGGATCCACCAATGATACAAGGGTCTACTTATGCAAATATGTACACCTTCAAAGTGTCACTTTCTCGGCATGCAATCAAACACAGCTTTGAGTTCAATCTTAAAAAGAGTGGACCAAATAGGTACAGGGCATATTTTGCAATGAGAGACAAAGAGGGATGTCCATGGTGGATATATGCAACTACAACTAAGGATGACTCCACTATAATGGTAAGGCTTCGTGCATTTGTTAAATGTGCTTGCATATTGTTTATATTGGTTGCTAAATGTTTGTCTTCGTGCAGGTGAAAAACAAGGTTTGTGTTGATGATCATAAGTGCTCTAGCCGAAGGTTGTCAAAGAAGGCAAAGAATGCAACAAAATATTGGATATGTGAAAATATGAAGGACTTCCTCATAGTGGATGCAACTTTGGGTCCAAAGGAATTGGTGAAGAAATTGAAAGAACACCATGGGGTGACTGTACCATACCATAGAGTGTTTCAAGGTAAGACCTTAGCACTAAAACACCTTTATGGTGATTGGGATGCCAGCTTTGATAATCTGTTCAAGTTTAAAGCACAAGTTGAGAATTGTTGCCCTGGTAGCTTAGTCATCATTGACCATCACATGGTAGATGGAAAGATCAGATTTAGAAGATTTTTTTAGCATTCAAGCCGTGCATAGATGGGTTCCTTACTGCTTGTAGGCCATACCTTGCAATAGACAGTACATTCTTGACAGGCAGGTACAAGGGATAACTGGCTAGTGCAATTGCTGTTGATGGGCATAAGTGGATGTATCCTGTTTGCTTTGGAATTTTTTATTCAGAAACTACAGATAACTGGGTTTGGTTCATGAGTCAACTTAAACAGGCCATAGGGTCTCCAAGGGGTTTAGCCATATGTACTGATGCTGGACAGGCTGTGATGGCTGGTGTGGGTATGGTATTTCAATTAGCTGAACATAGAGAGTGCATGTACCACTTGGTGACCAACTTCAAGAAAAGATATCATGGTAAGGTGTTTGATGACCACTTATGGGCAGCAGCATACTCATGGAGCATGTATTGCTATGGAAAAAATGTGAATGCCATGAAGGCTGCAAAGCCAGCTGCAATAGAATGGCTACTTGCAACACACAAAAAATTGTGGTCAAGGAGCCATTTTGACACAATTTGCAAGGTAGACTATGTGACCAACAACCTTGTAGAAAGCTTTAATAATTGGATGAAGCCTCACAAGTCAATGAACTTGGATGATTTCTTTGACAATCTCAGACAAATGCTCATGTCCAAGTGGAACAAAAGAAGAAAAATAGGGAAGAAACTCCAGGGCTTGATTCTGCCCCACATCATTACAGAGTTGAATCAAGAGAGTAAAGAGGGAAACTTGGAAGTTGAAGAATGCTCAGAAGAGATAGCTGAAGTTACTGCAATGGGAGGAAGTGCATTTCGGTTTCGTGTTGACCTAAAAGAGAGGACTTGTACTTGCAGAAAATGGGATGTTTCTGGAATTCCTTGCAAGCATGCACTAGCATTCATCACCTCCAGAGATGAATTGACAATAGAGAGTTTTGTTGACTTGTACTACTCGATTGAGAAATTTAGAGTGGTATAGAGTCAGCTTATTCCAGCTATGCCAGACAAGTCTCAATGGCCTGAACCTAACCATGGCTTTTTCATGCACCCACCTTTACTGACAAAGGTAGCAGGTAGGCCTAAGACTAAAAGGCACAAGGATACCGGTGACAAAAAAAGAGAAAAGGATAGCATCAGTGCCCCATTTTCTTCGACTATGGACACCATTGGCACAATTCCAAGAGGGGCAGACCAGAAGATATTGAAGCTATGAAAAACATCAAGTAATGATTTGTCTAGTCTTGTCAACCATTTGTGTCTTTCCTTTGTTAGTATATGATATTCATTATTTTTATTCTACTCTTGTTTTAGGGCAGCAAAAAAGAAGAGGGCAACGAGCAACAAATGTGCACAAAGTTCCATTATTCCTTTGTTGGAAGATGCAACATCGGCGACAATGACAATGCCCCTCAGGTTTGGTCTTTCTTTCTTTCTCTCATGGTAACAAGATCTAATAACTTCGGACTGATTCTAAATACATCTTTGTGACCATAGTGAAAACTTGGTGACAACATCTAATAACAAAAGGAGGAGAATGGAGGACTGTACACCTGAATCCTCTAAAAGGTATGTCACATATTGCTGCAATCTTTGCACAATCACATCTTCCTTTGAAACCTAAATTAGTTGACTATTGTGATAGGCATAGCTTGGAGGTTTCAAGTAAGAAAAAGGGAAACCAAACTAACTCCAACTCTGGGCGTTCAAAATTGTATATTTACTAATTCTAAAATTAACTTGTAGTCATTGAATTGTTTCCCCTAAACTAAACCATATGACAATGTATAACATTTGAAGGTCAAGAAGTGGGTCAAATCAGCCTGAAGCACTTTCTATTGCTCAAATCAAACATCGTCTTGTTCAAGTAAAAAAGAAGCGGACAACCATAAATAAGAAGCTAGGCCTTCCAAAGAAAAAGGCCACAATCAATCCCAAGGTGCCACCTGACAGCCCATCGATAGGTACAAGAAGCAAGAAGGGATTTCCTAGCAGCCCTGCAATGAGCACGCGAAGCAAAAGAAGGCTCAGTCTTTGATTTGTGATATTTGATTTGCTTCCCTTTGCTCTATGTATGTGAGACCAATGTAGCACTTTCATTTGATATTCTGATTGTGAGAACTGAACTATGGTGCCTATGTTAAATTTGTGAACTATGCAATTGTGCCACGTTATTTATGAGAGTGTGAAACTATGTGGAATTTGTGAACTATGTGTTGCTGATATGGTGATTTGGTTCCCTTATTTATTTGAGAATATAAATGTTGGTGATGTGAATATTTGATAATATATATGTTGCCGATATGGTTATTTGACAATATATATAATATATATACTCAATATATACATTAAACAAGATAAATCCTGTTTTTTTATTTTTTACCGCAGGGGCAATAGGGTCTTTTTACATGACAGTTGACACCGTTAACTCCTCCAAACTGATGGAAGGCCAAATAAGTAATAAATTTTTACTTTGAGGCCAAATAGGCAAGTTTAAAAAAAATTAGGCCAAATAAGTAAGCAAAGTTTTTTTAGAGCCATATAAGCAATTCTCCCTAACTTCGTTTAGCTAGGAAGACAAGCACGGACGAGGAAGATGACGTGTGTATTGTGTCACCAATCACACGTCGATGTGTGTCCACATGTTAGTAACGATAGCAACACACACCAAACAGAAAGATCGTGCAACCCATCCGCAAGTACTCCCTCCGTCCCATATTAAAAGACGTCATGGCCATCGTTCTGACCGTCCACGTTCAAAGCAGCACTCTAGTACGTAGATGTGTGTGCGTCCAAATTCAAAGGATCGCGCATGTACCTAGGAGCAGGTTTAAACGTCATTTAATTCGGGACAAAGGAGTAGGTCCTTAGCCATATTCCTATTTTCCTACTCATTTTATTTGGATTTTTTACAACAACTCATTTTTATTTGATTATTTCTGTTTTCTTTCTTTGCTTCAATATTTCACCTTCTTGCTTATGTATGATGCAACCAAACTTATATGTATCGACGAATAAATTATGTGTAAGTTTATCAAAAAAGATACAAACATTATGTATTAAGAAGTTGTCATGTCTGAAAAGAATATGCACAAAAGTTGCATTGAAAAGGTTACGCTGAAAAGAAAAGAAAAAAAAGGTCATGTGTTGTAAATCGTCATCGAAAAGGTTACGATGAAAAATGGTTACACTAAATTTTATTTGACAAAAAATTACCATTTAGATAATATTTGGCAAAGCTCTGTTCCATGCAAGGGACCCCACAAAACATCCATATAAAAAACAGCTCCTTGTAAGGCGCCGAATAAGCTAGCCGAAGTTGTTTTATATAGAGAAGCTGAACCTCGAAAACACATCTTTTACTAGCTCCTCACAAACTTAACACAAATTATATTATACAACCGCAAACCGTTTTTACCTAACGTTTTATAAAACTGTGCTTTAACTCCCGTAGAGACGCTACACCACGTGAGAAGCCAGCAAAGAGCCCTTTTCTTAGCCGGAACCCAATGTAACTTTTGTCCCACAAAAAAATTATACCCCAAATTGTGCATATACGTTCATTAACTTTTCAAAATTGGAAAGTTGCATAAACGACTATAGGTCCAACGCCGTTGGGTCTCGTTCATCCAGCAGTCGTCCGTTGACTAGGAGGCCCGCATCACACGCATGGCACGAACACGGCGCATCCAAATGCCACACTTAAGGATCCATACACATGTATACGTATACTAAACTATGAAAAAAATCATCCCGTCGGTATGGTAATCCAGCAGGTTCCTTGACCAACGTTGGACTTTCGCTCGTCTTTCGACACTAGAGCACTGACAAGGTACATGAAGTTTATTAAGCACTACTATGTGAACCACCCCAGATTCCAATCCCCCGTGAGTATTTGATTAAGCCAAACTTGCTGTTAACCAACGGCTGTCATTTGGTAGGATAAATAATCTCCGCGTGATCGCAGAACGACAAATTCATTAGATAGATATAGATAGATATTTCTTTACACACCTCCATGACTTGCTTGACTCCCTCAGTACTTAGTAGAATCCTCGAACCACTACCAATTTTCTAGCCTCCATGAGCCATGACTTGCAGCGAGGCAACAGCACCACCCTTTTAAGTTAATATACTAGTTATTACAACAGGACGAGCTAAAGTGACTGACACCTCTAGTACAGTACACACCCGGCGCGGCGGCAGCGGCACTGGCAACCTGCCATTGGCGGCCATAGTGACTACAACACAACTTGCTAGCTAGCTCACCCAATATCTTACGGATAAAACAAAGCACGAAACACAGGGATCATGTACTCAGAAATGATTTAAGAAGCTTTAAGAGCCAAGAGCTGGCCGGCTGGCGGCCTGATCGTGCTCGCTGGCCGTCGCTCTCCAGCTGCACTGCGCCGGACCAGCGAGCGAATCTTCCCACGTTACTTCAGCCTAGCTAGCTCATATGGCAACAATGGCAGCTAGCTAGCTGCCTACTGCACAAGTAGTTCTTCGATCGCATGAACCCCCCTCAGCAAGAGCAAGACCCTCTAATTTGAAGTTAGTTGGTGGCGGCCATTTCCAGCTTCTTGTCTTTCGTGGCCCCGTCGTCCTGGGGTTTCAGCTCGTCGTCGGTGGCGCCGAACAGCTTGTGCATCGCCTCCAGCGTCCGTCCGCGGGTCTCCGGGAGGAAGGTGAAGAAGAACACCCACGCGAGCACCGCGACGCCGGCGTACAGGAAGAAGGCGCCGCCGATGGTGATGGCCTTGGTCAGCGAGATGAAGGTCATGGAGATCACGCCGCTGGTCACGCGGTTGGACGCCACGCCCAGCGCGCAGCCGAGCGCGCGCACGTGCAGCGGGAACACCTCGGAGCTGTACACCCACGTGATGGGGCCCATGCCGATGGAGAAGAAGGCCACGTAGGCCATGGTGGACGCGATGGCCACGCCGATGGCCCAGGGGACCTTGGCGTCGTGGTGCTCGATGACGGTGAGCCCGGCGGCGAGGCCGACCAGCGAAACGATCATGCCGCCCACGCTGCTCAGGAGGAGCGGCCGCCGCCCGACTCTGTCGAGCAGGAACGTGGCCACCAGAATGAAGAGCGTCTTGGTCACGCCCACCGCGCAGGTGGTGCCCAGCAGCTGGTTGTCGCTGGTGATGCCGGCGGCCTTGAACACGCGTGGGCTGTAGAGCACCACGGCATCGATGCCGGACGCCTGCTGGAAGAAGTGGATGCCGATGCCCGACAGGAGGATGCGGCGCATGGCCGGGGTCGGGGATAGGATGAGCTCCTTCCACACCTGCGCCTCGCCGCTGCTCTCTTTCTTGGGCACGGCGACCACGTCGCCGTCGAGCTCCTGGGGGATGCCAGCAGCAGCCTTGATGTCGGCGAGCCTCTCCGCGGCCTCCTCTGGCGTGTCGGAGGTCTTCCCCAGCACGACCTTGGCGTCCGCCAGGCGGCCCTTCATGACGAGCCACCGGGGCGACTCGGGCATGCCGAGCACCATGAGGGCGAGCACGACGGACGGCGCCGCACCGATGCCGAGCATGACGCGCCAGCCGAGCTTCAGGCTGAGGTGGGAGAAGGCGTAGTTGGAGACGTAGCCGAGCAGGATACCGAAGTTGATGAACACCTCCGGGAACGACGTCAAGAAGCCGCGCGCCGACGCCGGGGACACCTCGGCAGTGTACACGGGCGCGATCATGAGCGCGTAGCCCACGCCGACCCCGGCGACGAAGCGGCCGAGCATGAGCATCCCGTAGTTGACGGCGAAGCCCATGAGGAAGGCGCCCGCGAAGAAGATGACCGCCGCGAAGACGATGGTGTAGCGGCGGCCGATCCAGTCGGAGGTCCGCCCCGCCGCGAAGGAGCCGATGAGCGAGTAGACGTTGAGGATGCCCATCAGGATCTCCAGCTGCAGGTCTGTGATCTTGAGGTCCTTCTGGATGTACAGCGACGCGCCGCTCATCACTCCGATATCTGCAAAGTCCGGCCGGCCGTACCTCATGAGCCCATGCAAAAAGGCAAAAGCGAAACCGAAACAAAACAAAAAGGGTCGCCATAGTACTAGGCAACACGCGAGTGAGGTTCGTACCATAGCCGAGAAGGATGGAGGTCATGGAGGCGAGGATGGCGCAGGCGAAGGCGAACCGGACGTTGCCCTTCTTCCCCGGCTCGACGGCCGCCGGCAGCGCAGCGGAAGCCATCGTTGACGGCCTCTTGCCCCGCTCTGTGCTCTACTGTACTGCAGAGAATGCAATGGTTTAGTGGTGCTCTGTGCTGTACGCAGTGAAGTGTTCTATCTCAAGGACGCAATATATAGACAGAGTAGGCAGGATCACCGGTCGGCTTGGCTCCATCCAATCGAAAACGAAGAACGGGGAAAGAAATACGCGCCCATATGCGGTCACTGTTAGTGTGGGCCACGATATGGACGACTGCTCCTCACGTTGCAGTTGCAGACACCCCGGCCGACCGGCGATCTCCATCTCCTTCCGTCGTCCTACTGAGCTGTATGACAATGACCACTGGGTCCGGGCTCGTGACGTCATCGGTCACATTGGTCGTTGGCTATTCCCCCGCGCGAGCTCTCGTCTATGGCCAGATGGGACAACGGCTCCTATGATAAGCTGAATTAGGTAATCCAAGTAACAATAAACAATGTAAAAAGCGCATCATCAGTACGTGATTGATTTGCTTTCTTTGTCTTGTACATGATATCTTTGGGGTTATAAGATCCAAGAAGAGGGGAAAAGGTCACCCTAAAACTAAAAGTGCAGCCTACAGAAAGAGACTTTTTAGTGTGCGTGCAAACATCCTCTTTGTCATACAGGGTAGCATATAAGTTAGGCAAAATTTTAGCTTTTTTTGTTCAGGTCAGAAGAAGACAATTAATAATAACCACCCGTCCATTTTTGAAACAAAATAAACGCAGGGGAGAGCAAACGGCCGAGATCGCCACAAAGATGGATTCGGCGGCCGATGGGTATACTCAAGGAGAATTACGATGGCGTCTTCTTTGCTGAGACAAAGATAGGCAGCTGGGGCTTTGTTATTAGAGAGATCACAACGACTATGCTGCCTTGGCGGGGTCTCTTCTTTGGGAGCCGTTGATGATGCTGAATGTACTGAAGTTCAGGCCTTGCATCCGTCCTCTTCAAAGAAGGAAGAGAGCTTATTTCTTTATGTTTTCTTTATGGAGTTACTGGAGCAAAGCTAATTTAAACAAGGTAATTAAAGTAGTCCCCGAGCACCCCTATATACAATTCACACGTTGATATATTTTCTCATCATGTCGCCATGTGCACCTTGCAATAGACTAGTACTACTGATTATTGAATAAACTGCAATTTGCATTGCAACTACGTTCACATGCAAGATGTGCACCGCCTAAATAATGTTACTACCTGAGAAAACCATAGGTTACCTACTGGAATGATTCCAGTGGAATCTAATTTATTATGTTTTAAAATGAAGAACACGTCCTACTAGAGGTTGAAAATATTATTCCTGGGCCAACGCCAGTTAGAGATCAGAAGAATATAATGCCATCATCATTTTCAGTGGAATATGCCAACGTACATTTGTTGAAAAAACGCTTGCCTTCCTCGCGAAAAAATGCCTGCCTCAGTTTGTGATACATAAAATTAATTTAAAAAATATTTAGTCGGCATTAAGGGTGTCCATCATGCACATATAATTGAAGTGCCAAAATTATTGGAGGTATCTGGGGTTAAATTAACTGTCCTGTGCCAGCTTCCGGTCAACTGAGCTTCGTTTCAAAATAAGGAAAAAAAATAGTATGATACTAATATAACAGTACTGTTTGTGATTAACTTATGACTTGAACCAAATAATCTCAAGGAAAACAATTCAGCATCCGAGGCTTCTTCGAGCGTTACTGATTTCCTCTCTCCAGCTGTCCAGCAACCAAATGGACTCGTATTATTATCAAGAAAAAAAAAGGCACTGCAACTTGGCAATAGCTTATGCCATCATAATTTACAAATCTGTATAGTTTATAATTATAATGAATTGCCCACATGTCCCTCAAAAATTTTTTTTCCCACATGTCCCTACCACCTCTTGCATTATATGTTGCGAGTAACAAGTACGTCCATTAAAAGGAACACCAGCTGATGTTTATTATTACTTACTTTAGACAACCATATGTTAGCTAATCAAATATATTATACTTTGTTTGTATGATTCAAGTCAACCTCAATGTTTGTTTCATTTAGCATAGGTGGACAACTGTAATTCAATAGTATCAGGGGTCTCCTATTTTCTATACGAATCACACTAAAGGATAAATTATAAAAAAGTGTCAAAAGCAAAAAAAAAATGGAGCATTAGGTAGTCCTTTCACCAAAACTATAGGTAATGTATCTATTATGTTTTATAAAATTACTCACGATATACCTGATTATAGAAAAACAATATGTAGCGGTAATTGATAAATTAACTATCATTGTTTTAAATTGGACGTGTTGGCTATTCTAGATATGTATGTTTTTTTTTAGATAATGGAATAAGCATCCAGCTTCATCCTCACTCCTGAGGAATCAGACCACATTATTACAACGAAGCTCCCAAACTTAAGTTTAAAATATACTTACAAAAATAATAGAAAATTAGTTTGCAATCCTAAACAAATTGGGCCATCCATAAGAGGAAAAAAATGTTAGAGCCGATGTCTCAAGGTCTAACAAGCCTTGTAGATATATTCTTTGTTTTCTTCACTTTGCTGCAATTGACCCCAAAACCGGAACCAATGCGTTCCTATGAATAAGACCTGCAAAAGCATTTTTGGACTATATTTATGAAAAACACTATCATTTCTAGTGTGCCATAATGTCCAACATAAGGCAGTTGCCCTGCTAGTAATAACAAACTTAAATCTTTCCCACATTGCTTATACCAATCCCCCAAAAGGCTTTCAACCGTACGTGGCGAGGTAATACCAAAAACCATATGCAATGCACGCCAAAGAAATTTATAGCATACTTACACTCAAAAACAGATGTTGAATAGTCTCAAAAGTGCTAAAAACAACAATATTTGCTACATTATATCTAGATACATAATAAAAGCAATCTACATAGAAAAAACAAAGCATCTTATAATTTGGAACAAAGGAGTACAATTGAGTATAACTTATAAAACTCTATGTATGTGTATATATTGTTGTATTAAAAGCTGTAGAGGTTGACAGACTAGCTAGTAAAGTATGTATACAACGTAGATCGCTTCATGAGTCCATTATTTTGAGTCCCATCGAAGACTAGCTGGCAGATTCTCGTTGAATTTTTTTGGACTTTCGGAGCTGCAAATTATTGCCCGCGACTCATGACTTGTATTGTATGGCATCATTAGTCATAGTGATCCGTCAAACGATGCCGAGGCAGAGCGAATGGGCGATGTGCCCGGCCGGCCGTCAGCCGTGCACGTCACCCGGTGGGCGAGCCTTTTTTTACTTTGTTACGTGCCCCGGTGAAACGAAACTGCAGCTATGTACTGCCGATGCCGAATGTCGTGGAAATTGATCAGGACCAGGTGCGCCGCACGGTAAGAAAATAATGGTGCACACTGACCGGCGGACAGCGATGTGCGAACGGGAACGTGCCAGCTCCTCCGCCGTATATAGGTATAGGTGTTATAGCTGTACTCATGTGCCTCCGAGAAAGGATACAATACAAGTGCAATATTAGGATACAAGTACACAGGCGGCCGATCGCGGCAAGTGTCAGACAGCGTCTCGTTTCGTCGCCTTCGGTGAGAGCCCGCATTGACCGAGCCGACCTCACCTCGCGTGCCTTGAGTCAGTGGTCCAGGGCACAGCACAGGAAAGTACGTACACTGTGGCCTATACTACTAGGGTAGGGTAGTGCTGGGATCACAGGATCAGCGAGTACCTGGTACTGCGAATAGTCGAATATTCAGCATCCAGCATCAGCTGGGCAAGAAGATACTCCGTATGGGCAGAGAAGAGAAGAGTGCCCGCCCTTGGCTATCGGCCAAGCGCGTTCAGTATTTCCCTGCACCAGTGTCTGCACCCGGTCACGCGCGTTGACTGGGCGACTTTAGCGGCATGATGATGGGGGACCCAACAAAAGCGTTGCTCTCGATCGGCCGACGTCCCCGTCGCGCGATCCCGTTGCTTGGCCGCAGTCGCAGCTGCAACTCCATCGGTGGACTGCATGTGGTAGCTGGTCGCTACTTGCCCGTCCCAGTACCACAAACCAAGCTGGAAACCAGCTATTTTAGCCTACGCGCGCGGCTCGGCTCGCGCGTTGGTCCCCGACGAGTCCCCTTCCGCCTTCCGGCCCCGGGGTCAGACACGCAGGGATGGGGATGGCGCATTGGCGCCTGCGCGGCGGGCGTCTAGCTACCCTCGCCACTCGCCCACTCTCATCGCGTTTTTTTTTTCGTTAAACTTGCCTCCATTCGTATCATGCCGGAGTTTCGTAAAAGCTGTTAAAAAATTCTCAACCAGAGGACCGATGGACTCATACCATATGGATATTGAAGGCTATCTTATATGCTCTGAAGGCTATATCTATATAAAGGAATTATGTGTACACCTATAATGATAAATGAAGAGATGACTCCCCTCATATACTTGTCTCGTATCTATTCATGTTCTTAGTGATTGGGCCAGGGAGACGGAATCTATGTATAACTTATACACGCCTTATGCCTGGGATCAGGAACGGAAACGGATCTAGCGATCCGTGGGTAGGCCGATTCTTAAAACGTTATCAGCAGCTCTTCCAACTGGGTGAGTTGTTCCTAATTTATTTACCATCAAATCAAGATCCCTTTATTTTGCTAATCATAGATTGATTTTTCGACATAGCTTGGCGTGATCTTGATTCGGCAACACGCGAGACTTGTGCGCATGCCTGGCGTTGGCCATCTGACCTCGTCATCAGGTGCTTGTGCGAGCAGCCTTGGATCCAATCTGTGGGCACCGCAACTCGATCCCTTCATCCACGTGATGTCGTCGTGCACGCATAAGAATTGAACCTCGATCTCCGTTGCCGTAGACCCATCGTCATGTGCTTATTAGCCTTGCATGACGGTTTCTATATACACATTTTCTTGAGATCAATCTATTATATATGAATAACAGATCGATTCTTTTCTATGTGAATCTTGGGCACACACGGAGGCATCGTGAATCTTGTAGATGCACGCCGTGCTTGGATCAGGATGCGGTAGACATTCACACATGAATTGGACCACGTGCGTGTTCATCATGCCCGCCGTTCCTAGAGACTAGAGTTCTCAGCGACGTCTTGGCAACAACGGTTTGTAATCATTCTCTACTAGATTCAATCCCGTAGATTAATGCTAGTAGATTTTTTCCCCTTGTATAATGACGACGGCAAGCGGGTGTGTTTTTGTTATTTTATTTGCATTGGATCGATTTGTGTCTAATCACAAATTTATTTTTCCAATCTATGTTTGATTCTCACTGCGTGTGAGTTGCTTCCGATCTTGGAGCATCGCGTATGATGGATTGGTAGTCCAGTGCACATGTACCATTGTCCTCGGCAACAAAAGCGCACCTGGTGATCATCTTGTCAAGGTGTTGCGGTCTTGGCCGTTGCCGTGATCTCCGCTGACCTCAACTCTTCACCACGCAGGCAGGTCTTTGGCCTTGCCTATAAGCCCTACGCGGCATGAATTTACCCCAACAGCAAATACGGTTTGTTGTTAATTTTTTTCCTGTCAATATCTTTTATTTTCTACCATGCTTTAAATCCTGTAGATTTATCTTGCTGGTAGATGCATATTTTTGTAGCAGTTTAATCTTGTTTGTCATCTGATAGCATAGATTTCTCTGCACTCATGTTCTACTAGATCAATCTTATAGATTGCATATATGTATTCTAGTAGACTTGTTTCTCGTAACTAGAACCTGTAGTTTCTTGTGATTATGCAATTTGCTTTGCTGTTTGATACGGCCACTCATGCTACTGTTTACCACCATTATGAATCCATCTTGTGCACAGGTCTGCTGCAACATTGTGCACTTGTAGTGTCTGGTGGCCCGAAGCCAAAAGTGACCGTATATATATATATATATATATATATATATATGGTATCGCTGGAACCGTGCTTGCATGAACTAGGTACGGTCGCACTGCTTCGATCAGTCGTGTGCTCATTGCTTTTCGCCATAACCACTTGAGTGGACTGGAAGCTAAATGTTGCTATCCTCCATGAGGATGCCACTGAATGGCAACCTTGGCTTGATGCCTCACAATCGTCACTGCCTCGTGGAACATCGATTCTGCTATTGTTCTTGCCTTTTAAGCCCTAAAAAAAAGGTCAAGGATATTAGCATTTTTTTTTAAGGCGGCAACATCTTTTGCGTGTAATCCTGAAGATTTTGTGTGGTGGATTTATCCTCTGTTGATGAACACAGTGCATGGCTAGCTGCCGTACTACTAACTAGTTGCTCTCGGTCTATTGTCGTGGCCGTGCACATCCGTACCCAGGATAATGCGATCCTATTGTGGCCTGCAGCTGCATGCATGGCGTCGCTGGCCCTCTAACAATTGGTACAAGCACTTGCTAACATTATCACCGTGGCCTACATTGTTTTTTGAAAGCAGGCAAAATAATGCGCATGGCCTGAAGCCATTAGCATGCATAAGAGCATCATACCGTCATATGGATTCTGTTGTTGTGAAGCGCTCGCCCGTTGTTGAGCCACTGCTTTTCATATAAGCATAACATATAAAATTATGCAGTGTGATATTACATCGGTTGTTTTTAAGCTTCCATGAAATTATGTTAAGATTGTTGGATCACATTGGAAGTTTAATAGTGACTTTATATTTTCCTTGCAATGTTTATATATGCTTATGTTTTCTATGGGTTATATAATCCCGAAGTATTATCCTAAGACTGATATAAATACCCTAGAAAAACACATATGCTTGAAAAATTCTGGGAAATAAATAAAATGTGTATGACTATATATAAGACCGTTTTCTCTCTAGCGCTCTCTTTTGTTTTGGTTTATTTTCCCCAAGTAACCTGAAGAAAGACCATTGCCTGAGACTTGTCGGTATAACAGACACCTGAATTTGGGTTCATTATAACTTTTATCGAAGGGAAGGCCAAATATGTTAATATAACATGGCTTACAACATTAGTCGGGTCAACATAGATCTGAATTCTATACGATTTGCCCTCGTCTCTCTGCTGCAGAACTAGCACGAGGTGTCATCCTAACCAAGGTTTATTTTAAACCAACGTTTTGTGATTTTAAGCTAGATAATACATTCCCCTCGGCAACATGAAGTTGCTACAATGATATTCTGAGTTTTTTCTCGGTTAGTGCGAAAGCACAATATTTCTTTCCGGTGAAAAATACTATTTGTCCTTTCTTGGACTTGTATAGCCCCGAAGTGTGAACTCAGAATAATTATGGGTGTCCATGTTGCTGAAATGACAGTGGGCATCATAACAACAAACAGTTGTACTATCTACAAGTAAAGTAAGTCGAATATTATGGGTGGAGTGACTACTCTGTGGCTAGTGGCCTTGTATACGTCACACCTCATCTGATTAATTAAGTTCTACCTGCCAACTGCCAAAAGATAGAAAGGGGGCAAGAAAGATGAATACCACATCACAATACAACTTGAGGCTAATGTTGATATTAATTAATTATAGTAGTTATCCTAGGCTTTGAAAGGCCACGTGGATGTTGAAACTATGAACATTTGTTACATGTATCTTAAACCTATGAATGTTGCGCTATTAGTTGAAAGTCTATCCCAGAAAGATGTTAATCATTGTTTTGCTCTTGCCAAGCAGCCAATTTTTTTAGCTTAAGTCAATGACTTTGCTTTAAAATAATATTTCCCAAATAAATGAAATTCTTGATCTCATCTGTTCTATCTAAAAGCTTATCTTCATGCTAAACAATGAATGGTTTGAGTTATGCTTTATATAGAATAGTAAATATGTTGCAGTTAAATATAATGACTCAATTTCACTATATGGTATGAGTAATTGAGTCAATTTTGGGTAATAAAAAGACAGAGCTGGACTAGGATACTACTCTACATCTAAAATTTTTGCTTGGCAGCCTTGGCTAAATGTCATATTCTTGCAATCATACTTATGCACACCAATCTTAACGCGTTTGAAAGCGCAATGCCACCATTAATGGTCTTTTCTTAAACACCCAGAAGGTCAATTTATGTAGTGGATATATTGATTGTTCATTGTACAATAATTGGTGAGCATTAGCCCCTGAAGTATTGCTATGGCTAAATTATGGATTACATTTGTAACTGCTGGTGTTAAGTCTTGAAGACTGCATATGCATTTGTTGAAAGCAAAAACTTGCAGAGAAATAGTTGATAATTAACTCGAAGTTAACTCAACAAGAAGTTGACGATATATACTCCTCTTGTAGAAGGAAATAGATGTAGTATTCATGCAACTGTATTACTAAACTCCGAGCTCACTGCATATATAAAAGTAGTAACCCCCTAATAAAGTGCGTAATATTTCCCAAATTAATCACCACCAAAGCATACATATACACCATTAGAAGTTGGTGAATGGGAAATTTTTGTATGCTATTAAATATCTCGGCATTAGGGAGAGATGAATGCCCAATTTATGAAATGCCTTGATATTTATTATGAATCAAAACACACAAGTCCAAACTAAACTAGTTGTTTAGTTACACTCCTCTATTCTATAATGTGAAGTTATGCCAGATAACTATTTGTATCGATGAGGAGCAACTAGAGTTGTTGAAATGAATGCTTCTACCTGAAGTAGATGTGGGTATACCCACGATTAATTTTATATCCATGTGGTTTATTGGTATTTTGATCAAATTATGTGGGGACGCCTGCAAATAAGATCTAGTGGCCGAAGTCATAAGCATGTGCTCGTGAAGCAAGCTCACATTATATGTGATAAAATTCCTCTCATACTCCTGTAGACAAATCACCTGCTGGTGAGTTACCTCATGATGAGGTTCATCCTGGAGATAAAAATCCTAGCAATGCGCGTATACTATTAAGCTAGGAAAAACATAACAACAATGGATCTATCATTTTGGGAAATAATGAAGATTATTATTAAATCTCAAAAATATGTCGACACTTGTTTACCTCTATAATTGCTAGATGAGTCTCTTTTGTGAGAACCCGAATCCGAAACAAACTCCATGGCAAGAGTGCTTAAAGCTCTCATATCAGGTCAAATGATATATGCAATTGAGGATGAGCCAAAATCGCTAAGTGAATATCTTGAACCTGATGTTCGGATAAGTATGGGTCAATTTGAACAATGGGTGGTGAAAAGCGATGGTTCAAAAGGTCTTAATAGAGACCAATTCTGACATAAGTTTTTACATATGTTCTGTCATATAATAAAACTGGCTAATGGCATGAATCAAAATATGTAGTTATGGGATTATGAAAATCCATAAAAAGCAACATTGAAATCTCATGCCAAAATTATTATTTGAAAGAATGGTCTCTCCATAAATACAAGTACTCCCTGAAGGATTTTTCCTTGAAGGAATATAAAGTTATATCTAAATGCACCAAGTAATTAAATTTTTTGAAAGAAAGACTCATATATGACCCAAGAATGAGAATAAAAAGAGAAACTAAAATGAATATAAGTATACCATACAAGCACATGTGCTTCCATGAGCTTTCACTATAGGTTTATATACTTTGATAGAATGCATTGTCCACCTGAAGGTTTGGAGTTTGAAGTATCCTCTAAAAGCGATACAACATATTTGGTGCTACTAGCAATATGCCCCATTGCGCTAGTGTTGTAGACTTTGTGTGTCTTACTATGTATCAAAGATTCTTGAAGAATCTATAGTCAATCCCAGAAGGAGTCACGACTATTATGAATAGAGAAGAGAAAAATATAATGCTATAATAAAGAGTAATGATTATTGGTCACATCTCCTGTGTTTTATTGCAATTTTACATTACGTAAATATGCATCCTGATGTATGCATGAAGAATATAATAAATTTCTTTTAGCATTATTCTCTATATCTCAATGTTTTTGAAGAAATAGCGAGATAATATCACAAAGACTAAATGTTATTGAAATCCTATAATCTCACCCGCACTATCGATGTGTATGTTTTATTTCCAAATAGTGGTTAACGCCATGGGAATAAATGACTTTAATGGATGTTGTCATTAGAGGGAGTATTTATAAGATATTAATTATAATTTATGAGAGTTTAAAGGTCTCAAGTTATACCTAGAAGGTGTAATATTGTATTGTTCCAGAAGTACATGAGGTCAAGATTATGAAATTCCTTGTAAGACATGTGATACACTTGTTAAATATCTATGTGTATATGCTTTCTGTAGAAAGCGTTCTTGCCCTTACAAGACAGTTTTACAAGGTTCAGGACGAGAATTTTTTATAGTATTAGCTCTTAATCGAAATTCTAGAGAATTTAAAATACATGGTCTAGAATATCAGAATTTATCCTGAAGACATATGCTGTACTCTTTTTTCTTTGATGAGTTTTTCAGAAGTTTCTGTAAGGTTTTTAACAAGGCAACAATGTGTAAATACATTAAACGATAATAATATACTCTTTCTCCGTATTTTTCCCATTGGGTTTTTTTAGAGTTTTAATGAGGCATGTATTTGTCATGGTATTCGTCCAAGGAGGAGTATTAAGAAATCCTCAACTAGAGGATTGATGGGCTCATACCACATGGGCCTTGAAGACTACCTTATATGCCCTGAAGGCTACATCTATATAAAGGAACTATGTGTATATCTATAATGATGAATGAAGAGATGACTCCCCTCATATACTTGTCTCGTGTCTATTCATGTTCTTGGTGATTAGGCCAGAAAGACGGGATCTATTTATAACTTCTACACGCCTTATGCCTGGATAAAAAACAGAAACGGATCTGGCGATCCGTGGGTAGGCCGATTCTTAAAACTCCGAAAAGGCAAGCCTAATATATCATCCATCTCAGAGATAATCGGGCCAACAATAGAGCGTTGTGTCTCACGTTTGCCCCACAACTGAACAAGCTCCAAACAATCATTTTCTAGCTGAATCACGTTTGCCCACTCTCATCGCGTTTTGCAGTCGGCCAGTAAACCAACCCATCCCTGTCGTCGTCGTGGCCGGGGATGTAACACACGCAACGCGGGCGGAGCGCGCGACTGCTGCAGGCCGTGCGCTGGCCTTGACCCCGGATTTCAACGGGCAGGCCGACATGGATGCACGCGCGCTTCCGCCTATATATCCGCATATTTTAATTAGGCAAGCCACCGTACTCTACTCCATTCATATAATAAGATCAGGATAAGTGTCTATCTGTATTAGCATGGGCGATCCGCGACGCAAGTAGTGCAGTTCAGACCTCGACGACCTCGTAGTCGCACACACTTCGCTACGCCCCAGGCGTGACGAAATGGCGCATATAACCCCCCCCACCGTGTGTGGAACGACCACGGCGAAATCGTAGTAGTGTGCTATCTGCTTTACCCGTAGTCGTGTGATTCGCAGCCCTAAGTTCGCGGAAATGGATATGGTTAGCTTATCCACCTTGGTTCCACGTTCGGAGAAAACGGCTCCTAACACTTTGTATTCATGTCTTCATTACATCAGCTTTACAGCATCAACAGGGCGCCTTTCCACGCTATGTCGTTCCGTGCAAATTAACGAGTTAGTACGACAAGCGCTACGAGTATCAACGTGACGTTAATTTGTTTGACCCGCTCTCGAATTTATAATTGGCGAACGCATCAGCTCAGTACCAGTACTTGTGCACTTCTAGTACACCGCCACCGGTGCAGCAGGTCAACAAGTCAACGGACAGATCGAGCTCCGCTGCAACGTGTGCATTGATTGGGATTGGGATGACCGATAATGACGAGGATGTGAATCACTGAAAGGACGACGGCCGGTCGGCCTGATAGCGCTGCCGCCAACCAAAGCCCCCGGACGCGATCAAACTCTTGTTCCCGGCCGCAAAAGAACACTCCATTTTCCTACTTGCTGATTTACATCAAGCTCATGGCGTCCAAGGAAAAACAACTGGTTGCCAAAACGAGCTGTGCTCTCACTCAGATGCACGGTCAATTCGGTAACCACACCAATCAATCGGCATTTTTAACCTGTCTCCGTTTTGTCATCTCTCGCTCTCTCCACATGCTTCCTGGATTGTCAAGGAGGAAGGAACCGTGGAACACAACACACTCCTGTGAGTCAACCTGTAAAATCCACATGCTGATATGCTTGCGCAAGGTGACAGACATGCAGTGGAAAATTTTGCTAAAAGCCGTAGGGCGAAAGGAACTGGACGTGGTGTCCTCAAGGTGGCCATGGGTTTTCCTTCCTAGTGGAGTCAAAGGGGATGGCCCGCCCGAGATTCCCTTCCCAGCCCAACCTACCGGTAGCCGGCCCATCACTGAGATTGGTCAATGCACGAGCTAGAAAATTTGGCGCCAAGCTCCAGTTGGTTCCCACAATCCAGACTCTGGAGCTCCGACCCAAATCATGCAAGAAAACGATGTTGTTGACTTGTGACCTGTGATGCTCATCAGGGAACGACAGCCGATCGGAATCTCAGGCTAGATTTCATCACAGCAAGGTTTAATGTTACTGTCACAGTGGCGCAGTGTCATCACCGTTCACTGACGGCAACTTATTGTATTTTGCCTAGTAAGTAGCTAGTGTTTCTTCTTCCGCTTCTTCTTCAGTGTATTGGCGACAGATACGACCGGAGAGCGAGACAAGCGTCGCCGTTTTGCTCACCCACTGGCCACTGCTCCATCAATCTACTCCTACGATGCCAAGAGGTCGGAATCGATCGGTGAGTTTTTAATAAGCCTCAGCCGTTGAATTTTGGTGATGCATTTGGTCCAACAAACGAATCAAATGAAATGAATAAACTACCTATAATTAAGCCGCAAAGGGGTTGGCTCGTCTCAAGAAAGATCAGTTTCTTAAATCACACGATGAAGAAGCCGGATGCTAATCAGTGACAGTAACCGCTACCGAAAACGTGGGACACACAAATAATTGCACTACACTACACGCAGCCGTTTTATGCATACAAAAAGTCCCCATCCTACATTTGAAAACAGGAGTCGCGTGCATCCGTGAAGATTTCGACAGATATATACACACACACGGAGGTAGGAAAAAGGAAAAATATTCCCCATTAGAAGAAGCACACAAATTTGAAGTGCCCATCAGAAGACTTGGCAAGACAGATTGATTTATCGGCGCAGATAGAGACATTCAAAGCAATGCCCTATCGGAATCTCAGCCGATAATTAAACTAGATGGCTGCAAACTGTGCAGGCGCAATACACTCTTTCCATCTAAGAATAAGTTAATATTTACTTGATACCATAGATGCTACAAAGTTGAACGAATTTTAAAAAAAAAATAAGTTAGGACAAGTCTATCCAAGTTGATTTTTTTTGGTACAGAGGGAGTATATGTTTGAAACCAAGTGCACGCACACATCTGGGAAAAAGGTTGAGCGAAGATGGAGCATTCATTTTTTTGTACCGTTTCTGTGATAGGAACCCATGAAGCCATGAAGGTCTTCTAGTGAATTGTTTTTTTTTTATGTGTGAAAGCCGCCATAAATTAGTAGTGATGGGACCAATGCAACAAGTAGGTCAGGCAAGTCACTGGTCATAGTAGTCAACTGACAGCGTACTACAAGTTCACAGATGCTGCTGCACATCGCCGTCTGCTTGTTTGCATGTTCGTTGCGGCGATTAACAACGTGCCCCTAAGATTGCCAGTTAGCTAGCTTCTAGTTTGTCCATTTCATATAATGAACTAGACGGCTGCACCGGCGCCTATGTATACATGGTTGAAATTAGGGCCTGAAGAGATGAAAACAAATGCTGAAAAAGACCATGCTGAGAGGAATGAATTTGTATCGTTTTCATGACAAGATGGTCTTTGAGCAAATCAGTTTTTCAGGAAAGCCGCCATAAATTAGTATTGCTCTGATGTAAAAGTTTACAGTGCCTGCCGCTAGCCCGTTTGCTTTGGTTGCATATCCATTATTCCATTGCCGTGCTCTCAGTACCTCACTGCATTAGCTGACAATTACCACCCGTTGCAAAACACTTGTGTTTTATCTTCGACAAAACGTGTGAGACGGAATTTACTTGCCAGTGATAGGAAACACCAACAATAGTCGTTCCATCCTGTAATATAATAGATTTTCGGTTATCCTGAAAAATAATGGATTTTCTATTATTCTAAATCAAACTATCCTAAGTTTCACCAAATTTAAAGAGAAAAGTAATAGCATCTGTCATATCAAAGATATAAATTATAAAAAATAGGTTTCATAATATATCTAAGGAAGCTCATTTGATATAGCAGATGTTGCAGCGACAATTGTTATTGATCAATCTTGTAATAGTAGTTTAACTTATGACAACTGGATATACTTCTATTTTTCATGAAGGTTAGAGGGAGTAGTCCATACTTGTCCATGACCTATTTCTCCTCCCATTCGTCACAGTCAAATTGGGCTTTTGCAAAGTACATATAAGACACATTTTTTTAAAAAAAATCTCAACGAGGAGGCGTTCCCCCACCTGATTTATATATTGGCCCCAAAACCGGGTCCGTTAAGAAGTTTTACATGGTTTTATGCTTACATATCATCACACTGATCGTGATGTTAGAAGCATCTAAAAAAATCAAATTAAATATTACTCATCCTTGTGTTGCCGATTCAAAAACTTGATCAACAATGTTCCTGTTTTTTCTTGGAAATCTGAAGCGCCATTGTTCTGCCGTAGCTTTGCAGGCTGCAAATACTTGTTCAATGCTGTGCCTTTCATCTCTAAAGACCGATGCATTTCTTTCCTTCCATAGTTGTCAGCATGACAAGGCGACGAAGGCCGAAAACTCATCGTTAGGGTATATCAGTAACACTGCTCCCCAACACGTCTGTCATACCAAGCTTCTCCCAGAATTGCTTGGCAAGTGCACAGCCGCTGATTATGTGCTCTGGGGTTTCATCATCTTCATTGCAGACCTCACTAAGACAGGTAGCACATGTTTCCGCTGCAACAATGAACGGCACTTATTCTTCCTTGCAGTAGAAACCACATGAACATTTGTACTCGCGTTGGTGCGGTGTTTCGCCAAATAAAGGAAGCTCTTTCATCAGACAGCAGCCCCTTTGCCTTAAGGAGCTGGTAGATGGCACCGCTGTCCAGTCCCAAGGTGTTTTTGCTGAAGGGTGAGGATCTCCGGTCCGGCTGTCCCGACAGTTCAGTTTCTGTAACACACCTTCTACATACTGAAGCTCTCGAAGTGCCCGTTCACGATGGCCTAGGCACCATTCCAGAGCGCAGACCAGCCTGCATTACTTCCTTTATGGTGGCATCTTTCCTTGTGCAGTGATTGAACAGCTGCCTGCGAGAGCATCGTCTCCATGCCAGACATCAAGTCAGAAGAAGCAGGCTGCCCGTCTCCAATCTTCACAGAAGTGATCGCCTGGTAGAGTGGGAGCAAAGACTGCAGAGCCGTCCAGTGATCACCGTGAATGTCGCCTTTCAGGGTGGAGATTGCAGGCCCGGCCTTGTACCCATTGTGCCCAGGCCGAGGATTCTGGACAGTGGAGTTTGTGAATGAGTTTCAACAGCGGACAAATATTCTTGGTGCCCATGTCATTGATGCCTAATCTACCCTGATCTTTGGGGCACACACCTGTATCCAGGCAACAACTTGCTGGCGAAGCTTTTCCGGTTTTGTCTCCTGACCACTAAGGCACGTCGTTTCCTGTCCATCTGATGTATGACCGATGGAGGCAATTGCAGGGAGCTCATGAAGAAAACTAGCTGACTGTCAAGCACTGAGTTGATAAGCACTGCCCTGCCCATTGGGTTCAACAGATGAGCTTGCCAGCCACTGATGTATCTGTCAGTTTTCTGAATGTATGGGTCATATGCAGATAGCGACAATTTGTTGACAGATATAAGACACAATTTTGATCCGATATAGCCTGTAACGCTACACTGTGCTCATCAATTTAATATTATAACCTCCATGGCCATAAAATTTGCATTATACAAAGTACTTTCAAATATAAATCCAATGATATTAAACTTATAGTATAATCTATATATTCTAAGACTAATTGTTAATCAAAAGATAAAAAGTTGATATAAAAAAGTATAGTATAGTACAATCTACATATTATTAGACTAAATGTTAATCAAAAGATTAAAAAGCTTGAATCTTGAGTCACACGTACCTTAAAAAGGGGGTAAGGATAAAAGGATGGAGCAATAACAAACATAAATGTGGCTAGAGCACTTGTTGATTTGCACTCGGCCGATTTCCGCACTGTCTTCAGTTCAAAGTTCAAATCCTGCAGGCATACCTTCCACGTTTTCTCAAACAATATTACTGCAATTTTGTACAAGCACCGCTTTCCCAACATGGATACCGTAGATAACCAAAGCTCAAGCCTTGAGGACATTAGCGAATGAGTGCTTCAGGTTCAAAGTTCTGATCCAAAATAAATCTAGGATTGAATTTATCTACTTCATTTGCATGCATGTCCTTCTCACGCTTCTGCTTGGTAGTTTTCATGGGGTTATCAACAAAGGTATCAAAGTTCAGCTCACAAGATCCTGGAACAAGGATGGAAGAAAAGACCATTGAGTGCCCAAACCCCAGAATATCTTCATACAGGCAGAACAAAACCTTCTCGACTTGATAGACCTTCATTATTTTCTGCTTCATGTAAAGTTTATAATCATGCCCACCAGAATCCCTGTATATCTCTACCTGAGATCCATTGCTTCCGGCCAACAGCTCCTTCTGGCTAAAATCCAAGGACTGAGGATGCTGTGGATAATAATGTATAACCTCATACTTCCACAGGTCCCAGATCTTTATCTTCCTGTCAACACCTGTTGTTGCCATAAGATGGCCGCCCCTGTCAAATGCAACAGCATTCACCGGGCCATGATGAGTTGATGACACAGCATGGTAACAAGGGGTTTCACGCTGGTTGGCCTCCACATGGTAACTTTGCCACCAGCATGCCCACCCATATAACATCAGTACAGCCTAGACCAGTCATGTAATTTACAACCATTTCACCAGTGCTCACATCTTGGTAGTGGAGCTGCCCAAAGCTGTTTCTCAATGCCAAGAGGAATTGTTTACACATAAATTGGAGTTTCAATGCTTTTCCATGTTCCTGCCAACATAGAAGTGATCAGGCTCACAAAATAAAACATCTTCAGAGTTTAGGATGTCTATGCACCAAAGGGCAGGCTAACTGATAAACGACTCTCAAAATCTATATTGCTCTAAAGTATAAACTTGTTGCGATGCTGATCGGCACACAGTATTATACTCCAAAGAAATTAAGTACAATAAGTTCATTTGAAGGCCCAGTGGGATTTACAAAAAGGAACTGAATTGATCAAGTAACAGATATTCTCCTGGATGCAGGGAATTTGATGACTGGACGGTGAAGTATGTGCTCACTGAATATTTAACATATGCAAACTTGCATTTTCAGTACTGTATTGCTGAAAAATTATGTTTTATTGGAAATACCAATGTTATTGAGACTCAGTCACATGTGGTCCACTTTCAGTCTGACATGTAGTGCAGTTTTCATGGATGCATACAAAGAGTATGATTATATTCTCTGAATATTTTTACCTACAAGTTTCCTGTAAGCATGAACAGTAATATAATCACAGAACTATCAGTGACTCCTATATTCACCAAGAAAAAAGACATTGCAATCATGCTTACCTTCAGATAGTGATTTTTTTTTTTTTTTTGTGTGCGAGACTTCAGACAGTGAATTTCTGTACCATTTCGATTGTATATGAAGGGTTACCTGTTTCAAAATTATTCCATGAGAAATGTTAATAGTACACAGGAAACAGAGACCAACAGCCTTACAGCCACATCCAACTGCCTTGAAGAATAAAGCATCAACTACAACCATATACGATTTTGTTTGATCTAGCCTAGTATAAACATTTAAACTATATAATAATCCAATGGCTTAGTACAGCAGTGACGAACAGTTCCATACAAGATTGTTTTTAGATCAAAGGCTTTGTACCAGGTTTTATTGAAAGCTTACCAAGGCCCACGATCCTGCGCTAGGGATACCAGCTTACAGTTTAAGGTCCATGGCAGATACCTGTTTACAAGTCTTCAACTCACACTCTAGAACTCAAACTAAACCAGCTACTCAAACGACAACTCCAAACTGAACAACTAGCTCAAGCAAGCAACCTCAGCGCAAAAGAAAAAAGCCAACTCCTTGATAAGATCCATGTGCAGCATATCCATCATTGCAAGATGGACTTTCGCTCGCCTACTAGCATTTAGCAGCCATTTGATGTGTATCCTTATATTATAAGGACCGAGTGCTGCACAATACAAGGGTCAATCAGAACCCCACAATACTCACAGATCATTTAATCAGAAAAGTTAATAGTAAGGTAGGATAACAAAATTGAATATGTTGAATCCTGGATCGATCAAATTTGGCATTGGACATGCATGTGGGATTTGGTACAGTATCATGTAGAAATACAAGCAAAGGGGGCAATTTTCGAGATATGTTTTTTACTCTAAAAGATCATATTGGGTCAACAAGGTTTTTACTGTCAAACAGTTAACGACTGGTTTTGATGAGAGCAACAGACAAGTTATATTGATAACTATTCTTAGAACTCTAACATTCACTAACAGATTTACCAGGTAAGATCATATCAAATGGTTTTCTTGAACTCAAAAGATCCACCTCCTTCAATATATCCCTTGTGAAAATCTCTGTCTTGTCTTCCAAATGATCAGTCTCTAAAAGACATTCATTAGTAGGCATAAGCCACTGCAAAACCGAGTAACAGAAATCAGACAAGAACAGATCTTCAAAATGAACAATGTTCTTTTTTTCATATGCGCAGGACGGCAGGAGAGTTGCGTGTATACAATAGCTAATTCAAAAGCATAAACATCAAGAACAAAGGTTATGAGAATAGCAAGTCAAATTAAGGAATCTAATATGAAAGATAAACATAATTAAGTTTTTTTGACAGGTCCCTGGGGGGAGAGGGGGGGGGGGGCAATAGTCCCCACCTGAATATATTTCCAGAGATACCTGCAGCAGTTTTTTTTTTTTTTTTTTGAAATATCCGACAAAGCAGGATTATATTAATATAAGGAGGCAGATACATGCGCCACAGGCACAATACATCTTAAACAACTCGCTCGGCAAGGATTACTGACAAAGGTCAGAAAAACCTAACAAGAGAAAAGGAGCTACATCCTATTACTCATCTTCTTCCTCAACTTCTTCATCTTCTTCTTCATCTTCTTCATCTTCTTCCTCAACTTCTTCATCTTCTGACTCAACTTCTTCGGCCACAGTAACATTGCCCCTCTTGGATGAAGCATTGAAGCTGCGCGCGAGACCCAGAGTGGAAAGGGCCTCTATCACATTTGGAGGAGGTGACCCCTTGTACCTCTCTAGGAACAGCTTAATAACAGCCTTATCTTCAGTTGGGAACAGCTTAATAATAGCCTCATCTGCAGTTTGTTCAGCAGGGGACCCAGGGTCGAGCATTTCAATTTTCTGGGCTGAACGGTGTTGTGCAGAAGCTTCTCTTTTACAGTGAGCTGGCCTTTCACCTTCTTGTCCCACAGCGCCTACAAACTACAAAGCCACTCCAAAACCAAACTAGTCAATCGTCAGTTTCAATCAAGAGGAAATATCAGTAGCAAAGCTGGCCAGCATATTCATCCTAAGTCGAATGATTAACACTTGCAACTCGTTTACAAAAGCACAACAATGGACTACCTCTGAGTCGGCACCCTCCCCCCGTGAACACTTGGCCACCTTCATCTCCCGCTTATGGTCAGGGGCGGCCCCATTAAATGACGCCCAGTAACTTTTGAAAAATTAAAACGAAACAGATTAGGTTAGGGTTCGGGTGCGCGGTTTCGCACAACACAGCAGGAAGGGAAGAGGAGGGGTGCTCATACCTGGTGGTTGTTGGTTGCCGGCGAAGGTCCCGACGAAGACCTGGAGAAGGATCCGACGAGGCTCACGTGGCGTAGAGCGGCGGCGGCGGTCGCCTCGCGCGAAAGGTGGTGACCGGGAGAAAGAAAAGGCTGGCGATGATACACCCTCAAAAAAATTGTGGGCTTATAGCAGGTGAATATGTAGGCCCACGTATCAAATCGGAAGCCCATCGTCCAAGGAGGAGCACCTGAGCCTGGTCCAGAAGAACCTGGGCCTGGTCCACTGTGTGATGGCGAAAGAGTAGAGTAGTGGCGAGCACGCGCATCTCGGAGTATCTATCTTGTGTATTTCTCAAAAAAAAAAAAAACTATCGATCTTATGTTGTAACATAATCCAGTCAATCCAGAACATGTTTGCTCAGGAAAAAAAAACGTAATCCAGAACACCAGTTCTAAACCGAGCGACAACTTATCGTCCTCCTAGTGATTCTGTGTCGATCTGCGATCCGGCGGGGATCGCTAACAAAATCCGGCTCCCATCTGCCATTCTACTGTGGTCGCCAGCTCCTACCTGTTTCATTCCATCGCACTAGAAATTTGCGTGTGCCATTATGTTTCACCTTCACGTAGATTGAACTGAGTGCACGTGACATTCAGTGGCGTGGTACTCTTCGTAGGCCTTGTTTAGATCCCTAACTTTGCATATGCAGAGTTGGAATTTTGTAGTGTAGCGTAACTGTAGTATTTCGTTTGTATTTGGTAAAAATTGTCTAAATTTTGACTAATCAGGCTCAAAACGTTCGTCTCGCAAAGTATAATAAAACTGTATAATTAGTTTTTAATTTCATCTATACGTAGCACTTCATGTATGTGTCAATATTTTGATATGATGAAAATCCTTTTTTTTTATAGTGAAATTTGGTGGCATAATTTAGAAAATAAACAAGGCCGTGGACGAATACCTGCTGCCCGCGCCTGCGCGCGCCATGTGCACGCATGCAGAGGCGTGACAGATAGTACGGTCGTTGCCTCTGACCGATGACTGACGTGTGACGGCCTCTAGATAGCCTGACATAGCACGACGCACAGTAGGAGCACATTCCCTTGGGCCGGCCACACCAGCGGACGGTTTTTATCTGCACGGGCCAGGAGTAGGGCCGACCCCGGCCGAGGTCGCCGAGGATGGTTTATGCTGTGGATAAGATAACATGTCCTGCTGCTCCGCCACCTGTGTCGTCCAATGACCAATGATCGATCATCTGCTTATCTGGGTCACTCAGACACTCTTTCAGAGAGTGTGGTTGGGATCGGACGCTCGGGGATGGACAGGACAGACGACACGCGCGCACGCAATAAAGACGAGGAATAGAAGAGGGAAACCGACGTCCCAGACTCCCAGCCGCTAGGACCGCGCGCGCGGCGCCATCTATCGCCATGCCCCATGCATCATGTGTGCTCTGGCTGTTTGCTGTCATAGCCCAGGGCATGCAACTCCTGTATCATCGGCCCATGGTGGGGCGCGCGCGCAGCCGTCCGGAAGGCCGTCGACACCGTGCGCACTCTCTGTTCGGATAAGGCTTTTCCAGCTCCGGCTCCGGGGACGTGGGTTCGAAAGGTCAGGTCCGGTCCGGTCCGGTGCCCACTTCAGCACCTGAGCGTCCCAGGCGTCACGCAGCTGATCGGCCGGTGGCTCATCTGATCACAGCAGGTCCTACGTCGCAGCGTGCGCAGGGGTCCCCAGGGAACAACAGCCCCGCCCCGTGTGAGATTTCCGGTGGAGGGCTGGAGGCCATGTCCGCCTTTTCCTCCCCTACTACGGGCCCTACCCTCTGCCGCTCTCTGCCCTCCAGAGGCCGGCCTCCACATGCGCGGCCCGCACTCGCGCGCGTCCCCCGGCCGACCGGCCGATCGATACGTCGTCGTCCGTCCGTCGCGAGCGCCATCATTCATCTTCATCATAGGTAGCCTGCCTCCGCGCGATCGACACGAGAGGCGGAGGCCGGACGACGCGCCGGAGCAGTGGCGGGTCGACAGCTGCCTCCCCGGCGTCCTAGGCTAGCTCCTAGTATCGGTGGGCGCTGCGTCCGCCGCTGGGTAGCATCCGGTGCGGTCCGTGCGCGCGCAAAGCCGCGCGCCAAGGGCAGGCTTTCTGGCTTTCCGCTCGCCCGCCCATGCGTGCGTCCGTTGCTGCACCTGCACGCGCGCGCGGCCTTGCCGCTTGCCTGGTCCTGCCTGCCCGGCCGGCCGCTTTGTGTCGCCCGTCGCGTCCGTCCGTCCATCACACCATCATGGCCTTATCCAATGGGGGCCTGTGGGCAACTGGGGCTCCGGGTGGGCGCGGACGTCGGACGGTTCGGTGCGTTCGTTGGTTTCAGTTCGCTTGCTTTCCCACACCTCAATCAGCCGAGCTCGTGATGTGTCGATCGCTGGGCGCGGCGCCAAGCTTAAAAATAGCGCTGCGGGCTCATCAGGTTCCCCCCGCCCGGCCTCGTGGGGACTCGATTGCAACGCGACCGCGACGTGGCAGTGTGCCACGCTAACATATATCGGCATATCGCACTGGGAATCGATGCCGCCTTCTTTCTCGATACCGGTCCAGATTTCGCGAAGCGCGCGACGACCAGCGCGTCTCTATCCGGGGCCCCTGGTCTCCGACTGAACATCATTTCGAGCCGTTTGATCTCGAGAGTGTGTCTCGGACAGACAGATTACGCCCACGAACGGCTCAAGACGACAATTTGCTTTTCGGGACTTCACCCGTTTTGACGACGATCGATGACGACAAGGATACGCTGTGATGTGACGCACGGACTCGCAGCAATCTTGATGCTGTTGTTTCGCTCTTGGCCAATCGGGGACATGTCACCTTGTGGAAAAGGCGGCAATATATATCGCAGTCGTGGCAGTTCATTCCTGGTCAGATGGATCGTTGTCCACGTATCTTTGCCGGGCCTTTGATTTGTGACGGGGTTTGGTGTGGATTTGCTTCGTCCATTGCATTGCGTCAGTATATCGTGTAGATTTGTGCGTTACCGGCTAATTTTTTTAAAGTGAGAAGATGGTGTACCGCAATTTCATTATAATATGTTACAATTAATGGAAATATAGAATTCTGGTTTTTACCAAGAAACATAGGGATTTGCTATTTTTCTGGTAGCATTTGTTCAGGCAATGGCCGTGGGCCATGACATGAAGATCTAACGGTTATCAGAGGATTATGTTACTGCCTGAACCAATTTCAGGCCCCCTGCTTTGTGGGAAAAGTGAGAAATATATAAGAAGCCCAATGAAACACACATCTAGCTTCACCGTATTTTAAATTCACCAGAGTTTAAAATTCTTTGAACATAGAAGTATTTCCATATAAAATTTCATGTATTTCCAAATATATGACATCACATATCACATACATATTTATTTATGCGGAAGCTAGTGTCATCAAGTTTCATTGATCATCGCCCTTTTCCTTAGTAGATGAGCATCAAACGATGCCATTGTTGCTATTTTGGAAAAAAAAAAATCTAATGCAATGGGTAAAACATTGTTGCTTTTTTGTCCAATTGTATGTATTGTAGTGGTTGCAAGGGTTTTGTTTTTTACAAAAACCTGTTCAACAATCCTTGCTGGATTATCGTTATATGCACATTATAAACCCTCAAACTGAACAAGATGGCATCAATATTCCTATTTGAGTTGTTCTATAAAATAGAGAAAGTTGTATTGGTTATGTATATTAGCTAGTAAAGAGTGAAATGTTCCATGGGTTCTCAAACTTTTCACGCTTTCTCATCGTCCATAAACTCTCAAAGTGACCATTTGGGCACTTCAAATTTTCAAGTGCTTTATTCTAAGTTCACTCTAGATCACTATAACCTAGAGTGAACTTTGAACAAACCACTTGAGAAGTTGAAGCATACACATTCACTTTGTTTGTGGACCCAAATAAAAATAGGAGAAAAGTCTAGGAACCCACGGCGAAACTAATAAAGAAGGGGGAATTTTCTATCTGCGTATCTTTTTCACATAGATTGGTACTATGTCCGGTGGAGAATGAGTCTTTCCCCTAAAATTGGGCTTTGACCTTTTAGAGTCAATGTGAATTGAACCTTGCCATCATAGAGTTGAGAGAAAATTTCAAAAGGTAAAATATAATATTAGGAAAATGGAACTGAAGCCAAGTTTATACTCCCTTGCCAGCACCGACAACTTAATTAACTTTGATATGGTTGGTGTTGACAAGTATGACCTCATTCATTAATCAGCCCACAAAGTTAGTAAAATAATACATCTCAGATTCTCAGTCGACTGTCACAGGCACATTGTAAATTTCATCACGAGGGAGCCAACAAAAGTGCTAATGATGCCATTTCTTATATATTATTGACATATCATCTCTTCTTTCTTGCTTATTTAGTCTTTAAGATAGGATAATTACAGGAAGGACCAAAGGAATTGAGAAGCCCCTACTTTATCAAATATACTAGGAAGATGATGCATTGTATTTGACTGTGTAGAGATCACCGGAACAGGCATATGACACAAACTTTTTTGAGAACTTATATAGTGTAATGCACATATGTCATTTATAGATGTACTTAATTCAGAACGCCTTGTCCATGTAGATAGAGATATGCACATATTTCGGGATGGAGGGTGTTGAGGTCAAGTGGATTTTGAAATTGTAGGGGATCAAACTAAAACAGCAAAAGTAATTGTACATCAATATAAGTAGAATAGTAATTTCCAGAGATGATCACATCAATATATAGTAATGCTTTATTATCTTTGGATTTCTGTCCGAGTGCAAATAATTGTCGTTTAGTTTCACACCTAGATTAAATGTGTTGCAAGAATCTGGTGAAATATTCCTTCTCCACACCTAATTTTTAGTTAAGCCAAGTCTAACTAGCAATTGCACAAAAATAATCTCAGTAACTCTAATACAAGCTATTGGTCTCTAGAAAAATTAAAATAATTTACAATTTGGAAGGAGAAGGTGAAAAAGTATGATATGGCAAAACTGTTTACACCCACTCGACCCTAGACTGTACGAATTGTTCGACCTGAACCTGGAAATTGTATATTATTTGGATATATATCTTTGCTGTTCAAATGTTACCTTCCCACGTACTCCGTAGCAAGGATGTGATTGCCAGCTAGCACATGCATAGTACTTGAGCTGTTCGGCTGGTTTACAAGCCGGTTGATTTCAGCTAAATGAATAGTATTATGTGAGAAAGAATATGCCAAAACAAGCTAAAATAGGCTGGAACAAGAACAAGCGAACAGGGCCATAGTAACACTAATATGCTAAAAAAAGATTCCAATGTGGGTAGCACGCAGTAGTAACACACATCTGAATTCAAGTACTAGTTGCTGGCTATGTTTTGTCATTAATAGCTTAATTTATGTACATATGACTAATAATAAGCACGCACACTTAGAGGAGCAATATTCAGCACAGCAATGACACATTACGATGAGTAGCTAGCTTAATTAGGTAGAATTAATCTGCCGACGATTGCATATACTGATCGCTTCGCTTACATCAGTCCATATCCATACTGGTTAAACCACTCGACCACGCTGTTGTCAGCGTAGGCATACTCAGGAACGTAGTACAGGTCGTCGTCCCCCAGGTGATCGCCGCCGCCGACGTCGGCGCCCGGCTGCTGGCAGGTGCCTGTCGAGAGCGATGAGCTCGGGCTGCCGCTGCAGACGGCACGGCCCATGACGTCTCCGCCGTCACCGGAGACAGCGAGGCTCTGGCTCCCCGCGGATCTGAAACGCGTCAGCTCCTCCTCGGCGCGCACCAGCCTCTCCTTCAGCCTCATCACCTGCCATGCATGTGCCCACGAAATGCTCAGTATATGCTGCAACACCACCATCAATCCATGGACATGAACAGAAGAGGATACGAGCTGAGACAATTGAAAGAGTTTGGAGCAGGACATGCATGTGTGGCCGGTGTGGTACCTCGTTCTCAAGGTGGCATTTGTGTAGGATGGCGGCGTCGTGCGCCTGCTTGAGCTTGGCGAACTCCTCCTCGAGCAGCTTGCTCTTGTGGCGGGCGCGGCGGTTCTGGAACCAGACGGCGACCTGCTTGGGGTCGAGCCCGAGCTCGGCGGCCAGGTGCACCTTCCGGCCGGTCTCCAGCTTCCGCTCCTCCCGGAAGCTCAGCTCCAGCATCTCCACCTGCTCGTCGCTCAGCCGCCGCTTCTTGGGGTCCCCGCCTCCCTCGTCCAGCTCGCCGCCGGCGCACCTCGCTGCACGGCGCCTCCTGCGCCGCGCTCTCGGCCTTTCCTCCTGCGCCGTGCCTGCACACCGCACAGAAATGAACACATCGATCAATTGCCATGCATGCAGCTGGTGCATGGCCTCCTGCAGGTACCTAGCTGCAGGTAGGCTGTGAAAAACAGGTGAAGGCCCGGTTGCGAAAAAAAAAAGCTGCAGGTAGGCTGCTGCTGATGATAAGCTACAGTTGCATTTGCAGAGACGACGAACTAGCTACGGCCTACAGCTGGGAGCGAGAAAGAGAATGAATGCACGAGTACGCACCGTTGGGCACCAGGAGGGACGAGGAGGAGTCCACGTAGGCGGAAGGGAAGAGGCCGTCGTATTGCTCCATCCTTTGCTGCGCTCACGGCCGCCGGATCAGTTGCTGCCAAGGACAGAGAAAGATGAGGCCCGGCCGGGGAGAGGAGACGGGACGGGACGGTGTGTGTGTGCTGGGCGAGGACGAGCTGCAGAAGTGGATCAAGCGAGGACCACAGAGGGCAAGGCACCAGCTGGGCTGCTGGGGTGTTAAGTAAGCGGGGCGTGTGTCTCGAGAGAGGCCTAGCAGTAATTTATAGGGTAGCAAAGGCGCGCAACGCCGGTGGCGGGTGGGGTTCGCCGGCCGGCCGGCTGGCCGGGTAGGGGTGCTTTCTGAGCCAGACCGGCTATATGGATGTATAAACAACCGCATGTATAAACCACCTGCTCCAACTTTGTTTTCCTTCGGGGCAAAGCTACATATATGGCAGCTGCTGATGAACAGGATATGGTGTAGTGGTGTACCGCTGTGTCATGCGCTTACTCGTGTACTAAAGGGTACCGTATATGTAGGATAGGACTACTACATCTGTCCGGAAATAAGGCAGTGCAATTCTGCATTTGAACCAAGTAAAAAAAAATAGTGTAACTAAATTTATTGTAAAAAAAGTGTAAACAATTATGCCTCTAAACATAGAGATTTGTTTGAAAATATATTCTATAATTAATCAATAATATCAATACCTTTGTCTAAAAAAAACTACCTTTGTCTAAAAAATAATACAATTTTTAGGTGCCTTCTTGAAAATGTGCCTAAAATATGGTACAAATAAGTATATTATGAAAAACACTCCATATCTATGACAAGTCTAATGATATTTCTTTGATATATGATAAACATTGATGTTTTTATATATAATTAGTCAAACTTAAGGTACGAGTATGTTTGGCAGAGCTCCACAAGCTCTAGATCAACAAAAACAGCTTCACTCCATGAAAACTCTACGAAATCTGGATTCACCAAAATAGTGGATTTGGGGCAATTCTAGTACGGTCTATATTTGTATTCTTTTATAGAGATGGAGTTTGAGTATTTGTTAGTACTATAAATGCCAACACTTTTATATATTCAACTATAAAATAGTTTGACTAATGGAAAAGTTTTTTTCCTTGAATATGCGACAGCATTGTGTATATTAAGAAGAAAGAAGTTTTTATACAAGAGAGGTCAAGCAAATATTAATTTTTTTTAGAACGGGGAGTACGGAGTACACTCTCGTTTCGCATGGCTGGGAGGAAACAAGATTAGCATCATATATACTAATAGAAAGAGACGTGTGTCGTATGTGCACTTGACTGCACACGAATTGTAACTGCTTTCCATGTCTTCTCTTATCCACTTCATTCAAGAACCAACTGTTAGGGTATCTTTGGAACACTAGATTCTGAAAACCCAGAGTTAGGGGGGAAAAAAGGAAACAGAGTACCATAACAACTTGAATCCTATTGACCAAAAGAACGTAGGAAATCCCAAAAGCAAATGTTAAAATGGAGTGTAAGAAAACTAGGTTAGTGACACAAAGGAAGCTTTTTGCGAGGTTCAATCTCTTAGCAAAATAAATCCTGCAAAATTCCTACAAAACAAACAAATCCATAGGAATTTCACAAAAAAATGAGTCCAATATCCCTTGTTCCAAAGAACTTCATAGGAAATGTTGCTATTGGATTTCAGCCCTTTATAATTCCTCAACATCACACCAAGTGGGCGTAATATATTCTGATCTTGATGCCCCTTTGGTTTTTGCTCTGTTTTTCATCCAGTCCCCTGAAAGCTTGCATGGAGTAGGGGCCGGGTGCACGAATATATGCCAGTGCTTGATTTGGAGATTACTTGGGAGCGCACGACCTTCTAGGTAGACACAAGAGTGGTCGACAAGGTGGCACTTGCTCCTGGAAAGTGCTATCACTTTCTTTGAAAAGATCGAGCAGGAGATTCTCTCTCTCTCATAGAGAGTAGTCTTTATAGAGAGGTAGCGTGTCATTTCGTGGTGTACCACTCGACCATTTAACATAGGCATCCAAATAGCTTATTGTTTTCAAAGTTATGTAAAAGCAGAGGTAAACAGCACCGCCATCAGCCTATAATAGTGTAGTAACAAATGAGGGTGAATTGCGTGTCTATGCAAGGACAATGTTGGCATGGAATTACAATAGGCGCTTCTAAGTTGTCCAAAGTCAAAATATCATCAATAATGAGTCTAATTATGCTCATCAATATAGTAAACATTTTTCTTACCAAATTTGGCCAAACTTAATATAATTGATTTAGGATAAACCAATTTATATTTTTGGGTGAAGGGAGTTTGTGTTTATTTGTTGATATATGTGCAAATTCACGTGGCACCCTAAATGCATGCCTAAATCTACAATATTGGCATTTTGCATCCTATACTTTTTTGTGACTATTTGCATCCTATACTTGATCTGGGGAAAATAAGCATGATTAATTTCTACGATGTACCGACTCAGCCTTTTAGAGACATATGCCCCTAAAAAGAGCTAACATTGATTTCATATATAGACATAAGTGATGGTGATATTTTTCTTGGAAAAAGGATGTGATAAAGACTTGTGGTCAAGAATATATTCACGACTAGAATCCAATTCCTAGGACGACAAGACAATTATCCTTGGAGCAGTACTACTCATACATGCATGTATGTTTCACCGATGAAGAACATGGCGAGTTACACATCGTACGTGATGCATCCTATTCTTATCAGCGCAGACGCGGACGGACATCCATCGATCCGGCGATGCCAAAGCCAATGCAATGCCGGCAAACCATCAAAGGGTTAAAGCATATCCATCAACGAACGGATCCAGTAAGATAAATTAGGAGATAATTGTGCGAGTCAGCAAGGATGGGGGAGTTAGCGAGGCCGGTAGCAAGCAAAGCAAAGGAGGCGAGCTAGCGAGGCAGCCAAGGCCGAGCCAGCCAGGGCCGCCGAGCCATAGGAGCAGGTCACCCTAGGCACATTTTAACCGAATAAACCGAACCGAACCGAACCGAACCGAACCAAAACCGAGCCAAAATATCGGTTTTTTGGTTCGGTGTCGGTTTTTTGTTTTGGGAAGTTCGGTGTTCGGCTTTGGCTTTGATTTCTATGTGAAACCGAACCGAACACCCGAATAACCGAAGTAATATGCGCAGTCCATCACTCGGCCGGCCCAATAGCCCAGCCCACCCGGCCACCCCCACCGCATACAGTCTAGTAGTCCACCAGACCACCACGCGCACACACCCAGTCCCGCACGGTCGCACCCGCAGTCCCCAGTTCCTAACCCTAATCTAGGGAGGCGGTAGGCGGCGGCCGACGGCGCACGGCGCACCCGCACCCGTAGCCAGCACCAGCCAGCATCGGTCGCGGCTCGCGTGGGAGACTGGGCACGTCGTCGAGTCCGGCTCGCGTGGGTAGGGTCCGCAGGGAGCATCGGTCGCGGCTCGATCCGGCAACGGTGGGCGGCGTCGCGGTGACCACAGGTCCGACGAGGCGACGACGGCGATTCCGGTGAGGCAGAACCACTGTGAACGCGTCTTCATCTTCCTCAACTGGCTGCAAGAACAGAGCAGTCCTCCAATGTAAGTTTTTGATTCTTCACCTCTTCTTGCTTAGGTGAATGCTTTGCCTTTGGCCCTTTGCTGCTTTTCGTTCAGATCTGAAGCAGACATGCCTGGTTTTCATTTTTTAACTCTTGTAGATGGGGGACACTGAAGAAACTGTTGCAGATACAAATACTCCTCGCATGAATGAGCATGAAGATGTAAATGTGGAGAAGGAGAATGACAAGGATCAGCAGCCCAAGGACAAGGATGCAGAGGAAGTGGATGAAAGCAAGAAAAGGAAAGCCATCAATCCAAGATCGGATGTATGGGAGTACTTCAGCAAGGTCAAAATTGAGAATGGGGAAGAGAGAGGCAAGTGCAAGTTCTGCGGAAAGCTATTCCGTTGTGACACAAAGTTAAATGATACGTCCTCCATGAAAGCTCATTTGAAAATCTGCAAGCAGAATCCAAACAAAGCCACAGTAGATAAGCAAGGTACTTTGCAACTACAACCTAGTGCTGGTAATACTAGTGTTGGTACTATCTCTACTTGGGTTTATGATCCTGATTACATAAGGAGGTGTTTAGCTGAGATGATAATAGAAGATGAGTTTCCTTTTGTGATCTGTGAACATCCTGGCCTTAGAAAGTTCATGGCAGCATGCTGCCCACGTTTTATTGTGCCATCTAGAAGAACAATGACTAGAACCTATGTGAAAGTGTTTGATGATGAAAGAGAAAAACTTAGGAAATTCTTTAAAGAAAACTGTCAAAGAGTCAGCTTGACAACAGACACATGGACAGCTAAGAACATTATGAACTTTATGTCTGTAACAGCCCATTTTATTGACAATGAGTGGAACTTGCACAAAAAATTATTGGTTTTTTCATGGTTAAGAGCCATAGGGGGGAGGACATTGGGAAATCTTTAGAGAATTGCTTGGCTAACTGGGGAATCGAGAATGTTTTCACAATAGTAGTAGATAATGCTAGCACAAACAATGGTGCAATCAAGTACATGCAGAGGGTCCTGACTGAATCAAAAGGCTGCTTTGCTGAAGGAGAGTATCTTCATATGAGGTGTGTTGCACATATTATCAACCTAGTAGTAAGTGATGGGCTGAAGGAAATTGATAGATCAGTTGCTCGTGTTCGGGCTGCTGTTAAGTATATTAGAACTGGAACATCTAGGTTGGTAAAGTTCAAGAGATGTGCTGAGTTAGCAAACGTTCAGACCAAAGCATTGATGAACCTAGATATTTGCACTAGGTGCAACTCAACTTACCTAATGGTAAATGTTGCACAACAGTATAAAAAGGCCTTTGAAAGGTATATTGATGAAGATCCATACTATACCCTAGAGTTAGAGGGTGAGAATGGTCCAGGAGTTCCAACAAAATCAGATAGGGAAAAAGCAAGGAAAATGGCTAAATTTCTTCAACACTTCTATGATCTGACCCTCCGTGTGTCTGTCACAAATCGTCCAACATCTCACACATACTTTCATGAGATTGCTGATGTTCTGGTTTTGCTGAGACAATGGTGTAACAGTGAAGATACATTATGTCAGGAAATGGGCAAGAAAATGTTAGTGAAGTATTACAAATATTGGGGAGAGAAGTATGGAGAGAGGCGGGGGGATAGAGAGAAGAGACGAGAGAAAGACAAGGGGGATCAATTGCTTAACATTGTTATTTTTTTCTGTGTTGCTATTGATCCTCGGTTCAAGCTTTTTGATTATGTCAAGATGGCAACTATGGTCATGTTTGGTGATGACATAGGACCAACGCTGTGGGAAATAGTAAACAAGTCTTTTCGTGATTTGTTTGAGGAGTACAGAGAACTGTATGCTCCAACTCCAAGTGACAAGGTGCCTTCTGAAACTCAAGAAGAAACACCAGCAGTGAGCTCTGGGCTGATGAGCTCCATCATTGCACAGCAGATGAGCAGTACTCGTGGTAGGGGTAGTAAACTAGTAATGGCACTGTGAAATCTGAACTTGACAAGTACCTTTCAGAAGATAATAAGGAGGTTACTAAAATTTTTGATATTCTGAAATGGTGGAAGATCGATGCTACTAGATTGCCCATACTGTCTCGCATGGCCCATGACCTTCTGGCAATTCCTATCTCAACAGTAGCCTCTGAGTTAGCCTTCAGTGCAGGTGGAAGAACACTTGATGATTTTAAGACCTCGCTGACACCAACAATGGTTGAGCGTCTCATTTGTACAAATGATTGGCTTCGTGCAAACGACTACATCACCGAAGTTGAAGAGGACGCAGAAGCAATGTCCAAGCTTGAATAAGGTAATTTGTAATTATAAGTTAGAGTTATCATTTTTATTTTTCTAATGTGTATCATGATCACTTGTTGCATTAAAATGATTGAGTACTAACTGAAACATAATCACTTATTGCAGATATAGGCTCCCTGGCCATTTCTAAGGATAGCATTACTGTGACTTGATGATTTCAGCCTGTTTTCTTGCTGTTGGAGGGAAGGGCCAAATGGAGCTTGTTCTTTTCTTTGTTGTTGTTGATGCCTGATGGTGATGCAGTTTCAGCTTTCAGTTTATCAAGTTCTGTGGTTTGTTATCATTTATCAAGTCTGAACATTAAGTTATTTTTGTCTATTGGAACTACACTCTGGAGTGTCAAGTGTGAGTGTTCTAATAATTAAACTTTGTATTGTATGAATGCATTCTGGACTATTGTATGAATGTCATCGATTTGTTGTACTACTATACTTGATTTGAGTATTTTTTATCGATTTACTGTATCAAGTCTGAATATCAGTCCATGAATCCTATCGCTGTGCTCTGCTGTATGAATATCGGTTTATTCGGTTTAAACCAAAAAAACCGAATAAAAACCCAAAACCGAACTGGTCGGTTTCTTGTTTTTTCGATCGGTGTTCATTTTCTAGAAACCAAAATTTAAAAAAACTGAATAAACCGAATCGAACCATCGGTTTAAACCGAACACCTAGGGTGAGGAGCAGGAGCGGGCACTGTAGGAGTAGCTAGCCCGGGAGACAGGGGCCGTAGGCACATGGCCTGCACCGCGGGCAACGCAACGGATGCCATGCCAGGACGCACAGCACAGTGCACAGGGGACGATCCCCACGCGTCGCCCGGGGCGGGGCTCCGGCGCCAGGGACCACGCGCCCCCACTCCGCCGGACGTGTCGCCACCCCGCCGATCCGGGAAGGACTCCCGCAGCGCCATCTCTGCTTTTCGTGCTCCGGGATTCCAAACGCGCCAGCGCCACCGTTGTTGATTAGTCAGCCCTCGGTAGCGGAGGCGTGGCTGACGAGTGGGACCATGGAGCTGTCTACTGGCTGCTGCTGACCTGCCGCCAGTGTGTATTTTTCTTGGAGCGAGAGAACATTTCGGGATTTGGGTAGAGCTGGGCACTATGTGCAGTGTGAACCAGTGAAATTTCCAATATTTTTTTTTAAACTGCAGTGTGCACCAGCGTGCGCCTGCACTTCGATCCGAACAATTTGTTTGGATTGGCACATCTTTTTGTTGGATGGATGGAAGAAATCCCCAAGTTTATCCGGTTGTACGATTTACTACCAGGAAAGGGGTGTTCCTTATCGACTGGGCAACTGGTCTATCGGGTCTGGGTTTTCTACTTACGGCTGCAGGCTGATGCCACCCTCCATTTCTCTGCACTGTAAAGCCATGCCATGGTGCAACTATAACTGGACCAGATCTTGGATGTGTTCCAATCCAACTCACTCACGACAGCCGGTAGTGAAACGAAACGCATGCCAGGAAAGCAGCAGCCATCAGCTACCCTGAAACTGACCTGCTCGGCCAGCACTGGTAGATGCATGAATGTACGCAGGCCAAGTACTTGTCCTCCTTCCATTACCGGCAAGTTCTCGGCCCCGTCCCTCCCCCGTGTTGACCTGTGTCTTGTGCGTTTCCGGTAGTAGATGCGTCAGATCGCGAGGAAATATCAGCCGCCATGGATCCTGCTGGCAACGGGGCCGGGCGGCCGGCGGCGGCGGCCCCACATAAGGACGAAGCTGCCGGTGCAAGTAACCGCCCGGCCCAGGTCATCTCTTACCTCTGCGCTGTCAGCTCAGCTGCCGCAATGCGGTTGATTCTTTACATTGGTGAAGAAAAACAGAGGAGCGATTAATCCTTTCAAAAAAAAAAACCCAGAGGAGCAAATAAAGGAGAAGTATTCCCCGAATTGAAGTATGACTAGAGCAAGTGGTGTAATTTTCCACATCTTTTTTTTCCCTCGTTCTTTGTTTCTTGAGCTTCCTTTCAAGTAACTTTTTTGTAGGAAACTCTCCTCAAGTAACTGTCTTGGTTATATTTTTATAAAATTTTCAGTAGGAGTTCCTGACCCCTCATGTCGCCTCAAAAAAGAAAAAAAAAACTTTGACTGGGGTCTCATGAGATGATATCTTATATTATTATAGATGTTCCATTAAGCAGCTTATTTTCTACGCTGATGACGGACTTTATTACCGAATACTAATGCGATCCCAAGCTACTAAATGCTGATGATGAATTAATCATTTGAAGAGTCGTCTATACCTTTCCCAGATTCTTTTATACTACAACCACTGCTTGAAGCATCCTTTTCACTAGAACTTTCTCATAAGAAACAAGCATATGCCTATCTGCAGGGTGTTAAGGAGACTAATATTTCTTAATGACACTCATTAGCTGAGCCTAGCTGTGTCGAGGCTGTATAACCATGTCCCGGCCCAGTCGAGATTAGCTAAAGGGATGGATCAGCAGCACTAAGCTTGGGGCTTTCGGCACACTTGTCTGCATGAGATTGGGAGGCACTACTGATCAGGAGCTAGCAGGCCGATACTAATCCATCCCCATCATCATGTGCCGGATTCCCTCGCATGCTCCATGATCTCCACTTTGCTTTGTTAATGATGACGAAGGGGTGATTAAACAAAGTGGAGGCGCCCTTACTTCCGGACAAGCCACGCCCCTGCTTCCCAACCTCCAACTTATCTCCTTGGATCTGCGCATCAAAACTTGCATCATCACTCAACTTAAATTGGCGGTGTCACCAAGACTGCTTCAACCTTCAAGGTCAATGGATCCTGCATTGGGCCGGGAATAAAACTTGCCAAGAGCAAATGATGTTTTTTTTTTTTCCGCCGGCCAGTGGTTTCTGGTTTCATTACCCCTTCACCATCAGTGTTTTGTTTTTCTGCAGAAAAGTTCGCCCATGATATGGACTAGCTATTGCTGCCACTGCAAGTGTTAAACACGTGGTGGGTAAGGAAGCTTCAGTTAATCAATCTTCATATATACCGCATGCAACAGAAAACGACAGACGACGTCGTACTGCCGCCCATGAAGTAACGTTCTTGTGTTTTGGTTTAAAGGTAAATAAATTACTGTATGACCAAGAACACCAAGTCCTAGATTAGATTAGGACAGCACAGAAATTAGCTAGTACTCCTGGAGTGGAGTCCTACTACACAAAGTTTAAAACTGCAAGCAGCCCCAGCCCTACTCTCAAGAGACCTTTTGAAAGGCCTCCGCACACTCTTGGATTCGATCTTTACTCGTACGGAATATATTGGTCTAATTTGCACGCACCACCGTGTTTCAACTTTTACCCTTGCGAGGCACTCATAACTCAAAACTTTACCCTAAAATTCTTTTACCTTTCCCTGAATTACGCCACTAACCATGTGACATGACCTTTTGCGCCACTAGAATAATGGTAGCTTAGCTAGCAGTAGCACCAGATTTTTTTTTTTTTGTATAAAGAGCACCAGATATTTCAATGCCTACTATAAGCTGCATGCTGAGATAGGATACGGATACGGGCCAAAGCTAACAAAGCCTGATTAGCCAGTAGCCAGGTGGTACGTTGCCGATGCCACGGCGAAACGTGGCGGCAATATAATTAATGTGCTTCCAATTTTTTTTCCGGCCCCTCTCCCGTACGTCAGCCGTGACGTGAGCAACGAAGAAGCAACCAATTGTTTTAGCGTCGCCGGTACGTACGTACATGTATTGTATGGTAAGTGATGCTGTAGTGCAGTGGTGGCTAATTGGCGATTAAGCAAGCGAATCAGACGTGAGTTTAAGTAATCGCCCATGCTAATCTGGCGCCAATAGGAAATTAAACGCTGCTGCAAAGATAGTTGTGGGCTTTGTGGTGGCGTACTAGCAGAATCTTTCAAGGATATTAATTAGCTAAAGGGATGGTAATAACACTCCTAAACCTCCAGCCTGCCCAACAACCCAACCCTACACACTGACTATATCCAAGCGTCGTGTCGATCGTAAGGTCCACGAATTTCAGCTGCCTGATTATCTGATCAATAGGAAATTAAACAAGGGGGTGGAAAGAGTTAGGGCATCTCTGCGTTCTGCAGGACCACGTCAAGTTGCTAACCAACCGATCGAGAGCAACGGATCAAACAACATGCAAAACTTGTGGCCATAACTGTAGCGTAGCCAAGTCACGCAAAAAGATAAACAACACAAAAGAGAGAAACCTGAGGATAACATTGATTAATGAGGAACCTCGCTGCGGCCGCCACGAGAGCGATTCTCTTGCCACGCCTATGCATCAGGCACAGGGCGGCGAATCTTTCCAGTCCCAAAGAAGAATCACCTAAAACAGCCGTGATGTACAGGTGTGGCACGCTAGGTTGAAAGTATGTGCGTCTGCGCACAGTGTTAAGTTCTTGCACGCATCAATGCATTATGCATCATGACACTTGTGCTGGCACTCAAGTGTTTGGCTTCTGTGCCTTGGCGGACCCAACTCTTTTTTTTTTTTGGGCAACGTTTGCTCCGTGTGACATTGCTTCAAGATTTGTGCGTCTTCAAGTGCTTGTGAACAGAAAGCAGTGTAAATACCTGTCGCCTGGAGAGAAGACTAATTTCAGGCATCTGAAATATAGCATGTCCCTTTTTTTAGTAGTCCTAGCCAAAGAATATAATCAATACAAAATACACTGTACGAAAAATTGAAATGTGCTATCCGAAAAATTAAAAATACACTTGTAATTATTGCAACAAGTTAAACTCATTTATTTTTAAACTTAATTGTTGAACAATCAGAAATAAATACAACGCACACATCATATTCTCTGTAGGCCGAACTTCACTCGATCTTAGAATTTTTTTTATTAATAAACTTATTTTTAAAAAAAATTACAAAATTAGTCTCCGTTTTTAAAAAATTGAAGGAATAGGCCACCAGTCGCCCGTTGGAAGGACGAAGATGGGCCTTGTCGCCCGACCAACAGGCGACGTGGCCGTGCACGTGGCATGGTGGGCCCATGTCGCCCCGCCGATGGGCGACGTGGCCATGTCGCCCGACCAGTGGGCGAATTGACCGTGCATGGCGGGCCCCACGTCGCCCGACCAGTGGGCGACGTGGCCATGTCGCCCGACCGGTGGGCGACGTGGCCCATGTCGCCCGACCAGTGGGCGACTTGGCCCTGTCGCCCGACCACGGGGCGACATGGCGCCGCTATATATAACGCGGCCGGCCGCTGCCGGCTGGCGCGGAAGAGAACAGAAGAAGGGGAGCAGAGAAGAGAAGAAGAGGAGGAGGAAGAAGGAGAAGAGAGGAAGAGGAAAATTTTTGGTAAGTAAAAAAATAATTTTATATATAATTATTTAATGTGTGTTATATTAATTGTTAGATAATGTAATGAGCAGTTGAGCGATTAATATTATATTTTGGTAGTATTACTTATATTTTTATTTTATATATATTGTTGAATTAAATAGTTATAGTTGAAATTTCGGTAGTATTTCGGTAGTTATTTCGGTAGTTGAGCGATTAATAGTATATTTCGGTAGTTATATTTTGGTAGTATTTTATATATTCTTATATTCTTATTACTTATATTATTATTAGTAATATATTACTGAAAAGGTATTTTAGTTGAAATTTTTAGATTATACAGATGTCGGAGAAGTTAGGATTTCAAATTTATTATGGAGAAGGAGAAATTATTCAAGGTGTACACGGGGTTGATCTGTCAGGATTTGCCTCAGTAAGTAGATGGGTGTCTAGGGCAAATGAGAGAACAATTAGTGGTGTGCAGAATTGGTTGATGCGAATATTTGGGCTTGACAGCAACCAACATGACGTTAAGGTCATGGGTATCGTTAGTCCTGCTCGGGAGGGCACTTTTTGGGAGTTAGTACCGTTTAATGCAACATCAACATGGAGAAAATACGTCAACAAAGCTGTAGAACGTGGGTGGCCTCTAGTCCTTCTTGCTCAGGCATATACGAAGGAGGTTCATGAGGTCCACGGTGTAGAAGAAGAAGAAGGTCCGAGCCATGACAATCACAATGATAATGAGGAAGATAATGAAGAGGGTGATCATCACCTGTCATCTATGGTACCGACGGGTGAAGCGGACGAAGGAGAGCGCATAGAGCATATAGTTGAAGAGATGACGATGGAAGATATGGAGAATGAAAATATATCTGAAACTGAGTCATCTGAAGATGAGAATGAAATTCCTGTCCCACTGGAGTGGAAGAGTAACAGTTCGAAGAATTTGATGATCAACGAAGGAAATTCTGTGCCGTGGGAATATCATGAGAATGAACTAGTAGAGGGAGCTATGTACACAGGCAAAGATGAAGTGATGAGTGCCGTGAAGTACTGGTCTCTGTCAATGAAGCGGTCTTTTATAGTTGTTAAGTCCAACAAGAAAGTATATGATGTTAAATGTGTGTTTTCGGACTGTCCATTTAGGGTACATGCTTATGAGCAAAAATAGAGTACAATTTGGAAGTGCTCTATGGTAACAGAACATACATGTGAGTTACAACAATTAGAGAAGTCCAATACTGCTCTTACATCGAGCTTCATTGCAGAGTACATGTATAATCGAATTGTTGATAATTTAAGATATGAGCCGAAATCTATAGTGACTACTATAGAGGAAGATTTTAAATACACCATCAGCTATTCGAAGGCGTGGCGAGCGAAACAGAAGGTCATTGAGAAGAGATTCGGTTCGTACGAAGCATCTTATGAGAACCTACCAAGATTGTTAGAAACCATCAGACAAAGAAATATTGGTACATATTATGATATCATGGATGTGTCTGATCCAAAAGAGGCCAGAAAGTTAATACTTCGTCGAGCCTTTTTTGCACTAGGTCAATGTATAATGGCATTTCGTCATTGCAGACCTGTTTTATGCATGGATGGCACATTTCTAACAGGAAAATATAAAGGTCAGATTCTAACTGCTATTGGTGTTGATGAGAATAATCAAGTACTACCAGTTGCTTTTGCTTTTGTGGAAAGTGAGAACACAGATAGTTGGTATTGGTTTCTGGAGCGTGTGAAGTTAGCAGTGGTGCAAGGGCGACCTAATGTTTGTGTCATACATGACCGACATGCCGGTTTGTTGAAGGCGATAACGGATATGCAATATGGTTCAGTGGAGCGTGATCTTCCTCCTCGATGGTCGGACATACAATCAAGATGGTGCATGAGGCACTTGGGTGCAAATTTTTTCAGCCATTTCAAAAATAAACACCTTATGAATATGTTTAAGAGGTTGTGTAATCAGAACCAACAAAGAAAATTCAATACAATGTGGACACGTCTTGATGAATTAACAACAAAGCAAACAGAAGAGTTAGCGACTCGTACGAATCAAGACCCGAATGATATGTCTGTTCCTCTTTCAGGCCTTCCAACGGATGCCTTGAGGAACGTGGTTCGGAGGTCGGGGTCATCAATCAGGTGCTTCTCCGATTGGATTGAGTACGAGCCAAAGGAGAAGTGGTCATTATTATATGACACAGATGGGGCGAGGTTTGGAATAATGACAACAAATTTAGCGGAGGTGTACAATTGGGTCATTCGAGGCATGAGAGGATGACCTCTTGTAGCAATCGTAGAGGGTATTTTGCATGGAACATGCAAGTACTTCCGTGAAAGATATATAAATGTTGTATTTGCTACAGGCTACGAGCAGCTGGTCTACTGCCTCTGTGTAGGCTTGTGCAGGCTAGTGCTGTTGAGGCCCCGGCCGATGCGGTGACACGGTTTAACTTTGACCATTCCTTACTTGCGGCATTGGTGGACCGCTGGAGGCCTGAGATGCACACGTTCCACTTTCCTTGCGGGAAGATGACTCCCACACTCGAGGACGTCTCCTACTTACTTGGTGTCACCACTGCTGGGCAGGCCGTCAGCAGTCCAGACGTGGAGGCCACTTGGCGTGAGGACCTTTTAGTTCGTTTCGAGGGTGTTGTGCGTCGACCAGACGCTCCAGAGTATCAAACTCTTGCTGAAAACCAGCATCACGGGCCTACGAAGACCTGGCTCTTGCAGTTTCAGGTAAATAGATAACATTGTGATATAGTTCATTAACATCAAATATTCATGTGTATGTTAAATGAAATTTGAACTTCTGTTTTCTAAATCAGGTCAAGTATATCCACCCTGCGGCCGATGAGGCCACTGTGTCGAGGCACTTGGAGGCCTATCTGTTGTGATTGTTTGGTTGGATAATGTTCACATCGTCGCATGGGAACTCTGTCGCGAAGCACTTGATTCACTTCGCGCACGAGATAGCGGACGCACCGCTCGACGCCGTGCCGCAGTACAGTTGGGCGTCCGCTATCTTGGCAGCCACGTACCGAGGTCTTTGTGATGCGTGCACAAAGACCGACCCATCAGCTATCCTCTCTGGTTGTCCACTATTACTTCAACTCTGGTCGTACGAGCGGTTTAGTATTGGACGACCAGTCATGGATTTCTCGACTTACGGAGCAGGTTTGTACGGGGAGACGGAGGAGGACGGCCCTACGATGGGTTCGTTGTGGGTCCGACGGCGGATAAGTCTTCAATATCGCGGTTGAACCTGTTTCTATTTATTTTCGAATAAATTGCACCTTACTATTATTTTCTATACAGCCTACTTGGGCAAACATTCAGGTTCACAGAGCCTATCCTGAGTACATGGCGGCGTTCGACCAGATTAGGGCAGACGACGTCCGCTGGACACCTTACAGCATGGAGGAGATTGTCATACGAGCGCCTAATGGGTTGTCGTCGTTCTGCACGAGGGATCAGGAGTACTGGATGACACGTAAGGCTGTCGTTTTTGACATCTTTGTCGAGGACTACGCTCCTCACAGAGTGATGCGGCAGTTTGGTCGTAACCAGACGTTCCCACTCTCGGTTGCCCATATTGTTCCTCTTTCCGTACACGGGTAAGTATAAGACAATTAATTCGTTCTGATTGAGTATTTCATATATATAGAAAGATAATTAATACGTTTTGAAATCCATAGTTACGTGCGGAGGGGTCTACCGGCAGGCGTTACTTGGTCCTCCCGTATACAGCCGTGGGTCGACGAGTGGGCCAACGCACTACATGATGTGACCTACGAGCCCAAACCGTTTTCCTTACAGGCTTACGGGGACTACTTACGTTGGTATATTCCTCGCACACGGATCAGAGTCACGTATACACCAGCGGAGCCACGGACCCACGTCCCCAGGTTGATGGACACGTACCCTGTGCACAGAGATCAGGCGATGTCGTTGGCGGTACGATCTTTATGAACTTCAACCCACTTCGTTTAATATTTTTCTTATCGTAATTACTTCAATGTTCTCGTTTTGTTAATAGACCGACACGGCTCACCGTATCACTGTGAATGGTGGATCGCTCTTGCACCGGTTGAGGGAGGGCATTCAGATGACCAGCCACGAGCTTACCGCTGCGGTCCAGAGGATGTGCGACTCTGCTGCAAACATTGTCAAGTTGACGTCGTGCCGGCCCTGCGGGCGACAGCCGGATGTCGTCCCTCGACCTTCACACGTGACACACAGGCCTGACGGACCGACGGCGCCACTACCTCCGCGGCCTACGTACCAAACAGGTGAGTAACTTATATTTTCTTCGTATGTAGTAATGCTAACTTGTTCGTTACTTATAAGTTTCATTATTCAGGTCCACCTACGTACTCTGCCAGTTGGCGTCCGGAGTTCGATATCATTGGATCATCTTCGCAGCCTGCTCACATGCCTACAGGTACGATATAGTGGTGAAATTTAATTATATTATCTAATACTGCTTTATTCGTAACATTACATTCACTCTGCATGGTCAGATATGCACTTTGACGGTTCGCGGCATCAGTTCGATTTCGAAGGTTCCTCTTCACACGCTGTACCCATGGTTCCAGGTATGACCTACTTTTAAGAGTTCGATACGTTATATATTAGTTTTACCATCAGCGTTATCATAACGTTGGTCTTATATGTTTAGGGACGACCCATTACGACTATGAGGGATCGGACATCTCTGAGCACGCTGACACTTTTCGTCAGCAATCCCCGTCACCCTTCGACCTTGAGAGTTACCTGCAGCAGGAGCCGGCGGACGTACTTGCGTCATCGCAGTTACGTGAAGCACCACCACAGACACAGCCCTCACAGGACGAGTACGCGACACCAGCTGCTACTGGAGGCCGTCCTGCACGTGTTACAGTTCCTCCTTCGCCGCTTACTTACTCAGCCGGCCATGTGCGAGCGGGCCGCAAAGCACCAAAGCCTGGCACGATTAGGGGTGTTGCACCTAAGCGTGGACGATATTAGTTTTGTATGATTTGCCGCCGATGTTGTTTTCTATGATATTGTACTAATACTATTTTAGTTTTTAGAACTTAATTAATGTTTCACTGTTGTATTTTTTCATCTATTAATCTTGGGTGAGCACACGACAACGGCGTTTTCGCACGCCCATTGCATGACTGCGTATTATTTTTGCTATTTCTCCGACTTCGATATTTTTTCTGAAATTTCTGAATAAATAAATATTATTTAAAAAAACCAAAATTTTTCCTGAAATTTCCAAATAAATAAATATTATTTTAAAAAAACCCAAAAAACCAGGCCGCTCGTCGGCCGAGCGACGTGGCCTGCTCGCCCTTTGGCCGGGCGACCTGGGCCTGGTCGCCCTTTGAACGGGCGATTGGTGGCCTATTCCTGCAATTTTTTAAAAACGGAGACTAATTTTATAATTTTTTTAAAAAATAAATTTATTAATAAAAAGTATTCCTCGATCTTAGCCTGCTTGGGCCAATGAAAAGGAAAGACAACAACAATGAAATGTTATGCGGGCCTAGTATTACCCGAGACCCGGCGAGAGCAGGTTAAGTCCGGGTCTAGTATTACCTCCCCATTGCCGTGCGAGAAGCGCGCAGCTGGGCCGCACGAGCTTTCTGCTGCGTTGCGTGAGCACTGAAACTGGGCCAATTTCCCCGCTTCCACGGCCGAAATGGCATAACCATGGGCCTAATTGGCAAGTTCTCCATTTGCTGAAGCAACTGTACCGCATTTCCGCCAACGCCACAGCCGCCCTGTTCGGCTGGCGGAAAAACCGACAAATTTCGGCTCAATAGTCTTATATATGAGAGAAAACAAACCGGATTAAGCCGAAACAAGCCGAATATGCCGGCTGAACGGGGTGAGCGTCCGTCGTCCGGCCACGGAGCACGAGCAATGAGCAACCCAACCCCAAAAGGCCAAAACGGCACAGATCAGAGCACAGCTCGGCGGCTGCTGCAGAGACCGCCGGGTTGGAGCGGCGATCCACAACGAGGCCGGTGGTTCAGGCCCCCGTCTTGACATTGACGGCGACGCGTGCTGGCCGGCCGGCCGCTCGGCGTTCGTCCGAACCTCTTGGACGTGCTGTCAACCGGCACGTTCTCAACGCTGCTGCCGATCTAGCTGCGTACTACGAGTACTACGCACTAGGACCATTTTTAGGCACTCACTGCTGTTCCGCTCTTGAATATTGCGTCTGCCTGGCCAGTTTGGGGTGAGGCCCGAGTTTTCCATGGTCTTTATTTGCCTCCCTGTGTCCGCGAGGACGAGACGGGAAACTCGAGTCTTGCCACGCATTTGGAACCATACGTCATACGACGAAGTCCAGGCTGTTGCTTGAGCCTCTCCTCTCCTCTGCTCGCTCGCTCCACCTGAACTCCGGTAGGGCCGCCGGCGTTATTCATTGGTCGCCGTCTCCGGTACGGACCACGGGTGTACTCACTGCCCACTTGCAGTACAGCCGAAGAGATAAGATGCCCACAAGGCCACTGAAACTCCACCAGCACCCGGGACGGATTTCAGTTTCAGATTTGCTTTACATTAGCCCGTCGTCGTCCTCTGTGAAACTGCTTGTGAAACAAACTAGCTGATCTAATCCAAGTATCATTGCCTACTGACTACTGTCTGGGCTCGGCGTTGCTGAGACCAAGGCAGGTCAGCAACAGCTGGGTTCGCCAAATGCACTTTGGATGGAGTTATGGACTGCAGTGGCCACTGGCAAGGCTAAAAACTGCTGAATAAACCTGCCCGCGTATGCCACATCTTGACAGCTTGGCTTATCTTGTCTGGCACTGACAACGTGGCCTCGACCGGCACCACAAGCCCAGCTCTGAACTGGCTGTCCGGATCACGCGAACTACAACTACTGCCCGTGAAGCAACAGCCAACAGGCATGTGATGAATACGATCGAGCTCGTGCCTCCCGGACCAGAGGTTCAGGTTACTAAAGTTGCTGATTCCACGCGAGTCACTGGAAAATTAGACCGGTTACTTATGCCATCGAGTTAAAAATCGTTTATCACTCACGCTACTTTCGTCAGATTTACTAGTAACGGTGTCAAATGACACTGAAAAAGTCTAAAATACCCTTAGTTCTATCTTTTTTATATTTTTTCCTTTTTCTTGTCCTCTCCTTATCCTTCCATCGCGAGTCTTCTTCCATCTGTTGCTTTGGCGCGCCGCGCAGCAGGTCCGACTCCCTCACCGGCGACTCACAGTAGGCCTGCCTCCCACCTCCACAACCACACCAGATGCGCGCCGCCGTCGCCCCGGGCTTCCTCCACGTAGCACCGCGTCGTCTGCTGCTCCACGTGCACCGTCGCCGCATGCTCGCCGTGCTGCGACCATGCGGTGGTGTACTGCGCTCCTAAAATAGCAGTCGTCGCACGCGGATACGCGGTGGTGCAAGTCCACTCCAATGTCGTGGAGTCGTCGTCCGCTCCTGCGAGCGCAGTGCGAGGAGGGCCCCCGTCGGCCTCGGGTGCGGGCGAGCTGCCGCTCTGCCTCGTGCGTGGGCCGTGGCGAGCATGAGCCGGAGCTCTGCCTCGTGTGCCGTCTGCCGCCGGCGAGCTGCCGCTCCACCTCGCGGACACGCGGCAATCGGACGTGGCCACGGGCGGCACGCGCACGGGGGATTGAGGGCGTGAACGCGACGGCCTCCAACGCGCGGCACCTGCACTCGCGTCTCCCCGACAATGGCCGGCGCGGGGGAGGGCCACCCGGCCGAAGACGGCTCGAGCGTGCGCGAGGGAGGGCCGCCCGGCCACCATGGCATGCGAACGCGGGGAGGGCCGCCCTGCCGCTGTGGGAGCGCGCGGGGGAGCTCCTCCCAGCCACCGCCTGGCCGCCGTGGGCGCGCGCGGGGGAGCTCCTCCGGGTCCGGCAGGGCGGTCGTCCCGATTCGCCTCGGCGCAGCGTGCAGCATCCCGGTGGCGGCGAGAGGGCGCCGCGAGCTGCTGGCACCTGGGGGATGCGGCAGGGCGCCTTCGTCACGGTTCGCGTCGCTGTTTGTTGCGCGGCATGCACACGATCTCCACTGCCGGCTCCGCCGGCTGTGGCGCGGGAGTGAGCGGGAGCTCCGCCGCCGCGGGATCCACCGGCCATGGCGGAGGGGCAAGCAGGAGCTCCGCCGCCAGATCCGCCCGCTGTCTGCTTTCTAGGACGTAGGGACTGGGAGACCAGAGGAGGAAGGAAGAAGGGAATTTTTGACTTCTTAACTGATGGGGCCCACGTGTCAGGGTCATGAAACGGTGAAAATTTAACAGACTATGGACGAAATGGCATGAGTGGAAAAAGAGTTTTTTCGCGGTGGCATAGATGACCAATCCAATTTTTTAGTGACTTCGGTGAAACTAGCAAATTTTATGAAGCCTGCTTTCCATCGAAAACGGCCGTAATTTGCTAGGACAAACAGTCAAACACTGAATGGGTTGGGTTCTTCAAAGTGAGACAGACAGGGCTGCTACAAACCAGCACTACATGACGTTGGTTGGTGCCAATTCATACGGAAAAGAAAATATATAAACTTATCTGTGATTGTACCGTTACGTACAACGCTGAATTTTTTTTAAAAGACAGTTGCATCTTTTCCGATGGATGACTGATGATATATCGAAAAGTTTGTGAATCATCTGTCATATTGTATGTCCTGACACCTGAGGCACACGCACCCTTTTCTCTACCAAAAGTGTGGGCACCTACCAAATATATTCCCCTTTAGTTCCGAATAAAATCCTCCAGCGAAGATAGGTCACCTCATCATCAATAACATAATGATGCTTAGCTACTGAATTCCAGATTCATCAAATGAGGCTACCCTCTGCTGCGCTGCCATGTGGAGTTCAGGCCACTTGACGCTGACGAACTCGACAAGTGTTGCCCCACACAGCATTGTCCCACATACTACCATTGGTAAAAAAGCCAACAAGGCCCATGGTCCAAGGATATATTGTCAGGATTTGATCGAGCTGGAACGCTGGATGCAGTAAATTTGGATTTGCTATTTTTAACATGAATCTCCAACAAAACTCAGTTTTTTCCCCGGCACGGGCGTCCGGCCCGTCCGGACGCGGTGCTCGTGGGCCGGCCCAGCTCTTCGGCCCGCCACGCGTGGATGACACCGGCCGCCCTCACTCCCTACTCTCTCGTCCTCACTCTCTCCCCACTATCCCCTCTCCATCACGAGCTCCCCGTCGACCTCCCCGTGCGCCCGCGCCTCCTCACCGGCGGCGCCCCGCGCCCGTGCCTCCCCACTTCGCTCTCCTTTCTCTTTCCCACTCGCGTCCATGGCGGGATCCGCCGGCGGCCATGGCGGATTCGCCGGCCATGGCTAGATTCGGCACCGGCGGCCGCGGATCCGCCGAAGCCGGCCCAGGTAGGCCCCCC
>CM041630.1:60116418-60163905 GCA_023333625.1 Bothriochloa decipiens | reverse complement strand
GGGCCGACGGCGAGGGCGCCGAAGGCGCTGGAGGAGGGAGGGGAGGAAGGCGGCTGCCGCCGGGGGTGAGGTGCTGGTGAAGGACGAAGCAGCGGGCGAGGCGCTGGGTGAAGAAACGGGCGTCCGGACGTCCGGGCGCTAGTCCTTCTGTTCTTTTTAGGGGGGCCAACAAAATTCAGTTGGGTAGATGGAGTGGAATGGCAAGGCTATCCATTCTAGGTCCACGTCGTCCTAGTTGGACTTCTTGTCTAGTAAGCAAGCAAGCAAGCATGCATATAACCGACATGCACCACACAATTTTTTTGACTTCAATCAACAAATATGCTATTGAAATTTGGATCCACTTAGAAAAATCATTGGTTTACTAATTAGTTCTTTAAAAATTATTGGAGACGCTCTTAGCATGTAGTTGTCCCATAGTAATATCAAAATCCCAAAGAAAGGTTTGTCATTTGCACTCAATGCATGGCAACAAAAACATATACTAAAATTTTAGGTTATATGAGGATTTCTTTGCAAAACAACCATATGGTTTTTTCGTGCCTCTCTCTTTTGCTTGAATTTAAGGCCTGGTTTAGTTCCCTCTAAAAGTTATAATTTTTTCACTCTCTCTCCATCACATCAATATTTAGCTGCTTGCATGGAGCATTAAATGTAGGTAAAAAAAACTAATTACACAGTTTAGTTTAAAATCACGAGATGAATCTTTTGAGCCTAGTTGGTCTATGATCGGACAATATTTATCAAATAAGACGAAAGTGGTACTATTCATCGGGTTCAAAAAATACCACGATCTAAACACCCCCTAACTCATTGTTTTTTATCTAAAAAAACTAGTTAAAAGAGACAAGACATACTATCAGGTAAGTGGACAGAGCCGCATCTAGTGGGCTTATCTATTCTAGGGTTACACGTATACTAGTGACTATGACTTGGAAAAGACTCAGTTTTGGGGCACACACGTAACTTGTTTTCGAAAGGATATGCCTCCATGTAGCGGAAAAAAACGCCTCGATCCCTCCGCAAACACGTGTACGTAGCGATTGACGCAACAATGTATAGCATCTGCCTGGTCACTTTATTAGATAAGTAGAGCAATCGAGCACCTCGCCGTTCGAGCATGTGTCGCTGAAACAGGAAAAAACGTCCATTTGGAACCATCTAACATGGTACAGCCACGTAGCACGATATAGCCAGCTACCAGACGTAGGAAATGCAAGTGGATTCATCTGCAGACACACACACACACACGTAGTAGGCTATTTCGAATAGTTTATCCTCACCTGTGCTGAAAATGGCAACCCAGTTGCATCTAAAATTGTTGCAACTTTGGTGGTGGTGAGTGCAGTGCTTCAATGTTAGCATAACCGCATTGCGCATTTCGGGAAGGACGGCGGTGAATTGGCACGGTTATGAAACGAAACAGCAGTTTGCACCAGAACATGTTTGAGCTTCAGTTACAGAGTGGCAATGAAATTTAGCATTTTCATAATACATATCAGATATTTGCTTTGTACGCCGTACTATGTGCAGCATTTTTCTTTATTATAATAATTCCAGTGGCCACGAGTTGTTGAATCTTTTGCGGATCCAAGATGGTACTTTTCCTTGATATATATACACGTACCAGTTTTTCCAAATAAATTTGCAGCCAAGGTACAGCTTCCTAAATTTTTTTATGAGACTTCTTGTAGTCACCTTTTCTCCCCCATTTGAAAACAGTCCAAAAGTACGAAAATCATCAGCCACGATCTGTGACTATGTGTCCTAAGCCATCTTTTTCTAGGCACGTGTGGGCACCTACAGTACCTACAAACCAATTTTTTTTTTTTTTTTTTTGCGAAATACCTACAAACCAATTAACGAAACATCCAGACGAGATTAGTAGTGGCTTCGTCAATAATGCCGCCTCCAACCCAATCCCTAAGCCAAGAGACCCGAGATTGGGTTCTGTGTTGGCCACACGGATTTAGCACTTAGGCCACGATCGTCACGTCGGACCAGCAAAGACTGTAGCACGGTACGACCGGGGCAAAGCCTCGACACGTCCACCCCCACCCGGATGCCTGATGCTTTCCCGTCGCCGAAAGGAGGCCGAACGTTTTGAGTCTAATTAATTAATATTTAGATAATTATTAGTAAATAAAAATAAAATTGCTACAGTGTAACGGTACCGTGCAAATGCCAAATCGATGCCCCGATTCTGGCATCTAAACAAGGCGATACATACGGTGAGCAGTTTAGCGGTTGCTGGCTAGAGACAGTGACAGATGCACTACTACTACTGGGCCTTGTTTAGATTGCTAAATTTTTTCACTCTCTCTCCATCACATTAATTTTTGGACTCATGCATGGAGCGTTAAATGTAGATAAAAAAATAACTAATTACACAGTTTAGTTTGAAATCACGAGATGAATCTTTTAAACCTAGTTGGTCCACGATCGAACAATATTTATCAAATAAGACAAAAGAATTACTATTCATCAGTTTAAAATTTTTTCGTAATCTAAACAAGGCCCTAGTATAGCTACTGCTACTTCCTCTCATCGTCTTCTATTTTTAACTTCTGTAGTTCGTTCCACAGCTGCAGCTTCTGTGAAAAAAATGAGAGGTTTCGAAGGCTCGAGCCCCACCGCCACTGGTCATTGTCCAGTAGGGTCCGATGGCCCTCGGCGTACAGCGCACTGCTGCCCAGCCCAGCAGGGCCCTCAAGACTTGTGTTAGTCGTTACTGTGGTGTGACAAAGCCCTGGGGGGGTGATAACAACATCTGTGAAAGAGAGATTTACAGGGCACGGAGAGCAGCTGTCATATAGGCTTTGGACTGAAGTCCAATTGTAGTAGAAGAAGGTAAGTTATTAACAAACAGGTTTATTTAGACAGAAAAGTACACGACAGCTTCTCCAACCAAAAGTACCAAAGGCTCCCGAGGAAGCTTGCAGAGACCGACCGCGACCGGCAGGTTATGTAAGCAACCGTGCCGACTTAGCAGCAGCGGCAGCAACAATAACAGTAACAGTAACAGTAAAAACACCTTTCCAATGTCAGCATCGATGTCCTAATCTCGGATCTTTCCAAAAGCAGTACCGAGTTATCACCGCAAGATTTCAGGGTACTAACCCTGCTTGCCTCATCACATCCGAAAGCAACGGAGCATCAAAGGTCAGGTTCCATCCTGCCGGGATCGATCGAATTGTGGCTATAATATAATAACAGCATCAATTCGTGGTCTTTTTTCCTTTCAGACAGAATGAAGGATTGGCAGAAGCATCGAGCTATGTACAAGTCTGCATCTTACAGAGCATCTTCTAGCTCCACCAAAAGCAACAGCTGCCGCGGCTGAAAGAATGGGCAAGGCAAGCCGAGGCACGAAACTCTTCTAACCAAACAAAAAAAAGGAGAGAGCCTCACAGGATCGTGCGGCCGTTGCTGGTCTTCCTCTTGGCGTCCTCCCATGGCGCAGGTACCTGTGCCGAAGACCCCATGTCCAGCTCTCCTCCAATCATCAATGCCGGGAGGCCACGGTTGGCAACCGTGGAGCCGCCCATGGTCCCTCCGATGCCAAGCCCGAGGAAGTCCAGCGTTGCAGCAGGCTTGGGACCGAACAGTGGTGATGGTCCTCCCATCATCAGGTCCGGCAAGCCTGAGTTTCCACTTTCGTATGCAAGGCCAAGGCCAAGACCACCACCAGATAGCATCGCCCTGGACTCCCTCTCCATTTGCTGCTGGTTACTCCGTTGGTGGTGGTGGTGCCGCATCTCCATTTGCTGCTGGTTGCTCCTGTGGTGCGACCACCGTTGCGAACCGGATTCCATCTCCATTTGCTGCTGATAGGTTCTGTGGTGCAGCCATCGTTGCGAACTGGAATCCATCTGCATTTGCTGGTTACTCCGGTAGCTCTCCAACCCCGCCATCACCAGCTGGTGGCTCCGGTGGTGGTGCCATTGTTGCGAACTGGACTCCATCTCCCTTTGTTGGTGATTTTGGTGGTGGTCGTGGCGGTCCATATCCATTTGCTGAGTAAAACGGGGGTGCCAAGGTTGCGAACTGGACTCCATCTCCCTCCGTTGATGACTCTGGTGACGCTCCATCTCCATTTGCTGGTTCCTCCGGTACTGCCATGGTTCCGCGCTGATATCAGCCATCCTTACTTGGGGTTGCTGCTTTGATGGTGGCGATGACGAAGATGAAGAGGCAAGCCCAAACTCCTTCAAGAACGATGAGCTCGATTGTGATGCTCCAACCTCTGTTGCCTTCTGCAGGAGCGCTGTCGCGGACATGTGTGGCGCCGCCGGAGGCGGAGCGAAGGTGCCTGAATTGCTTGCGCTTGTCTGCGGGAACAGGGTGGGCGCTCCAATTGCAAGGCAAAGGAAGGTCGGATCAACGCCAATAAGATCGCGCAGAGATCTGCTCTGGGAAGTGGTGCTTGTTGTGGCTGACGCAAACAGACCGGCAAAAGTGTTGGTGGTTGTCGATGGCGCAATGGAATTGGAAACACTGCCACCCGCGCCGCAGGTTGTGCTGCTTCCATCAGTGCCAATGGCTTCTGAGGGCGAGGGGAGGAAGCAAGGAAGCATTGGGGTGTCCTTGCCCAGCAGATTGGAGACCTCAAGCTCAGCATTCTTGTACTGATCAGCTTCCTGGAAACATGTACCTTCATCTTGATCGGCTTCATCCTCTAATTTGGCAGTTACAGTTGGCACAGCAACCACCTCTGGCTCTACAACAGATAAACCAGAACAAGGAAGAACAAGTCAGGTCATCCCTATTGAGCTATTGACCAACCAAATTGGGGAAAAAGCCAAGATGCAGTGCATTGCTTTCTTGTTACATGGTAAGATTGACTTAAAGAGCAAGAGCTTGCATTAAGTCTCATCATATCTATGTATGGGCAATAAGACAAGCACACAAAGGGAACGCAAAAGGAGCATACCATCCACATTTGGCACCAATGCCACAACTGGCTGCTGCTCCAGTGGAAACGGAAGCCGTTTTGGCTCCTTTGGCAATGGAGGTGGAGATGGACGGCGTGGTGGCTCCTTTGGCAATGGAGGTGGGGACAGCCGGCGCGGTGGCTCCTTTGGCAACGGAGGTGGGGACAGCCGGCGCGGTGGTTCCTGTGGCAATGGAGGTGGAGCCGGGCGGGGCGGTGGCTCCTGTGGCAATGGAGGTGGTGGAGATGGAATGCGCTGTGGCTCCTCTGGCACCATCTCCACTGGCTGAGGCTCCTCCACCTCGGCCACGGCAGAATCCTCGTTCTCCTCCTCTCCCTTGTCGATGTCCTTGTCAACATTCTCCTCGGCTTCCAAATCAGGCGGGCGAGGAGATGGCGGCGCCGGTGGCGCCAGCACCCTGCCGGTCTCCTCCCCGAGAGCGCCGCAGAAGGCGCGATGCGTCACGAAGCTATCCCGTCTGAAGCAAGCAAGCACAGCATCCGATGAATGAATCAAATCAAACGAGGAAAAAACGCAAGTTTTTTTTTTCTTCCGCATCGGGGCTGAGGAGGAAGAAGAAGAAGCAAGCAAGCAAAGTAATCACGGCGGGTGACGCACCTGGTGAAGAGCGTGCCGCAGTCGCAGCGGTACTCGCGGGTGCCGCAGGTCTTGGCGTGCGCCTTGAGGTCGGCCTGGACGGCGTACCGCTTGCCGCACCGCGGGCACGCCCACCGCTTCTCCCCGTGCTTGCGGCAGAAGTGCTTCTTGATCCCGGTGAGGTCCCCAAGCGCCCGCGCCGGGGAGTGGTGCACGCACCAGGGCTCGGGGCACACGTACACCCGGCGCCGCGGCGGCGCCGCGCCCGGCCCGCGCTGCCGCAGCCGCCACGGCAGGTTGTGGCCCCGGCGGTGCAGCTGCAGGTTCTGGTCCCGCTGGAAGCCCTTGCCGCACACCTCGCACACGAAGCGGTTCGTGGCCAGCAGCGTCCCCGGCGACAGCGCGATCACCTCGGCGTCCGGATCTGCGGCCGGCCGCGGGCAGGGTCAAGCAAGCAAGCAAACGAACCGTCAGAGCACGCCCGGAGGTAGTAGCAGTAGCACGCACGCACTGACGCACACCAACCCCAAAGCAACCGCGGGCGGGGCGGGCACAGACCTGGCGTCCCGGGGAGGTTCCGCTTCTTCTTGACCGGAGCCGGCGCCGCGGCCGCCAAGGGAGACACCGCCTCCGCCGCCAGCGCCTCCTGCTGGGGCCCCGCCTCCGGGTGCGGCGGCTGCATCGCCACCGGCGCTCGATCTGTGTCCCGCTCCGTCCCAGCCCCCTGGCCCCGCCTTACTCACTGACTGAATCCGCCGGCGCTCGGGAGAAGGTCCGTCCGTCCGTGTGTACAGCGCGCGGCGGCGCAGCGGGCGGGCGGTGGAGGACTGGGGATTTTTTTTTCCTTTTCCCTTGCCTTGCCTTCCCTTGCCCCTCTCTCTCTGTTGTGCTTGCTTTTTCCTCTAGCTCGCCTCTCTCTCCCTCTCTCTTTTGGGGCTTCGCCGATTATTTTTGCGGCTTGCTTTTCTATTGGGGAGGCCGCGAGAGCGACAGCGAGACGAGCCCGGCCGAATGGAGTGGCCGAGTGGGAGTCAGGACGAGGGCGAGGGGGGATGAGGCGACGAGACGACAGGCCCGGCGCGCGGGGGCGTGGGGGTGGCTGGCTGGGGGCGGCCGCTGCAGCAGGCTGTACGCGCACTCGGGGAGGCAAAGGCAGCCGCAGCCGCAGCCGTAGCAGGGCCAGCCAGGCAGGCAGGCTCCCGTCGCGTCGCACGCCACCGCACCAAGCCGAAGTGTCGCCGAGTGCCGAGGAGGGGAGGCCACCACCAGCAGCCAAGGACCGATCCAAACCCATGCCGATGCCGCCCCGCGACGCGAGGCGTGGCGCACGTGGTCGCCCCCGCCGCGGTTTTATTACTGCTGCGACTCTAGAGTCCGCCCTGCTTTGCCTTCCTGCTCTATCTACCGGTACCGGCCGCCTCATGGCTTGGCTTCAGAGATCAGAGACCGGGGCTCGGCTCACGCGGCCACTGGCCACGCCGCCGTTTCGCCGGTGAAGTGTGAGCGTGTGACGGTGTGAGTTGATGAGATGCTCGTTGCACCGGCGATGAGTGGTGGACCGTGGACGGTGGTCAGGTCAAGTGGGCAAAGCCAAGCCAGGGCAACGGAACGGATGCCAAAAGTCGTTGATGCTGTTTACCTGGACACAGAAAAGGGCGGTATGGGGTGTGGATCCGCGCGCGCACTCGATAATCAGCCCGGGAAAAGCCTGGCCGCGGTGCCCCGGCGGCCCCCGGCGCGACGACGGAGCGGCTGGCCTTGCTGGTTGCTGGCTGCCACGGCCCCCGGACCGGCCACCCTCGGACCCTCCCTCCCTACTCCCTACTCCCTAGTGTCCATGATCATCTGTGCCTGTGCCTGTGCCTGTGCCAGTGCGTGCGTGTGTAGCAGGCTACAGTGCGTGCGTCTCCTCATACCAGCGACAGCAGCCAGCGCCGAGCGGAAGACACGAGCGAGATGGGATCCGATCCAGGAAAAGTCAGCAGCGATCCGGGATTGCGAAAAAATTCGATGAATAGTAACTTTTTTTGTCTTATTTGATAAATATTGTCTAATCGTGGACCAACTAGGCTTAAAAGATTCATATCGTGATTTTAAATTAGTTATTTTTTACCTACATTTAATGCTCCATACATGAGTCCAAAAATTGATGTGACAGAGAGAAAGTGAAAAAATTTGACAATCTAAACAAGACCTCGATTTAGGCCTTTTTTTAGCTTATCAAATTTGGCCACCAAATTTAATATACAGAATTCCTATTCTTCGTTATATCAAAATGTCGGTATATGTATGAAGTACTAAATATAGATAAAATCAAAAACTAATTGTATAATTTTGTTATACTTTACGAGACGAATATTTTGAACCTAATTAGTCAAATTTTAAATAATTTTTATAAATATAAATAAAATATTATAAAAATTCCGCTATAAAAATTTCAGCGTCAATTTAACGAACTAAACTTAAGTCCTTGGTTTCAGTGCTCGCCGAGGCAGCCTGGGTCTGGCGTGCATGGCCCTGGCCTGGCTGACTTGTCGTGCGGGCCTGCACGCGCGGGGGTGGTTGACCGCCGCCGCAGAGGCCAGAGGGGATATAGCAGTAGCAGCTCGTGAACCGGCTCGTCGTCGCGTTGCTTGCGGTTGCTTTTGCTACGCGCGTCTTGGGATGGCTATGACGCTATTTTACCGTGGGTTCAGTGCGAATATTATTTCCACTCACTTTTAGCTGCCGTTGCAAGGCACCGCGAGACCCCCAGCGTTTTGCTCGGGATTATGCCTGCCGCTGTGCATGCACGGAACGGAACGGGGAGTGCTGCGCAAGGAACGACGCTGCGATGGCGTGTGGGTTCCATGACCGCTTCTCCCTCCCTCCATAACTTTTGTGTTACTTTTTTTTTCCCGAGAGAGCAAGATCACATGGTTAGGACAGGATTTGATGCGTTCCTTTTGGGGTTAGTACGTGTATACCCTACCTGCTACTGTTACCTAGGGTACACACTAGTAGTAGTACCTGATAAGGTTTTCTCCGTCGTTTTCTATCATGTGTCGATTTGATTTGCCAGATAGTTAATGGTTCGACGTCCATACAGTCTTTGCTTTTCCAACACCGTCGGAGCCATCCTATTCTTTTTTGCTTGTTTGGTAATATGTTGTTTTCCTTATGACTTCGTTCATCCTATGTAGATTTAGAAGTTAAGTTACTGTCAACTTATAAGATCTAAACCTATGTAGAACTTGTTAGATTCGCCGTGGTGGAACCTACTCACCCAATGTATTTGACTATAGTTATATTGCGAAATAAAAAACTAAATGAGACAGACCTTCACTTTCACATGATTTTATTAGTTTTCGCTAAGAAATGGTTATGCCGACAAACAGAAGGTTGCTGCCATCTTGCAAAAAAAAAAAAAGTACCAATGCTTATTACTCTTGCCGTCAATTTTGAAGAGTTAAAGCATCTTATTTTGATCAAATTTATACGATAAGATAATAACATTTAGGATATCAATTAAGTGTCGTTGATTGTTCGTTAACTAAATTTTCATAGTGTACTTAATTGATGTCATAATTTTAAAATGCTTTGATTCTCCAAAATTCTTAGAATGCTTTACAATTTGAGACAGAGCAGTACCAAATAAGTATCATTAAATTCGTCGTGAAGTATAGTGTGACTTTTACCAAACCTAGAATGACATCCTCTTTTGATGGAGACATTACGTATATTTCTTTAATATATAAAATCGTATATTCCGTTACCTACTATGCTCCTTTTTACACATGGCTATGCTACAGTCTACAGTACGAAGGTAGCCTTGTCCATTTCCCTTTCACTAGCTTTTTCCTACCACTCGTGGCCTGTACTAGATGAGTGGTGCACTGTGACAAACGAGCGCATAAAATACATTCCCACGTAGCGTTCACTCCTTTCATTTCAAATCACAACTACCGCGGAGGATTCCATTTGCCACCTTTCTTTATTGGGAATATATATGCAGTACCGACATCGTGAATTACTTGTAATAATAATAACTAATAAAACAAACGGACCCGCTGTAAAATTAAATTAAAGGTCACTCCATATGTCGCACTAGTCTATTTTGCATGGTTGGATGGTCTCTGTTTTTCCTCCGTGACTCACACTGATGAGTTGAGTGAGTCACAGGTACTCCTCATTCTGCTTGTGGTCCACGTCCGCTCCACAAAAAGGTTCCCCTGTGTCGCGTGCTGCATTTGGCATTGCCATTTGCGACGCAAAGTGCGTAGCCGTGTTTGGAATGGCCGGCTGAAAAGGTTCCCACCTGGATGCTTGGACTGTAAAAGCTAGCCGGGCACAGTGATCGAAGTCCCATCAGTGATCAATCACCACCAAGCAATGCATGATAAACGGCACTAGTACTATTATCGCAGCAAGCCAAGAGCCAAGGAGCTGGAGATAAGGCAGGCAGTGCAATCGGCCTCACAACAAAAGTTTTCAGCTCCTTATTCGCGGTAATCTGCTGATTTAACAGGTGAACGGATTATCCGCTCCTTATTCGCCGGAGAAAAAAGTTTTCAGCTCCGCAACAAAAGGGCGCGGATAAATGCTTGCGTCCAAGCAGGACGGGACAAGTGTGAGCAAATGCGCCACTCCAGTCCAATGATTCAGTGGAATCGATCGATGTGTCGTGCCTCCGTGGACGATTTGAGATGAGAGGAGACGAGGGTCATTTTCAGACAGCCGAATCCCATGATTGTTCGCTAAGCTACGTGTTGGCTCGGCGGCAGAGTGAGATAAGCTACGCACTCTACTGTGGAGTATAGCGAAGATAAGTGAATCATTCCACTGATAGTTACAAACAGCTTAACAGCACCCGGATTCATGGGCTGAAATGATTTTATTCTTTCCGGTTCCGGAATAGCAGCCGAGCGAGCAAGCGAGAATCTTGCCGCGGTGATGTGAGAAGCTCAGATAGGTTCTCCACGTCAGTTCGGCCAACCGATTTGACCCAACGCACAGTAACCGCAGATGAGATGAGAGCAACGGGAGCACGGACCACGGAGTACTGTGCACAGTGTGAACTGTGAAGATCAGGCGATCAGAGAATGGCCCATGGCCTGCACTCACTCTCTGATCACCCAGATCAGCTCGAGACCTCCGGTCTACTCGTACTCACTTTTCTCTGTCTCACAAGTCACAAATGAGATCGGGACCGAGCAGTAGCTCGGATGGTGAGCTCTCCCAGTGGGGAAGCCACCGATCGTGAGTTCGAGGACTACTCAACTCAGTGATTTCCCACCTAGAGATTTATTCTCCAAAAATAATCTTACAGGTCCTCAACGTACGCGTGGAACGACAATAGTACTGTAACGTGCACTTTGCTTGCAAAGTCTTTAGGATTTCGTCGATACGTAGAAAGACACGTGGTGTGTGTATATTTTATAGGTATAGCGTGTCCTCTGACACGTGGTGTCTAGCGTGTCCTCTGGTAAATACTATAGCTGTATAGTCCAGACTAAAAAAGGTTACAAATGAGATCGGTAAAGAGATATAGAAATAATAATAATAATATGCGCTGTAACGTGCACTTTGCTTGCAAAGTCTTTAGGATTTCGTTGTATATTTTATAGGTATAGCGTGTCCTCTGACACGTGGTGTGTGTATAGTTTATAGGTCTAGCGTGTCCTCTGGTAGATACTATAGCTGTACTCTAGTAGTCCAGACTAAAAAAATTTACAAATGAGATCGGTAAAGAAATATAGAAATAATAATAATAATATGCGCTATAACGTGCACTTTGCTTGCAAAGTCTTTAAGATTTCGTCGATATGTAGAAAGACATGTGGTGTGTGTATATTTTATAGGTATAGCGTGTCCTCTGACACGTGGTGTGTGTATAGTTTATAGGTCTAGCGTGTCCTCTGGTAGATACTATAGCTGTATTCTAGTAGTCCAGACTAAAAAAAAGTTATAAATGAGATCGGTAAAGAAATATAGAAATAATAATAATAATATGCGCTGATAAATGTTGCGGAAACGGCCCATGGACTATTTCAACGGCATCCCCTTTAAGAATGCAACAGTTTTGTCTGCCAGACATGCCGTGTGCAACAACTTGCCGGTGATGTGTGTGTTTAAGGGTACGTTTAGATACTACAGCTGTACTCTAGGGTTAGACTAAAAAAAATCACAGATGAGATCGGTAAAGAAATATAGAAATAATAATAATAATAATAATATACGCTGATAAATGTTGCGGAAACGGCCCATGGACTATTTCAACAGCATCCCCTTTAAGAATGCAACAGTTTTGTCTGCCAGACATGCCGCGTGCAACAACTTGCCCAACAGCACCACACATCTGGATGAAAATTTCGCGACACGGAAAAAGATATTTTCTTCTTTCTTACCCCAAGCCCCAAGGGCAGACACGAGGATTGTTCTGCCAGCCTTTTTATCTTCTTGGAACACAAGGGTCCGGGTCCGGCGTGGCTGGAGCTGGACGACGAAGGCGACAAGTGACAACAAATAAATAACGACACTTGCTCACAGGTCCAGGGATGGCTTCTGTGGAACCCGTGACAACGACCTCGATGCAAGCGTTGGTGTGCTCTCTACCTCGGTTCACATGGGTATATATAGAATTTATATTATAGATTATAGATAGATATTAATCGGACGGACATGTTTGGGGGGAAATCGTCATGGGTGGATGGGCGACAGCGACGGCGCGCCCGTGCCGAAAGCCAGGAACCACCCTGTTTTTGGAAGCTTATTACTACTACTACTACTAACTGTGATGACGCCCCGGGGATAACGTAGATTATTAACAAAACGGGACCTGAAACGGCTCCCGGTCCGGGAGCTCTCCGCGTCGGGCCATGGCTCGCGCTACCGACCCCGAAAAAGGCGGGGCACCGCGGCAGCAGCGTCAGCGTCCGTCGCGAGACGGGAATCGTCGTTCGTCACGGCAGGAACGCGATTGATTGCGCTTTCGACGGTGTAACCTGCGCTGCAAATTACGGAAAGTAAACGGAAGGTAACAGCTAGCAGGAGAATATTTCAGCTCCAGCTCTTTCCATGGGTAGGCGGGGATTTGAAAGCTTTAAGCGCACTCGACGCGAGCGCGACTCACCGACACAGGAACGGCTGGGAATGCCAATCTCGTGTCAATACTGCTGCAGCAGATAGGGTGCACTTCCGGTAGCTATCTGGGCCTGGTACCAGGGCCTGACCTGGGCTGCTCTATCTCTGGACCAGATCATCTTGGGGTTTTTTTTTTTTATCTCCCGACTTCATTCAACTCTCAAGCCAGATTCAAAAGATGTCCAGGTTTGATGAGCTGATTGATCATCTACTGTAGATTAGATCGCAACATAGATAACATAACACACATCTCCAACCATATATATACAACAAAACCTCTAAACTGAAACGACATGAACATTCGGCAGCCATTGCACTAAGACCTGCAGGTGCGATATACCTCACCCCGCATCACATCTACTGGTCCATGATCCAGCGTATATCGATCCGGGCCAAGATACATGCCGGTCTTCTCCATAAGGGCCAGGCCTTCCTCCCTTCCATACCGTGAAGAATAAAGCTTCAGGTATTCGATATCCTGCGTTTGAAAAGGAACAAGAAACAGTCATCAAACAGGACAAACATCGACCAATCTTATAGTGTTTCATATTTCCAATTCCAATGGAAATCAATTGAACACGTGAGGTTGGTTCCTAACACTCTAGTTCAGAAGTAACCCTTGGATCACAAAGCTTCGGTAGGACACAGTCTAGTTCAGATATAGTTCTAAGCAAATACTTTCAATCTGATTATTTCTAACTCCATGCTCAAAAGCTAGATTGTTTAAGAAAAATAATCAATAAAAAAATTATCACCTGCATGCCACTGAGAATGCGCTCTAGCCGGGTGGAAGCAACTGGTTCATGTGACGAAGAAAACACTTCACCAGGGTAAAACAGGACACCATCCCCAGGAGGAAGGCCACGTCGGAAACAGATCTGTGGCACCACCAGGTTAGAAAATCAGAAATGAAGCAATAGTTGATGATTGCAAAGGTACAGCTGAGCTCAGTCAGAACAACCATGTACCATGATTTCAAGAATAAGAATACAAAATGGTTTGCTCAAACATTAACTGCAGAGAAATTATAATCTCAATGTAAACTAAAACCCAAAATCTATTCCCAAACAAAGACTAGAATTAAACTTTTAAGCTGAGTTGTGTCACCAGAATGCTATTATATAAAACAAGAATCACTAGCCACTTGCATATTTGCTAGTGTCTCAGTGTTGAAGTAAAAGAGAAGTGTCATTAGCATGCTAATTTTGGTCATTAGCAAATAACTAGCACGACAGTTAGTCCATTCAATTTTAGTCTTACTTTCTCTAGATGTACAGGAGCAGCATGAGCACCACCACAGCATCTTACTGGCTTACAGCCTTACAGTCTATACACTCAGACACTTGGATATGCAAGGCTTCAACAATCAAACCTAAGGTCACATACACAGGTAACTTTTTGTCACATGACCTAATACTTCTCTGTAGTTTTAACATCTTTCAAAACAAAGATTAAATCACAAGACTATCAGTATATACTGCAAGTCTTGCAATAGGGGACAGGTAAATATTCAAAATAGGACAATAAGCAGTTGGTAAATATTCAAAAACACTTCGCATGCCCCACAGTATACCTCAGCACTTGGGATCATAGCCTTCTCATAGCAGTTGGCACCCCAATAAAGGAATCCTGTCCCACCTTCCTTCCACACTCTCCACATCACAGCCCGGTGCTGGGTTCCACGCATCCCAATGTGCCAATTTGGTTGAGGATCAGAAGGGCCCATACAGACATATGTCCACCACTCCTAAGTAGAATCCAGATAATCCCATCAAGATATAAATTTTAAAGATAACAGAGAACTGCATGCTTGAATGGTAAATGAAAGTTTGCAATAAATGAGAAAAAAAAACAAAATATTGACTGGTACAGTTTTTCAAAAGAGTAGGCTGTATGCTCCAATGCAGACTGCAGTAACTAAAATAAAGATAACAGTGCATAGGAAACATAACCATACATTTAAGACTGTATGCATAGTCCTGCATGTACTCAACAGAAAAGAAATTCCCTAAACTCATAGCATCATTGCTAGGATCTCATAAAATATGAAGAAATCACTCAATCACTAGAGAAGAAATCTTGGTCTCTCCACCACAGCCAGCAACAATACATACCAAAATACTAGATACAAAGGGCCGGTGTCAGAGCACCAGATGACAATAGAAACAGCAAAAGAAAAAAGAACAGTAAAATGTGACAATGAATTGTTTGTTTATTAAAATATTTCATAAATGTATGAAACTGGGTGCTCTCATTCGATTACATTACTTAATTTTATACTGTTAGAATCAATGCTAGTTGGACAAAAAAAAATAACGTGATATCATTAACCCTATCTGAGAATGGACTAAAATGCAACTAAAAAGACCAACATTGTTTATGAATTTACTATTTTGGAGGAATAGAATCTTCTTACCTCACCAAGATCAGGCCGTAATTCAGCGATAATATCCTTCACTAGGTCTTCTCTTGTGCCAAGAACCCATTCACTGTATAAGAAGACAACAGATCAATAACCGAGGTGGCTTATTGGCCGAGATTGATGTATTGTAACATTATCATTAGTTTGCGCCAGGCCCCCAGTGCTTCTTCTAGCCTCTGACACATCTAACATTCATGCCATGACACTACATCCCCAACATGTATTGGAGAGAAGTTCCATCAGATTGTCAGTGCTATGTAATCATAGTGCCAGTGCCTTGTGAGTAGGGGGATTTTTTTTTCTAACACAGGTTAAGGGTTCAATCTATTTTGGCCTAAATTTTACGGTTAACATTGATTCTCAAGACCTTGCCCAATTAATACATAAGCTAGGGTCCTCAACCCTGATTCATAAGGAAACTGTGCAAGATCATTAACAAGCTGAACCTTATTTGTTTCTCCCTCAGTTCCAAATTATAAGTCGCTTTGACTTTTTTTAGTTCACCCATTTTGCCATGTATCTAGACATATTATTATATCTAGATGCATAGCAAAATGGATGTACCAAAAAAGTCAAAACGACTTAAAAATTTCAAATGGAGGGAGTATGTTAGTAGAATACTAGAATCTATGTACCATAACCATGAAACAGTATATCACAAGTATAATAGCCAAGTGAAAGTGAATAAATGGTACAACATATTATGAAAACATCTCCATATGATGTTGTGGCTACACACGCATGTTGGTTCAGTGGTAAATGTCTTTTTTCACAACCAAGCCTGAGAACATTCACCCTTCAATGTCATCCCCCACAAAATTTAGCAAGCTAGTAAAATACAAAAATAAGACAGCAGCAGCGGATACCTTGTGCAAAAGATTTGTGTATGCGGACGCAGAACATTTGGAACTTTCACAAAAGCTTCAAATGTAGAGGGAGCCAGTTCAGAGCCACTTGGGCCTACACAGATCATTGAAACTGTAAGAAAATATATCTTTATATGCTAGAGAAATTCGTGACTTGTCAACCATAATGTCTTCTATAGGCACAATCATCTAAATTTCCAGAACCTAACACTAACAATGCACCAGGAAAGTGACAGAATATTTTCTAGTTTCTCTGCTAAGCTTCATGTTATCTGTACCTAATGTTAAAGCATGGCAATTTCTTTCTCCTCCCTCACTCCCTCCCACCCCTCTTGGTCCGTCACTCTCTGTCCTGTCCATCTGTCCCTCCTTGCACCCCTTCTCACTTTCCCAGATGGTAGTAGACCCATGGCAGCAGTCCACCCAGCAGAGGTAGACTATATTCCCCTGACCCCTCCAACACGGTGTTGGTTACAGTTTGAACCTGCCAAACCTTCACTAGTGTCGCACCACTTAATGTCGTGGCTTGGCCGCCTGAGCCCATGCACATTGGCACACTGAGTGAACCACACGCTACTACCAACCTACTTATGCTTTCATCTTGGCTTCACATAAAACGGTTAACACGGGAATGGTGGCATTGACTCCAATCTCCAAAAGCCTTATATGTTGGTCTAACAAACCCTCAACAACCAAGGTAGAGCTAAACTCCTAGCAATCTGACATCAATATACACATGAGCCACCATGGGCCAAATTCAGGGTCAGATGTCACATCACGATTCGGCGCACACACATGTAGCTTGTCTTTCGTCTTTCATAACCTCACAAGTCACAACAGGTGCACATAAAAGCTACTCATTTAACCCAAGTCAATTTCTCATACGGAATTAATCCTTTATTGCATGTAGCATTTGGTATAGGCATTGAAAATTTGAAATTTATTTGGTTTGATTAAAATAAGGTTGAGCCAAGCTCAATTAAATACAATAAAGATGGCTAGATCATTATCATTGGTACGTGATCGTGCAAGAAGTTGCACATCCCGCACAACTAGACAGTTATAAAAAGGTCTATCGTTGTGAACACGACCCAAGTATGAAAGTATGTTTCTAAATAGAGGCAATGTCATTGAGGGAGGGAAAAAAGGCCATCAGATTTTGTCTTATACTCACCACAATAGTAAGTTGTCAAAATTCGCACATCAGGTGCATATGACCTTAGCTCATTAGAGATGTTGCATATCATGTCATACTGTTCCACATTTAATGGCTGAAATGTTGGAAACAATTGTAAGATTACTATAGGGAAATTCGTCTTCGATAGTTGAAGTGACAAAGAAGAGACTTTAACAATATAGTTCCTTCAATAATCATTACAAAGAATAGAAACGATTATGTTGGCAACTTCAATGACTTTATTATCAAACCTCTAAAACCATGGTCAGTTATGCAGTGGCATTGCAAATACAAGCTTCCTTCACCATTAAAACTTGTGAGTGATCCATAATGACTGTTGCACGTTTCAATTAGAGCTGTGTACTTCCTTAACCATCATTTCTATTTGTATCTAAGATGCCATAACAGATACTACTTTATACAGTACTGGGTGTAATTAAAAACTACATAGCAAATAATTTTTTTCATCAAAATTAGACAGAAACGCGTAAAATATCATACCTTTTCTTTCAGAAAAAATAGAAATGTATTGAGAAATGGTATAGCTTCCAATGGCTAATTGCTATCAATGATATTAGTTCCAAGATTGAGTTAAACAGGCCATGCTATGAACTGAAAGTCGATATGGGACCAGGAGGGACACTACAAGCTGAGTGAAAATTCAACCTTCTGTTGCAGGGCATGTCCAGGACGTGCATAATAAAGCTAAAAGGAGAATCCAAAGGAGTAACTCCATATTCTCGATTGCAAGTAGAGTGGACATTGGAAACCATACCCATAACTGCAACAAGTTTCTCCCTAGTCCTTACTCCATGCATCTGCACGGGTTCCCCAGAAATCAGGACATAGCAGAAAAGGTAAAATAACGCACCTCATCCCACAAATAGAAGTAAGCCTTGGACCAATGAGGCTTTGATTTTAAGATTTCAACCTCTCTCCTCAGGGAATTTTTTGCAGCATCCGTACTGTTAACAAGGAGACAAATTAATTAAAGCAACAAGCTGAATCAGATAAGATGATATAAAATTTAGAAGGATTAAGTGATACCATGATAGGATAGGTGCGTAGGGTACAGCATATGCTGCTAATCTTGGGTCAGAGTAATATTCATTAGCCTTCGGATGATCAGCTAAAAGAACAGAAGAGTAAAAAATGACATTACATAAGTTCAATGAACTAGTATATTCTTTTATGTGAGGAAAAAAATCCAAGCATTACCAGGCCAAGGGCATGTGTATGCTAGAATGCGCATGCTATCACCCCATCTGCAGAAAAATGGACTAATTCTATATTGGAGGAGCCACCTAAAGTGATGATCCAGTGCACTATACCATCCTTCAGTGCCATGCTCCAAACAGAATCGATCTTCAATGACAGTTTCAGATATCTAACATGTAGTCAAAGGAGAACGCATCCATATGTCCATAACTCAAATGTGAATTGTTAGTAGCTGCAACAAGACACTGATATGACAATTCAATCATAAATTCTAATATGTGGTTCTGATTACGTGTTGCTGCCATGGGGCTGATTGGGGGACGACTGCGGATCTTGTAGATGAACATGTTGCATGGATGAAGGACAGGATTTCACACCCGTTCTCACCGACAAGGAGGGTGAGACACGTGCGCAGGAGAAGCGTTGGTGACTGAAGCAGGGGTCAAGAGATGATGAGAACCCATAGTTACTGGGAACATGGAACTATACCATTTCCTCATCTTGGCAGAACATTGTTCCTGTTCCAGGAACATGGGAACAATCTCGTCCGCCTTGTCGAAACCTGTCTTAAATAGGGTATTGCATTCCTTGACCCATTGACCTATGTACATCACCCCTTATATCATATAGGGACCCAAACTTGACCACCAAATAGACCTAAAGATAGAAACCTCATACATTGAATACATTCCTTCATCAATTCAACTTTCCAAAGTCCAAACTGAACTCTAATTTCCAAATCCTATCGCAACCTTTCATAAACCAAACTTATGTCAAAACATCTTAAAACAAGTCGTCAAGGCCCCCCTATGTAGATCAAGAAAGGCAAGAGTACAGCTACCCTACAGCACAAGACATGTCCCTTCTGCTAGTTTGGCTAGGGCAGCAGCAATTCTAACACTGCCTTCTGTTGCTGCAGGTTCTGCTGGCAAAGCAGGCCCATGAGGCGCAGCCCATTGCACCTAGTCTCATAATAGTTGCACAGAAATGGAAATGGCACATAGTAAAAAGGAATTGCGAGGATACACCAAAAACAGCAGGTAAAGAAGGTGTCACTGGGAGAGTGAAATCCCAAACAGTAAGACTTAACTTCAAGCGAACTGAAACATTGTTCATAACATCTTCATCCATCATGTCTCCAAATCCATTATTCTCTTGACAGTCCTGGAGTGCTGGATTATCCAACACCCTCCTCAGTGCAGTAGAAGCTGATGTTAGTCTTTGTACCTAAATGTTATAGCACATTTAGAAAAAAAAAGGAATGACATGGTTAATCCTTAAGAATATATTATCAGAGCAGAATACCATTTCCTCTGGTGACGAGTAGTCTCTGGGTCCAGTGAGCTCAAGACAACTTTTTAATTCTCTATATAGCCTGTACTTTTCAGATTTTGGTAGAGATTCTGTTCTGGAACTGCTACCAGAAATTAGGTCAGTAAGACAGTATAGCCCAGAAATCAAAGCTAATGTCACCTGGGCATTTGTGTCCACTTGCAAGTATCATATCATGACACTTAAACTTGGGATTCTTGTTCAAGAGTGGTGTGAAACAATTTCTTTACAGTAATGTAGTTGTGTCATACTTACTTGACCCTGAATCCTTCCAGATTTTTTATAAAGGTAAACATGTATAGCAGGTAAACTTACAATGTTACTCAAGGTTCTGAATTTGACATCTCAAGTAACAAATTTCAATAAAAGCTATATATCACTTAATTAATAATCATTCCACCACAGTATATCCGATCTATTCATATAGAATGTGCTTAATGGTGTCTCTTGTTCTAACATACATGTGAACATTTGGGCCAGCATTGTAAGTAAGAATTAGTTTTTCTGCCCAAGCATGCCAAACAAGATGGATCTTTTGGGTGCTCTTTTCTGTAAGACTAACGGAAACTTTTTTTACTAATACAACAGATAGAAATGAGCAAGGAAGGGCTTACTCTTCTGTCTTAACTGCAGTGATGAATATTTCACCCTCATATAAACCAGGCGGTTGCCCACATGGAACATTTAATGATACCCAAACTGCAGATGTCTCCCTGCACAAGCAAAGTCAAATCTACATATATATATATATATAAGAGAAAAATAGTAGATGCAAATCAGATTTCCAAAGCACAGAAACAGTACCCTGGTTGAAGATTTACTTGAGGACTGAGTGGATCAATAGGAACAAGAGCATCTGGTACACCTAAGATGGGCACCACACGTCGCAAAGTTATGGACTGACCAACGACTAACCTGGTACAACACTGTTATAATCACCAGAATAGAACTGCGCAAATGCTGATCTTCCCCAATAAAGATGTTCTCAATTTTAAACAAACAAACCTGTCTCCTGAGGAGGAGCAGAGATCGGTGCATTGTATCAGCACAGACCCTGCAATACCTGAAGTTGCCCACGAAACCTTTGGGCGTAAAGCAATTTGAAAACTTTCCCTTTCATTTCTTGCTGCCAAAAGGTTGACCTAAAGGAAAATATAAAGTTTGGAAATTTTGTTAAGTAACATAATCAAATAGTAACAAGTCAAATCACGACTGAAAGCACAATGAATCTGATCACAATTGAAAAATGCAACACCACATTTAAAAGAACAAGGAACAGAAGTGTCTTGGGTGTGTGCATGTTGTGGGAAGGTTCTTTTACTCCCCCAGTGTATTCCCTTCTTTCTTAATGGAATGATGCACAATTCTCTTGGGTGTTTGAGAAATGAGAAAGAAAACACTCCATATATCAGGGAAACAGCTGAACAGTATAACATATTCTTAGTCACATGCTGAGGCAAGAAACCAGTGCCAACAAAAGGTAATCAAAACTTACTTTATCTAGAGGTCGAGGTGCTTCTTGCTGGCTAACATTTGATGTGCTGGGCATAGACCAGACGTGCAAAAGATCTTCTGAGTGTACTTTTGTAGGATCAATCACACCAGCACCTAGATTTGTACCCCGCAAGCCTCCATCCACCCATCCATAGCTAGTCCCTCCTCCAGCTACACCTTCAACAGGCGGTACTGAAACATTTTGTGTCTTTCCTCCTGTGATGACACAAAGGAGAATGATCTACAGTCAAAGACCAAAGTGGGATTTACGCAACAAGGTTACTATATCGAATGGATGTCAATTTAAATCTAAAAATAACACAAAATCTCTCATTGTTAGTAAGAAAGCTATTGCTCATTATGAACCAGAAATTACGGTATACAAAAGGTTTTCAGCCTATGATATACTGTGCAACAAAATGCAAACTGCCAGTATACGAGGCTGCAATGCACTTGACATGGAAAGAAATGAAACAATGTCGAGACCCATGGATAAAGAAATGTGCAAGCTATGAACACTATGTTAATCATCCCCATCCCTCTGAATAATACAGTATGGTCAGTTCATGTGCTTAGCTCAACTAATACATGTTTCCCACCACAACTTTGTAGGAAAACTAGTGTCCTCTGATACATTAAAATATGGGAAGGATCTACTGTAAACCCATCACTTGACGCCTAAACAAACCTCATCCTAAAGTCTGATGTACTGAGATATCAAGATATCACCTCAAATATGGATGTGCACAACATGTTTCTCCATCTAAGTATGAGATAGGTATAGGTGTGTACATTAGGTAGAACAAGGGACCAAGTCCGAGCTTAGTCACACATATGAGTAAAATTCCTTGAGCCTGCACAGAAATGGTGCATCTCAAGCCAATTAGCCATTAGCCATTCAGTCTCACCATTTTATTGCTTCACTACCATCCCTAAACCTTTTGGCTTGATCCATTTCCTATATTGAAGCATTCAAGGTTAAGCCAAACTGATAGCATGGTTTTGGCCTCCAAGTAACAATGACATAAAATACATGATAACACACTTTTTTGCTCACGACTGACTGTATTGAATTGTCAATGGCCCCAGCGAATGACAGTACGAGCTTGACCATCCCCATCAAAGTTGTGTTCACATTACGCCATTAAGCTCAAACAAATATCAGTAACTGCTGTCCAATGGAATCGATTGACAATCGAATAACCTATACAGTGGATTACACATCTACACAAGCAACGAGCAAACGAGCCACATCGAGAGCACACCGCGAGCTCATCTGGTGGGAACTGCAATTCACCGCCGACCAGCTCTACACGCGGAGTAAGTGAAGCGAACATGGTAAATCCCGGAGCATACAACGGAGCCTGGTCGCTCGATCGAGGTGTCCCGGCGAGCAACACAGTTCAATCAAACGGCTAAGGAAGGAGGATCGAGGAATCAATGGCTGTACCTGCGACGGAGTTGGAATCGCTTGGGTCCATCACGGCGCCGGCGGAAGGAGGACGGATCCGGAAGCGCAGCGGCGGTGGCGCGCAGCGCTTACGAGTGGGAAGTGGTGCGGGGAAGGGCTGATGGAATGGGGGAAGGAGGAGTGGAGGGAGCAGTTGCTGTGTGTTCTCAAGACCCCCGGTCTCTCACGGAATCGGAAGCGGCGGGGAGAGGGGCAACAGGCAGACGCAGGCGGGTAGCCCCGACCTTACCGACGGCGGCGTGGCGGTCTGGCGGGGATCAATGATCACTCCTGGTGACTCTGGCTGTCGTGCTGCGGTGCCTGCGTGGAGGTGGGCTGCTGCCTGGTGGCACTCTGCGTCTGCTACAGGGGCGGACCGGAAAGCTCCTCGGTTCGAGGCTTTGTTGCCTTGCCAAACGCGATACGCATACTTCCTCCCGTGAGCCCGTGACAAGGCAGGGTACGTGCGCAGCAGGCTGCGCCGGCCGTGGTGCCGTGGACGTGGACGTGGTTAACGGCGGCCAGACGAGCGCCTCACAAAAGTAAGCCTTGCCGTGCAAAGGATTGGACACGCCACTTGATGGCACATGGGTCACACGGCACACGGACACCTGCTCAGGTCCGGTGTGATTTTACATTTAACAATTGGACGATGCCTAGTTGCCTACCTTAGAACTGACCTCAGCTCACGCATCCTGGACAAATCTCGCATGCATTATATGTCGAAAAACAGTACGAGATGGCACAAATTTAAACAAAAACCACGACACTCCAATAGCGGTGAATGAATTTTAACAAGATAGATAGATTGAGTTGCATAGTCACCTACATCAGCTAACAGACAGTTCATCGCACACCCCCACGCCTTGTCAGGATAACAGCAACCTAAACAATCAAGACAGCATCGGAAATACACGACGCAATACATACTAACCAAGACACCTTGTAAAGGAAAGTTCATCTAGGATTGCATCGCATCCTCTCCATCTGCTTCTCCCGGCACTTCGTTGAACATGTACTGGCTCTGGTACTCCATCAGGTACTGCGTCGACCGCTTCACGTCCAGGAACAGCTGGTACACCCGGCTAATGTCCTCCATCTCGACCACCTTCCCCTTGCGCCTCTGGCAGGCTAGTGCAGCGGATGTGATGAGGTTGATGGCGTACCGCAGCGAGGTCTCCACGCCGATCTTGGTGAGCAGGACCTTGGCGTCCGCTGACATCTCCACGTCCTCCTCGTCACACCGGATATCCAGGATCTTCCGGATCTCTTCCTCCGTGTAGGGCTGCGTCGTGATGATCAATAACCGGTCAAGGAAGTCTGGTGGGATCCCATGTGGTGAGCGGTAGTTTGTCCCACGGATGGACGTGATCCCTCGGTTCGTTGCGATTACTAGGATCGGAGCCATGTCATTTTCCAATGCGCGGTTGAGGAAGGAGAAGCACTCAATGTCTAGCATGTGGACTTCATCGATAAACAAGACACCAGGGACAATCTCAGCTTTTCCTTCCTCTCTCCACTCTGCAACTTTTGTGTCAATCTGCTCCCGAACCTCTGCACGAATTTCACCAGTGTCACCAGTGAACAATGCAAGAAAACCCTGTGTCCTGGAGAGAAGATAACAAGATAATAGAAATGAGTTCATTGAGGCAATTTGGATTTCACACTGCAAATTAATTGACATATGAAACTCGGTAAATGTTTCTTTCATACATTCCAAGACAAAATTAAACAATGCCTGCAATTACCAGAAAGATCTGATAAATTCATAAAAAAGACGGAATAAAGTTAATGCAGTTTCATCCAAACTGCATCTCATCTAGTAAGCAACTTTCTTTCAAAACTGAATGTAGGTTGTGTTAAAACTGCAACTTCAGTTTGGATGTTAATAGGTTATGTCAAAGTTTAGTAACCGTTAGCAAAAGAACAGCATTCAGTTTTAGATGCTTAGAGATATCTGTATATTAATGACATAATATCCTCCAAAGTCAGCTTTAAGCAGAGTCCAAACCCTTATGTATGCACAGATAATGACCTCTACTATGGCATTGACTAAATCAGGAACATGTATCAGTAGTACACACATTTTCATGGGACCATGTTCTCTACTTTGCACACCCCTGAAACAAATTTATAGAAAACAAAACCATGCAGATCCTTTCTTTGAGTAGAGTTGCAAAAGACAGTTGGATGACACAGCACTGGAATAGTAGGATGGAACAATTAGCACCAACAGAGGGAAGTTTTGATGCAAAGAATAACAATAACATGACAGCATCAATACATAATGACCAAACACTTTGGCCCCCTTAATTTTGCCCGTAGGCTTACTTTGGTCCTCCAAGTGCAAAAGGCCCAATTTGGCTCCCCAACTTATATAATTGTGACCAAATTAGCCAATAATGTCACCACTACTTGGAACTGTAGTGCTAAATTACCTCAGCATTGTAAACAAATACATGAAAAGATAATAGAATTTATAAATTTGTTTAGTTATGCCAAATATTTTGCTATTCACTTTCAAAGAAATAACATGTGAAACAGTATGTCATTAACCGTACATTGCTGCACAAACCTTTTAGAATTGAAATATAAGTTTAATAAAGCTTCAGGAATGGATAATAATCATATAGGTCAAATGATCTTCTATCACTCGAGTACTGGACATAAGCATAAGTATTGTCAGGTATACAACAAAAGTTTGACAAGCAAGAGAGCATAGTTTTACATTTTCTGCTGGAAGATTAGTCATGACTCAACTATAAACAGGTTTAAGTTAGCCATAGTTATTTTCTGCTGGAAGATTAGTCAGGACTCAATTATAAACAGGTTTGAGTAAACAATTGTTCATGAACCATATAAAGCTCCCTTTGCATATATTTGTCTTTTTCTAGGAATAGAATGAAACTTTTGCAGCTAAAAAGGAACCATCACTTGCACTCAGCATAACCCAGGTAGCAGCAAGTTAATTTAATTATCATTGTTTGTAAAATATCAAATACTTGCTATGATATCGTTACTGGCGTGTGATTTCTTGCTGTAGTCTTGCAATTTGCAAGACCAATTTCCCATTAACATCACTCTCTACATTAACATATTATGAATGTTGAATGTTACAGTTGATTCCTTGGTCAGAACTGTTAAATAAGGTTTCAAAAACTGAACTGTATCTCATGAGGGGAAAAAATCATAGAGGGGTGTTTAGGTACCTGCTATTGATGACATCAATCTCATGTAGGGTAACACAATGCACGACCTCCTTGCGCTTCTGGAGCTCACCATCGGGACACTTGACAAATTTGGTGTGCGGGCCAACAGCATCATAATCCCGCGACCTCCCAATGGAGCGGCCAAGCTTGGTGACCTTCCCAGAGGCCTTGTCAAGGGCAATCACATCCCCACTCTGCACCTTCTCCTTCCCAAGAGCCTCAATCATCTTTCCCCCGAGCTCGTACACCGTCTCCATATCCGTGGTCTTCAGCGTGAGCCGCCCTGACTTACCAGCCGCAGTAGCACCGGAAGGGGCAGCCGAAATGCCGCCAGCGCCAGAGGCCGACAAAGGACGGTCGATTGAGATCTCCACGACCTCGCCCTCAATGATCTCCGCCTCCTCCTTGATGCGAACGCCGATGGCGCGGCGGAAGGCCTGCGTGAGCGCCTCCGTTTTGGAGAGGTCGAGCGAGAAGAGCTCCGAGGCGGCGACGGAGGCGAAGGGCGTCTCCACACCAAGCGACTTTGCGATGCCCATGGCGAGCGCGGTCTTGCCGGTGCCGGGCTGGCCCGCAAGGAGCACAGCGCGGCCGGCAATCTTGCCCTGGCGGATGAGCTGGAGTATGAGCCCCGCGGCGCGGCGCGCGGGGAGCTGCCCGACCATGCCCTCCGAGGCATCCCGCGCCTCCATGGAGGAGTCCAACCCTAGCCCCCGGATGTGGGAGTGCGCGCCGATGCGCTCAATCCGCGTCAGGTCCCGGCTCTCCGACAGCTTCTTGAGCTCTGCCATGGTCACCACTTGCCGCGCCGGCGCCGCCGCTGGTTCGGTGCTTCGACTTTTGGCCGCCGGAGTTGAAGGGGAGGGGGCGAGGTGAGGTTTAGGTTTAGAGCGGGGAACGAGCCAGGGTTTTGTCAATGGACTAAGCTAGAATGCTGTAGGAGAAGACGGCTAGTGGGCCTCGCATAAACAAGTGTGTTATCATATGGGCCAAAATAATTTGGCCCATAATAACTTTTTGTTGGTAGTTAACGCCTATGGGGCGAATTCGAGTCCAGCCCAGCTGTTGCCTACGAAGCATATTGTGAACAAATTATTAGCTGTATAAGCGATTGGGTATGGAAACATTGAATCTCTTCACTGGCTGCTACTTTTATGCTAAAAGTTGATCGATGCCCATCTAGTAGTCCATAAAAGGCGTCTTTGTTGTCTTATAAGTTGGCATTTAGCACTACTTACCGAGCTACTGATGGTCCACTTCTATTGTTAGGCCGGACTAAGTGGTTATTTACTCTATATACAAGTTCATTATCAAACTTTGCGGTGCCGTGATGTCTTACTGTTGCGCTCCTGGCTTCTCTTTAAGCACTCGCCTTTCTCGCATGGTATGGCATTGGCCAGTGGGTATCTTAGGACGGCATTTCCTAAAGACATACGGAAACGCTTCATCAAATTAAAACCAAGCCGGTCCCCTCCAGCAGTACGACGAAAACAACAGTATAAGTACTCGAGCATTATGGTACTGTACGTGTACATACACTCCACTCGTCGGAACCATCGTAGTAGGACACATTTGGTTGATGGAAACATCATACGGACTTTGTACGAAAAGAAACACTAGTACGGTAGTACATCTACCCACCTCTAGGGCATACGAGGTTACACTTTGCTTCTTTTCTCTCTTTATTTAAGTTTTTTTAAAAAGAAATGCTATACTCAACGGTGCGGTACTACTCCCGTACATCCAACCTAGTACGCAACAGTGATTTTTTTAAAATTGCAGTGGATGATTGTTCCTCGCTTGTCGGCTTGCACTATCCGCACTCATTATCCTTTATTTTTCTTCTCTATACATTCTGCTTAGCAAGATTCTCTCCTTTATACATGTTTTTTCGCATCCATTATCCTTTATATCTCATCCTTTATACCAACTACCAACAGTGGGACCTACTTATCACTTTATCTAAGTATATCTATGTGAGATATTATGGTGGGGCGGCAGTAGGCAGCCAGCAGGCCACGATGGCCCAGCCGACCCCCTACCACCTCATGTCACCGTCAGAGTTCTTGGGGAGTTCTTGCGCACGTCCATGCGCTTCCAAGATTCGGAACGAGACGAGACAAAGCGGCGGCTTGTTGGCACTCCGCACCCACCATGTGGGCCCCCTCCCCCTGCCCACGGGAAGCCACGGTCGTGGGGACCTCGCGCTGTCCATCACCATCCGCCTCCGCTCCCGGCTCCGTCCTATTGAACTCAATCCCGTGCACAATTATCTGCATATTGTGAAGTAGTTTGTTGCATTGGCATGTTTACAATTCAGATAAGTTAGTTGCATTTGGTTAGGGTGTTAGGCGTCAGAGCCGTGCTACGTTCACGGTGCGACGTAGATTTGCCCCGCCGTGTTTGTAGAAACAAACTCGCGATTAGGTAAGCATGGCGCAGCATGCGCAGATACGGGGGGGGGGGGGGGAAGATCATGTAAACACCAAGCCTATAAATTAGAGAAGCAAAACAGAAAAGCCGTGACTTTGGCGGCGCATATCGTGTGTGTTCATCTAACAAACAGAGCGCACGAGAGAGAGAACGAGGTTTCGTCGACCAAGCCGATCGCCGTCGTGCTCGCCATTCCGGCAACCGACGCCAACACGTGGTATTGGAGCGAGAGGGCGGTGTTTCCCGGCGAGGAGGAGTCACGGTGGTGTGGAACACCGCGTGAAGAAGGTCGCCTTGGCCGTAGAGGAAGAACCGCATCGATCTAGAAGATGGGAGATACCGGAGCGTCAAGTGGCGAGCGCGTTCGCGAGAGCTCGCTCATGTGGCCGATGCTCACCCGCTCGAATTATGCCGAGTGGGCTATGCTGTTGCAGTGCAACTTCGAGACCCTGGAGATATGGGACACCATTGATCCTGGCGGTGACAAGGTGAAGAGGTCGCGGGACAGGCAGGCGATGGCCGGCATCCTGCGCTCCGTGCCGCAGGAGATGTGGCAGCTCTTGGGCGCGAAGAAAACTGTCAAGGAGGCGTGGGAGGCGGTGAAGAGCATGAGAGTTGGCGCAGAACGCGTCAAGGAGGCCAACGCCCAGCGCCTGTTGAAGGAATTTGAAAACATCAAGTTCAAAGATTCCGAGACGGTGGATGAGTTTGCCCTGCGCATTGGCGCTCTGGCAGCTGACCTAAGCACGTCGGGCAAAATAATTAATGATGCCCGGGTAGTGAAGAAGATGTTGCGTGTACTACCTCAACGGTATGCGCAGATCGCGATTTCGATCGAAACCTTACTCGATCTGAAGACGTTGTCGATTGAGGAGTTGGTTGGGCGTCGGAAGATGGCAGAAGATCGATTCGGGATTGAGGAAGCCACCGATAAGGTGGGAAACTTGTTGCTGACGGAGGAGGCCTGGGTGGCTAAGTATCACCATCGGCTCATGCCAAAGTCATCCTCGACGGGCAGTGGTGGCAAGAAGCACTTCAAGCCTAAGGGCGGTGGCGGCGGAGGCCGTGGTGAGCATGGTGATCGCGGCAAGAAGAAAGATCCGGTTGTCAAGTTGACAACGATGGGAACTCCGAGGCGCAAAGGTCGCTGCAGGAATTGTGGCATTTATGGTCACTGGGCTGAAGACTGCAAGAAGCCTAAGAAAGAGTGCAAGGAGGAAGCTCACCATACTCAGGTGGACACGGATCAGCCGGCGATTCTGCTCGCCACCGTGAACGTTGTGCGCACTCACGCACACGGCGTCGTGCCTGATCATGAAAGCGCGAACCGCCAAGTCGTTCACCTGAACGAGAAGAAGGTGCATCCAGGAGATGGGGATCAGCGCCGTGATATTTGGGTCCTCGACACGGGTGCCAGTAATCATATGACTGGGTGCCGCAAGGCAATCACGTCGTTGGACACGTCAGTTGGAGGAACGGTGAGATTCGGTGATGGATCACTCGTTGAGATAGCCGGCATCGGATCAGTGCTGCTGCAGACCAAGCATCATGGTCATAAGGTACTTTCTGAGGTGTACTATATACCCAAGTTGAAAAGCAACATAATCAGTTTAGGCCAGTTAGAGGAGGGAGGTTGCAAAGTTGTGTTGGAAGATGGTTATTGTGAGGTTTTTGACTCTGAGCGGTTGTTGCTGGCACGAGCCCCGCGCATCAAGAACCGTCTGTATCTGCTAACCATACAGCTTGCAGCTCCTGTATGTCTGACCATGAAGACAGATGACAAAGCGTGGCTGTGGCATGGGCGGTATGGGCATCTAAACTTTCGAGCTCTCAGAGATCTTGGAGTGAAAGGCATGGTGGAAGGCCTACCTCAGCTTGATCGAGTTGAAGAGTTTTGTGATGGGTGTGCCCTTGGAAAGCAGCACAGGCTCCCATTTCCTCAAGTTGCAAGCTATCGTGCCAACAAGCAGATGGATTTGTTTCATGCTGATTTGTGTGGCAAGATAAAGCCCAGTACAGCAGGGGGTAAGAATTATTTCCTGTTAATGGTTGATGATTACTCTCGATATATGTGGGTAGAGTTTCTGTCAACTAAGGACGAAGCATTCAAGTGCTTTAAGAAAGTTCAGGCTCTTGCTGAAACTGAACGAAGCTGCAGACTTCGCGCTTTCAGAAGCGACCGTGGTGGAGAATTCAATTCGGTTGAATTCAAACAATACTGCCATGATCGTGGTTTGAAGCACTTTACTACAACACCGTATACGCCACAGCAAAATGGGGTTATAGAGAGACGAAACCGCACAGTGGTCGAGATGGCAAGGTGTCTTCTGAAGAGCAAGGGAGTTCCAGGTGAACTGTGGGGAGAAGCTATAGCTACAACAGTTTATCTATTGAATAGAGCTCCCACGAGAAGCCTGAAGGGAAAAACGCCATATGAGGCGTGGTATGACCATAAGCCCAAGGTACATCACCTTCGAACTTTTGGTTGCTTGGCTCATGTAAAAGTTACAGGGCCGGGAGTTTCAAAGTTGTCTGACAGATCAGTGCAGATGGTTTTTGTCGAATATGAGACAGGCACCAAGGGCTATCGGGTTTATGATCCTCGGACGAAGAAGTTGAGTGTTTCTCGTGATGTCATATTTGAGGAAGGCAAGGGATGGGATTGGAATCGAGTCCCTCACTCAGATTCACTTGGATCATCATTGGAGGTCGAGGAATATACTGTTGCCGGATCAGGAACAGTAACTGAACATGCTGATGCAGAAGCAGAAAATGCAGCAGGCCCAGAGAACTCGATTGAAGGGCTGGCTTCCTAGTTTGATTGGCCTATTGATGCAGAGCCAGATGCTGGTTCCGTTCATGCTACACCACCAGGAAGCCCAGCAGGTCAAGGTATTCAGTTTGCAACTCCACCGACTAGAGAATCTATTGATTCAGAAGGTGTGCCGCAAAGGTTCAGAACATTGACAAATTTACAGGACACAACTGATGAACTGACAGACTTCGAGTACAGTGGGGTGTGCTACCTTGCAGCTGAGGAACCGAAGAGTGTAGAGGCAGCATTGAGTGAGCAGTGCTGGAGGGAGGCGATGGTTGCAGAGATGGACTCCATACAGGAAAATAAAACCTGGGAGTTGTCAGTTCTGCCAGCAGGCCACAGAGCGATAGGTTTGAAATGGGTCTTTAAGGTGAAGAAGGATCCAGAAGGAAATGTGATCAAGCATAAAGCTTGATTAGTGGCTAAGGGATATGCACAACGTGAGGGGGTGGACTTTGAGGAAGTCTATGCTCCTGTGGCTAGAATGGAGACAGTCAGGCTGATCATTGCTTTGGCTGCACAGAGAGGTTGGCAGGTACACCACATGGACGTGAAGTCAGCGTTTCTTAATGGTGATTTATTGGAGGATGTGTATGTTCAACAGCCTCCAGGCTTTGTTGTGAAGGCTAGCAGTGGAAAGGTGTTAAAATTAAAGAAGGCACTGTATGGGCTGCGTCAGGCTCCGAGAGCATGGAATGCTCGACTTGATAGTGAATTGGTGAAGTTTGGATTTGAAAGAAACCCACTTGAGCATGCTGTCTACAGAAGGGCAAGCAAGGAAGGACCTCTCCTGGTGGGTGTTTACGTGGATGATTTGATAATCACAGGGCCAAGCATAACTAGCATTGATTCATTCAAGAAGGAGATGATGAGCAGTTTCAGTATGACAGACTTAGGACTGCTGAGCTATTACTTGGGAATTCAAGTTGATCAACAGGTTGGCAAAACAACATTGTGTCAGAGTTCTTATACTCTGAAATCCTTGAACAAGCTGGTATGAGTGGTTGCAATTCGTGCCATGTTCCAATGGAGAATAGGCTGAGGCTGAGCAAGAATGATAAGTCTGCATCTGTTGATAAGACCAAGTATAGAAGCATAATCGGGAGCTTGAGATATTTGGTCAATACTCGGCCAGATATAGCATATGCTGTGGGCATTGTTAGCAGGTATATGGAGGAACCGAGAGGCAGTCATTGGACTGCAGTTAAACAGATACTGAGATACTTGTCTGGTACTGTACACTTTGGTGTGGTGTACAAGAAAATGATCTCTGCTAGTTCGCTTGTAGGGTACAACGATAGTGATTTGGCTGGAGATATTGATGATAGGAAAAGTACAAGTGGGTCTGTATTTCTGCTCGGTTCAAGTCTAATTACCTGGATGTCTCAGAAGCAAAGAGTGGTGGCGTTGTCATCATGTGAAGCTGAATACATAGCCAGTGCCAATGCAGCTTGTCAGGGCATTTGGCTCAGTCGTCTTCTGGGAGAGGTCCTCGGTATTCAGGCTCCAAAAGTGAAGCTTTTGGTGGACAACAAAGCGGCAATAGCGTTGAGCAAGAATCCTGTACATCATGACAGGAGTAAACACATCGACACCCGGTATCATTTCATCCGTGACTGTGTTGAGCGAGGAGAAGTTGATATCGATCATGTGAGTACCCATGACCAGCTAGCAGATATTCTGACAAAGGCACTCGGGTGGGTCAGATTTGTTGAGCTTCGTCAGCAGCTTGGAGTTGTTGAGGTGCAGCGGGATTAGGGGGTGAAATGTTGAACTCAATCCCGTGCACAATTATCTGCATATTGTGAAGTAGTTTGTTGCATTGGCATGTTTACAATTCAGATAAGTTAGTTGCATTTGGTTAGGGTGTTAGGCATCAGAGCCGTGCTGCGTTCACGGTGCGACGTAGATTTGCCCCGCCGTGTTTGTAGGAACAAACTCGCGATTAGGCGAGCGTGGCGCAGCATGCGCAGATACGCGGGGGGGGGGGGGAGATCATGTAAATACCAAGCCTATAAATTAGAGAAGCAAAATAGAAAAGCCGTGACTTTGGCGGCGCATATCGTGTGTGTTCATCTAACAAACAGAGCGCATGAGAGAGAGAACGAGGTTTCGTCGACCAAGCCGATCGCCGTCGTGCTCGCCGTTCCGGCAGCCGGCGCCAACACGTCCGGCTAAGCTAAACTAATCCGGCCGTGGCATCATCTCCTGTCGGTGCCGAGGAACTTGTCCACCACACCGAGGCGACGGGGACGGCATCGCCAATCACGGCAGCTTTGTCTACGGCAGCAGTACCGCCACCGACGTCGCGCTCTGACGCCGGATCGTGTCGCAGCTTCGGCTATAACTTCCTGGCCCTCTCTGCTCGACATCAGAGGCGCAGGCGGCGCTGTATTTTGTGATACTATAACGGAGCCTGCTGCTGTGATACATAAACAAAAGAAGTCATTGGTCAAGAAAAGAAGTCCCTGTGTTTTGTTTTAAATCGCAATGGTGTACCAATGTCTACATTTAGCTTGACATCGAACAGAACTTTGCTTATTGTACTTTCTTATAACCAGAAGAGATCCTCCATGAGCTGGACGTCTATGCCTTACCCTCTGCACCATGGATCCGTGTACTCCCGACCCGCGCATGTGCTTTGCCAAGTCAAATGAACTGCCCCCCTGTGCCACGTGGAGCAGTCCCCAGAAAGATCCGGTCAAAAGGCACACGGCGGCGGCGAGACACGAGACCGGTGACTTGTTACCGGGTCCCGGCCCGACCAACCCCGGAGACTGGAGGAGGAATGGCCGAACGGGCCTGCTCGGTGCAGGTTCAATGGTCCAGTGGCCTAACAATCAATCACCGACGATTGAAAGGTAACCTGGCGTATCGAAGCGAAACTCTGCTTCAGCGCAGGCAAACACGGCCGCCTGGGCCTGGAATTCAATTATCGAGAGTGGCAATCAGATCACTCGCTGTGGATATTCTCAACTTGATGCTGATGGTGATGTTTGGGTTGCCACTCTAGACACTAGACTAGACGCTCCGTTGCTTTGTGATTGGGTGACGGATCTTTTTCAGATTTTTCATCCCAGGAATTGACGTGCAGGGCTGTTTCAGACTTCAGTGGCATCCACATTGTCAGAAGTCAATATCCCAGCTAATACTTAGGGCTTGTTTAAATACCAAAATTGATACACCAACTTTGCATAGTAAATTCTGTTAAATACTGTAGTAATTTTATTTTTATTTAGTAATAATTATCTAAATATTGATTAATTAGGCTTAAAATATTCGTCTCGTAAAGTACAACAAAACTGTATAATTAGTTTTTTATTTTATCTATATTTAGTATTCCATACATATGCCGATGTTTTGATGTGACAAGAAATCTTATTTTTACATAGTAAAATTTAAAGATAAAATCTAAAATCTAAATAAGGCCTTACAGAGATTCCACCATGGGTTCCTGACTTTGGTTGGTAAAATAGGATTTGGTTGGTTAACAGAGTACCCAATCGGCCTCGACAAACTTGAAGCATACAGTAGATGACTTTACTCTTTTGCACAAGGGTGTGGTGGATCTCGAGACCTATGCACGTAGGCTATCCGGAGTGTATATACTGCTGTACTGTACTAAACTAGTGGACTACATAAAAGTACCACAAATTGCGAATCTACCGGGCAGTTTTATACGGTGGCCGACATGCCAAGGAAAGCCCCGATCCCGAACCCTTGTTTGCTGGCCCAGGGAAGCTCCTTCCACTTCCAGGGGCCAGGGCACATTCACAACTCACAAGCCTCTGGCGCAACAGCGCTGGCGCGTCGCAATTCGCGCTGCCACACGCTGGCGGAGATTCATGAAACGGCCGACGATCTAGAGAGCAAGCAAGAGCAGAGGAGAGCAGAGGCGAGCTCCTCCTCCTTCCGTGTACCGCGCAAAGTGATCGATACGTACAGTAACTCCACAGGAAAGCGAGACCTGTCGCGGGTGAGCAGCGTCCATACTTTGAACCGGCACGCTGCGGTGCCGGTGCCGGTGCCGGTGCCGTTGCCCGGTGCCCGCCGTTTGGAGAAAAAAATCCTTCGCCCGCGACGCGCAGAAGGGCGAAGCTGCAGGGAAAAAGCGTCATACGGCGCGGCCCCGGCCCCCGATCCAGGGCCCCCAGATCCGGGCATCCAATCCAACCGAGCCGCGGCACGGCACCCCTGCGCGGTGCGCGCGCCCTTGTCGTCGCCGCGCCCGCCCGCCCTCCCGGACCCTCCCAGGCTCCCCGCGTCAATCCGTCGTCGACTCGTCGCTACTCACCACCCCGCGAGGCCGCGCGAGTTTTTCACCGCTGCGGCCCCGGGTGCCCGTTGACGTTTCCGCCGGCCCCAATTCGAAAGCCTCCTCCCTCCCCGGTTTCTCCCTTCCTTGTCTAGGCGGCAACGCCCCCCGTGCTTTATAACCGAGCGGCCCCTCCCGCGTGAGGCAACCGAGACGACCACCAGGCGAGCCAGCCCATCCGAACCCCGCTTCCTCCTCCGGGTTCGCGTGAGGCTGCGTTCTGCTGGGAGGAGGAGGCGGCGGCGGCGCCATGGAGGCTGAGAAGAAGACGCCGGCGGTGTCCGATGTGGGCGCGTGGGCCATGAACGTCGTCAGCTCCGTCAGCCTCATCATGGCCAACAAGCAGCTCATGTCCTCCTCCGGCTACGCCTTCGCCTTCGGTACCCCTCCTCCTCCTCCTCCTCCTCCTCCTCCTCCTCTCCTCGTCTCCTCCTCCCCTGCGGATCTGGAATCCGGATCCACCAGCCGGTCGCGCTCGGGGAGAATTCGCGGATCTGAGCGGGGCGTTTGACTGTTCGTTTTTCTCCGCTGCTGCTTGTGTTGTGATGAATGAACGAATGCGCGCCCGCAGCCACCACGCTGACCGGGTTCCACTTCACGGTCACGGCGCTCGTCGGGTGGATCTCCAACGCCACCGGCTACTCCGTCTCCAAGCACGTCCCGCTCTGGGAGCTCGTCTGGTTCTCGCTCGTCGCCAACACCTCCATCACCGGGATGAACCTCAGCCTCATGCTCAACTCCGTCGGCTTCTACCAGGTACTCACCTTATCACACTACGCCGGCCATCCATTTTGGCCTTGGTTGCTTGTGTGGCTCAAGCTGAGAAAATATGCAGATCTCCAAATTGAGCATGATTCCGGTCGTCTGCCTGATGGAATGGGTGCTCAACAGCAAGCACTACACCACTAAGGTCATATCGGCAGTTATTGTCGTGGCCGCGGGTGTCGGGATTTGCACGGTCACGGATGTCGAGGTCAATGCCAAGGGATTCATCTGCGCCTGCGTGGCAGTGTTCTGCACGTCGCTTCAACAAATTGTGAGCTCTTTTTCTTTTGTCTCACCAGTCTTGTTGCTACCCTTTTTGTTTTGTGTATTCCATTATGGTACAGAGAATTCTAATTTTGACCGCTATAATGGCAACCAGATTTTGGCATGTGACTATGAATTTGAGCTGTCAACTTTATTTGAACTGATATGGACAGTAATGATGAAATATTTTGAAATTGATTAGAGGTTATTCGTCCTATTAGATTAGATGCCTTCCCTTTCTGTTCCCTCCTTTAATCAAACTATGAACAAATCTAAGAAAAAAAAAGAGAGGGAGAAAACATGTCACTTGGGTTTGAGGTTCCATTTATAAGTTGTTTGTTGCAAATGCTCATCACTTCTTAGCTTTGTTGCAAAAGCCACCCACTACGCACACGTTCGGCCGATTATGCCAATGTAGTGCCATGACAGTCCGAGCTAGCGAGTGAAATCTGTTCAAGTGCTTATTTAGCCTCATTATCATGTTGCAGTGCCCTTTTTTTTTTCATATAGCAAGATTAGGTTTGTCAACATTTAAGCTCTCATCACGATTATTTTGGTGGAATGCCCTAAAAATGCCGGGATTATACTCTAATGTTTACACTGCCAGTTCCAAATTGATAAAAACAGGTCGAATCGGTTAAGCATATGGGCAATAGAACCAAGTAGGGGAGTGTGGGTATTTAAAACAAAATGGCTTATGGGAGGAATTCAAAACCCAAGTGAGATATGTTTTTTTGACATTTGAGTTGCTTTGGGCATTACTATATGTAGCTTGTATCATAACTGGTTATAACTAGGCTGCAATGCACTGTTACTGACTTACTGGAAGCTCAAACTTCTGCAGTTCTCTGAAATACAATAATACAGATCAATGGTAAAAAGGGTACTAAAAGATCATCAGGAGAGACGTATCATGAACTGTCAATTCGTACATTACATTATAAGCTGCACATCTGCAGTTCTCTTAGATGATTCTATGTGCTTCTTCACATTTTTGTTATCTTATACTGTACACATTTCCTTCAAGTTCAAACTACCCGCAATCAATTTAAAGCATTTTTGGCGTTTTACATTCTTGTTTCAGTTTTCCCTTTTCTATGATTTATAAGTAGATGTTTACTAACACAAATATCATCTTCGAAGTTTGTGTTTTACTAAACAAGAAAGAGATCTTTGAAGTTTCTGGAAATTTTATAGACTTTAGTAATACTTCTAAGTTGTACATGAAGAGTTTGATGTTGTAAAAGAATTGTTATTGGAAGTTACTTTCTACAACAATACTTGTCTCAAAGCAATGCTTATGCAATTTACTAAGTTTCACTGCACTCTGAGTGGGTGAGCTAATGATGTGTTTCCTCTTCCCAGACAATTGGCTCCTTTCAGAAGAAGTACAACATTGGATCATTTGAGCTGCTGAGCAAAACTGCACCAATTCAGGCACTTTCACTAATTATACTGGGCCCCTTTGTGGACTACTACCTAAATGGACGGTCATTGTTGAACTACCCTTTTTCAGGAGGAGCAACTGTAAGTTATCCAGTCACAATTCACAGTTCTTTAGAGCATTGCTATCTTTATGCCCACTACTTATCCTGAGTTATCTATCTTCTACTTTAAATTCATTGACAGTGTTCTCATCGCTTTAAATTATATGCTTAACTCTATTATTTTTGCCACTCTAGTATAGTGAAAAACCCAGCCAGTGGCCCACCTGTAGTAAATTCGTGTTGCTGGGCCCACATAAGACAACTTATTCCGACACGGAACTGCCGACCAATTATTTTTTTTCCTTTTCCTATATCATTTGCTTAATATTCTTAATATGAATTTGTGTATTGCTTGATTCGTAATATATGGATTTTTCTTGGTTTGCACCGTAGTTTTTTGATTGCTAAATGTTAAGAAAAATGCTACTAGTAGTTGATTGCAGCTATAAATGAAGTTGCTCATGCTGCTATATGCCCTACTGATTATGCAATCTTCATACTAACTAGATACTGGGGAGGTGGGGGCTACTGTGCTAATGATCTAACAGCTTCCCCGTTAATCATTTTGCAGTTCTTCATACTGCTTTCCTGCTCCCTGGCTGTCTTCTGCAACATGAGCCAATACCTCTGCATCGGCCGGTTCTCAGCAACCTCATTCCAGGTCCTGGGCCACATGAAGACCGTGTGCGTGCTGATCCTCGGCTGGGTCCTGTTTGACTCGGCCCTCACCGTGAAGAACATCCTCGGGATGCTGCTCGCCGTGATGGGCATGGTGGTCTACAGCTGGGCCGTGGAAGCGGAGAAGAAGGCGGCAGCCGTGATCCCGCGGAACAAGAGCGACATGCTCGACGGGGAGGACGTACCCCTCAAGTCCAGGGTGAGTGGCGTGCCCGCGGTCGACCTCGAGGACGGCGAGATGAAGAGCTAGCTACTGCGCCGCCGCTGCTGATTCGTTCATTCTCTTGTTCTTTACTGCGCGTGCCCACTCGGTCGGTCGGTCGGTCGATCCATCCAAAGTTGCTTGTTCGTCAGTCCTCAGTTATCGACACTACACTGTTAATTTTGGCCCTTTGTTAGGGCGAGTCCGAATGTCCGATCGTAGGTGACGACGACCACCTCCGGTTCCGATGTAGATGTAACACATACTGGCAGATTGTTAGGATTTTTTAGGCGGGGAGGTGGAGCCATTCATTGTCAATTTCGTGGTGGCATGTTGTTAGAGATGGTGAATTGGTGACAATACTTTAGACTTTATAATTAATGGAAAATACAGGTGTTTCTCCGTGGTACGACTAATAGGATCCAGCCGCCGAAGCATTTCTCGTTCTGAGGTTTCGCTGTCGGGTTCTGGTTGCCTTGCTATGATGTTAGACATTGTTTTAGACCTAGCATACCGCCCATTTCATCGGAAAGAGTCGATTGGCATGCGACGGTGACGACGGTAGGCCGGCCACCGGCCGGGCGAGGAAAGTAGAGGCCGATCTTCCACACTCCCACTTGGATTTGGAGTCGCTTCTTTTCACACTTCCACTTGACGGCCTGTTGCCCTGTTCGGTTTGTATAAGCTTTCTCTAATCGGAATGGTTCCCGCCTCTGTTACACGCCAAACAAACAAGCACTTAGTCGGGTACGAGATTGCAAACCAAAGCATGGTTAAGCTTGAGCAAAGGACGGATGTGTTCTTTCCTAGCTTTATTTATTGGTCTGGAATGTTTAAGGAGGCCTCAATGTTTGCATTGTTACTTTCATGCTTTCGTAGATTGGAGGCAACGTAAAGGACTCACGTAGGAATGACAACGGGTAAATTCTCATCACGTATTGACACCCTATACATAATTCCATCAAAATCCCTATATCCGGCTACGGGTAGGGAATTTTTCTCAAACCCGTAAGTAGTGAAGAGTTATTGTCCATTTTATGCAATCGGGGCTAGAGATGTCGTAGAGATTCAAACCTAAGACCTCCCCACTTTAGTTCTTTCATGTGTTAGGCCAGGTATATTGTTACATGTGAGCAGTCTCATACGCCGTCTTATGCATTGCCACATAGGATTTTTTACGATGTGGAGGAAAGAGAGAGGTGAGAGAGAATGAGCTCGTTGTTTCGCGGAACAACCGTCTCATGAGCTAAAATTTAAGACTATGAGACAACTATTTTACCGTGTGAGTTGTTATCGTCATGCACCTCACAATCCTATTTTACTCTCTCCATAAATTAAGGAATTGTGAGTTGTTATAAGACAACTTAAAAAAACATTATGCATTTAGTTTATTAAGTCATCTTAAAGAACATGGCACTCCATAAAACTAGCTATTTGACCACACTAATGTAACAACCCTTATCATCTCACCTCTCACCACATATTTGCCTTAGATAAGATACACTTTTCTTTAAAAAAACACTTTTAAAGCACGTTTAATCCGGGTTCGTGTCCCAAATAGAGCTAAAAGTCACACTTTTAGTATGAGTTCATGTCAGAATCGGAACTAAAGCTTCTCGCACTTACACGTCACAGTAAGCGTTACAACCGGGACTAAAAGGTGTAAATAGTCTCGGTTTGTACTACAAACCGAGATTAAAAGTCCAATCTCTTTTAGCCACGGTTGTAATTTTTAAACCAAGACTAAATATTTTTTTTGTCATCCATGAAGGTCGTTTCTCTACCAATGCCATGGGTTTCGTCTGAAGATGCGGATGCTTACATGCATGGAGATCAACTCGAGTGCTGGTTGAGCTATGTTTCCATCTTCGATTCTTGACGCTTGTGGTAAGCGAGACACGATTTTTGAGGGATCACGCTGTCGCAAGAATATATATTTTTTTCGAATAAGGGCGATGACCCCATTTCCATTGCAAAGCTACGGAAATACATGAGTTCGAGTCTGAGAAGACCGGGAAAGCGTTCAGAAGAAAAGACTACGTCAAACATTTTGCCAGCCACCAGGGGCTATTCCTAGCGCCACAAAAGGACCAACACGGTCAAACAAACGAAAACAGTTCATAAAGCCTGACGAGTTCGCAGCCAACGTTCATCACCACTTGCAGAAACACATCTTGCATGCTGATTCTCCCTGGTGCTGTTGGCTTTCATCATCTTGAAGGGGGCTCGGTAAGGCTGGGACATCGGGCTTCTTCCTCTGCTCCGTCAGTAGCTCCAGCGCGATCTTCAGCATCTCGTCCACGGACTGCTCCTATGCTTTCTTGTCGCTCTCCTTCATGAGTTCTGTCCAAAATTTCATTAAAGCTCCGGCATGGCAAATAATTTCAACAGGATTATGAAACTTCTTTCCCTCAAAGCAAATTCTGTTGCACATACAAGGAATTGCTTCCCAAATGGGATCCATACTTTGCACCAGTTCCAACATTGCTGGAAATTTTTTGAAATGTTATTTGCACCTAAGCTGGTAGCAATAGTTGCCCAAACTACTTTTGCAATGCTGTCGCAAGAATATGAGATTGATGATATTCTTAATGAGCTAATTATACTTCATGTTCAATATACTATACTTACCTTTGAACAAGACAGTCTTCGATGCGATCAACATTTTCTTAGACCTCATGCAATCAAGTTTTATTACTAGCATATTATATCAGGATGATACATGTGCCGTCGAAGTGGCGTGCGTGTTCAATCCTTTGCAAGGCGCTCGCCGGCCCGCACGTACCTTGCCTTGTCAGTGTTGTCACGGGCTGGCACGGCGGTATCAAGTTATGCAAGCCAAAAAAAAAAAAAGCCTCGGACCGAGGAGCTTTCTGGAGCGGGGCTCACGTCCGGGGTTCCTCCTCAATCCTCGCCCTTCGTTTTCTCCTCGCCCTTCGTTTTCGTTTTGATCTCCTCTGGCCCTCCCCCGCAGACCCTGTCAGGCAGACGCGGCTGCCCACCACCACCAGGCCTCCACACCAGGGCCTCCATGCCTCGCCGCGGGGGATCCTCCCGCGCACGGTGGTCGTCGGCTGCCCCACAGCCGTCGGCGGCTTCCCCACCGCCAGCATCGGCCTCTTCCCCCGCTTACCCCACCCCACCGCCGCCCCCACCGCCGCTCAACGCCGCGCCGCGGCGGAAGATTAGAATCAAACTTCCACAGGCCGATTCTGCTCCGACGTCGGAAACCCTACCGCCGACGTCGAGCCAAACCCTACCTCCAAAAGCTCAGGATGCAGAGGACACGCTACCTACCTCACCGAGGCGCAACCCACCCCGTGCAGCCAAAAGGTCGCAGGCGAATGCTGTAGCTCTTGATCACCAACAAGTCAATACCGCGGCTGTTTCCGTGCCCCTCGACGTTGCCTTGTCAGTCACGGCGCGTCCGAAAATCAAGTTCGTTACTCGCCATGGGGAAGGCGCCCAGATGCCACGTGATGAGAAGCTGGAACTGCGTATCAAATCCCTTACCGTAAGTCTCAACCCCTCTTGTTTGTTTCTCCGTTTGGCAAGTGATGGAAGAGCAATGATAATTGGAGGGGGAGTTTGTAGAGGGAGTTAGTGTGGGAGTCTGAGTCACTGCATGGTAATTAGGACACATGATTAAAGATGGGCAATGATCAAGGTTGCCCTGTATGGTAGATCATAGGATCAGCTTTGGCTACAGTAAGAAAGGAACCTGTAGAGTTTTGTCAGGAGCTAGGCTACCCCTCTTATTTGTTTCTAGTTATGATTTGCTTCGATCTGTTGTTTCTGACTTATGTTGCTTTGCTTTGTCACTTATGCAGTTCAAGGGCATTGCTAATGGGAGAGGTGGCTCTGAATCTGATGTTAAAAGTCTTGCTGTTGTATATGATGAAGATATGACGCTTCACAAACTACCTGATTACTTGAGCGTGCAACAAGCTGAAAATGAACCTGAAAAGCCAGAACGGCTTACTTCGATAATGGATAGGATCATCGACGAAAAGCTTCAGGGCAGGTAAAAGAAAGAGGCATATCATCATTGTCTTTGATTAGTTGAGCTCTCTTCCCCATGCAGCGATGGCATTGTGTATCTTGTCATCTCTCTGTTGAATTATCGGGAGATGCACTTGGCGCTGGGCCTGGGTTCTTGCAGGCCTCTCAGGCGTATATGTAGATGTGGCAAAGGAAGTATGCTGTGCTTGTTTGTTGGGAGAGCTTGGTGCAGGTGTGTGGCTGTAGGATGCCTTTGATCTGACTAGCCTGTAGAAAGAACAATTCCTTTTAGTATTTGTTGGCCCCTATATCACAGCCCAGGTTGGCAGAAAGCTCACTGTACAAGCTTGCTGGAAATTAGTTTTGCTGTTTAAGATGCTTAATTAGATAGTTTCTTATGAATTTTGCTATGTGTTATATGGAATCAATGCATGATAGTTTTACTGCAGTGTTCTTATGCTGAACTGCTGTACCTTAGGTTGCTACGTGGTGAGTGTGTGTTCTAGTTTACTAGGGAAGAGATATGCACATACTCGGTAAAATAGAGTGTTTTGTTATCATCTTAATCCACTTATGCGTATTCCTTCACTCTCCCCCTTACTCTGAACCCGAGCTAGAAGAAGATGAGCACAACACAACACACACACAACCTCTGCTCAGGCTTTCAACCCTGGCCGAGAGCTCTGAAACTCTCAATATGTGGCAAATGAACTACTTATCTTCATTGCCTATGAATGAGTGTATATACAAATCTTGTAACAACTATAAGGTATTAAGGTACAGAGGACATGGCTGAGTACAGCCCTACCAACTCCTAGTACATGGCTTAGATCGTCCCACTATCAGCTAATGTACTTCCACCAACTATTGGATTGGCCTATTGCCATACTGCTACAGTACAAAGGAATTGGACAGCCATGAACTGACCAAGTTCCTACTCTTGACTATGTTACCGCTTACAATATTCTTACAGTGTTTTATCTTTTTTTAGGCATTGTAGTTTATTTATTTAAATCAGTAGAGTAATATGCTGGTACAAAATGGGTTCTCATAACTCTCTTCATACTGTCCCAAATAGTAGGCATGTCTCTATTAGTGTGACAATATTCTATCCACCAAATAGATGCAAAATCATTAAGCTCACTAGTAGTAGCTCTAAAAAAATGCCAATCTTCCTTTTGCAGGTTTGACCTCTTCAAGCCGGATGAAGTGGCGATAAATTCTTTACTAGCTGTTCACACGAAAGAACATATAAAACTTGTTGAGTCACTTCAGACAAAAGATGAAAAGGAAAGAAAGGCCTTGGCGGGTAAAGCAGATAGTGTCTATTACAGCCAAGGATCAACTAGAGCTGCCTTTTTAGCAGCCGGAGGGGCGATCAAGATATCATCGTTCAAAGTTAATATTTGCTCTTTAGGGAAGCACTCTTGTGGTAGAAAAAATGTACAAATACTCGTTTGCTATCGTGTGATCGGTATACATGTTGGTCGGAGCCTCACGTATATCGTATGGTCTGATATGCATTTTGGTTGGAGCCTCATGCATATCGAGATCTAGGTCCCAACTGGGTACAATCGATTCGAATCGCCGTTGCTTCTCGCAGAAGAAGACTTGATCACTGCCCTACATCGTAGTAACAAATTAAATTCTGGTTAAGGAATAAAAATAAAGTTGGTTGGTAATCTTGAGGTAGAGCAAGACAACTTTACTTTCTGCCGAGCTTTTCTGCAAAAATTCTTATTTCTTGCAAGCTTTACCTTGTCCCTCTAGCCTGCATTTCCTGAGTCTTCACCCCTCTTTTTCCGTCGGGTCAATCTTGTTGAGTACTTTTGTACTCAGGGTTTGTTGAACCCTAGTTGCAGGTGAGCCCCATGAGCAGGTTTGCTTTGCATCCTGCTGCATGACAGTCGTTGCGGAGAGTGACGATGAGTAGGAAGTTTGGCTCTTGGGCAGAGCGTACCGTCAGGGTGTTGTAAATAAGTTATCTATAGCTACTCCACTACTACTATGGTTTATAATAATCCAACTTAAAGTTTGTAAGTTTTGAACTAAATAGTTTGTAAACTTATGTTATTGTAATCCTTCCGCTATTTTACTCTGATGTATATTATTTGTATAAAACTGTTGTAATACTGCAATGTCTCTTTATAATGATTGATCCTGCTCGGAGAATCGTGGATGATTCGGGATTCACCCGACAGACCTTTTAAGTCTTATAGAACACATGCATTGTTATTAGAAGTCTGTTTAGACAATGATAAGTGCATGTGGGCCATATTATTTAGGAGGTTCTGTCACATTAAACAGCCAGTGAAGCGGCGGTATCCAAACCCTTGGGTCGATGTAAAAGAATAGCAGACCTTAATATCCCACGTGATCCCTCTATGAACTTTGTAACAAAGAACAAAGGATCCCAATAAGAATGGTGCACTACCAGGTGGAAAACTATGCTATTAAACCTCTCAACATAGTCTGTCACACTTCCCTGCCTCACTACCTGCTGGAATTCCTTCCCAAATTTCTCCAGAACCCAGCCCATGAATTCCTCCCAACTATTCCACCTGGTATGCGTCTGGGTGGACTGAAGCCATTGATCTGCTCCTCCCTCACAGTACATAGATGCAAGGTTCACCCCTAGTTCAGGTTGAGGCAAAGGGTGGTCACTGCCTCATCGCCTGGCCTAAAGTTTGCCGCTCCTGCAAACTTGGTGGTCTTGGGATTGCTGATCTAAAGGCTTTAAGTATTGCCTTAAAAGCACGCCGGCCATGGCTGAAGAGGAGTGAGCCCAACAAACCGTGGGCAAATCTACCTATCCAAGTTAGTACAGAGGTAGGCTCTCTGTGGCAGTAATAACAGAAGTTGGAAATGGTTCTAATACACTATTTTGGAAGGACAAATGGATCGATGGAAGAAATATCATGGACATCGCTCCTCTAGTTTATGCACTAGTCCCTAAAAGAAGGTCAAGCAAACGTACTGTGTTGGACGCACTCACGGGAAATAAATGGACAGAGGACATGCAGGGTGGGATCGGTTCTACTGGCCTGTCTCTGTATTTTCACCTCTGGGATATTCTGAATGGTGTGGAGCTAAATGAGGAAGTTTCTGATAAGCACATTTGGAGACTATCTGCTTCTGGAAAATACACAGCAATATGATACACTTTTCCAGGGTGCAATCCTCTTTGAACCTTACGAGAGAATCTAGAAATCTTGGGCTCTCCTCAAATGCAAATTCTTCATGTGGCTCGTCGCTCATAATAGGTGTTGGACAGCGGACAGATTGGCGAAGAGGGGGCTCCCTCATCCTGATCAGTGCCTTTTGTGTGATCAAGAGGATGAGGATATTCAACTCCTTCTTGTGGGCTGTGTATTCTCATGACAGTTCTGGTTCTCCCTCCTGTCGCGCATTGGTCTTGCTGCACTTGCTCCTTAGCCTTCTGACCAATCCTTTGTTGAGTGGTGGAGATATGTTGATGGAGCCGCCAGTGGAGATGTTAGGCTAGGTCTGAATTCCCTAATCAACCTAGGAGCCTGGAGTATATGGCGCCATAGAAATGATTGTATTTTTAATGGGGCAGCCCCAAATGTTAATTTGGCTTTGGCTCTGGCTAGGGAAGAGGCTCAATGGTGGAGCCTCGCTGGAGCCACCGGAATTTCCATGCTCATTGCTGGAAGTTTAGCCTGATGGACAGTTGTAGGGTCGTCTTGTGTCCTTCTTAACCGGTGATCCAGCGTCTGTGTAGTGATGTGTGTGTGTATGTGTGGGGTTTGGGTCTATGTATGACTCTCCTTTTTCTTCTATTAATACAATGATACGCAGATCTCATGCGTGTTCGAGAAAAAAAAAGGTTGCACTCTGCAAATTCTAAGATATGACTCACACTTCACCTTCTATGATTTTGGGTTCTCTCCATCGAAGACAGGAAAATCTAATCTTGGGTGGATTTGTGTGATACTATGCAAAGGATCTGCTACCACTCTCCCCAGATCCGAAAGGAGTAGACGAGAAATTCTGGGATGGGGGCATACCACTGCCCAGGGCGGAAACTGGGGAGAATTCATCCCCAATCGCCAAATCCCATGAGTTGTGTCGATTGCAGTGGCCATTGGGTCCATTGTCGCCGTTCCTGATCGGCATCTTCCTGACTTCTCTTCGCCAAGCACCTGGTGTAGTCGGCAGGAGAAGCGCCGGTGCTGTGGTCCGAGGTGCAGAGGGCGCAGGCTTGGAGGGCTGTGGAGCAGGTGGCCTGAAATGTTTTGAGAGTCACTGCCAAGAGTCTTTTTCTGCTCCCCTGTGTAAGTGCATTCGCCCCCGAAGTGGATTTTGGATAATTAATGACAATCAAGTTGGGGACTAACAAGTTTGTTCAAGTGAATTCACAGGTGTTAGGCCATTGAAAGATTTGAATGATAAATATTCGGTGATACAAGCACCCTAAATTTTATATGGATGGATGACGTTTCTACTCAAGAGGACCCTATCATTTTATATTTACTTGAGTCATAGGAAATATCGTACTATCAAGAGGGATACAAATAAGGTTGGTAATTCGAGGTCTAAAAGTGCCCAAGTCTATATTTAGGGCGTTTGGAGAGTCACCGTTTCTCTCACATCACTTAGAAATGACCTTTGCTTTACCCAATCTGGCCTATCGGTAGTACTGGACTTATACGTTTTTTTAAACCGGTAGTATCGGTGC